>CM045924.1:13047747-13647747 GCA_025177825.1 Aechmea fasciata
TGTTCATTTTTTTTTCCTCTTTTTAGTTTTAGTTATTTATGTTTGACATGCAGTAGTGCTTCCAAAATCACTACTTCAAGTTCTGTATAGTTCCAGTTTTCCCCCAACAAAATGTTGCAGAAGAATAAATTGATCTTGTGAATTTTTCTTGAAGCAGGTAATTTCACATTTAGAGATATATATAATTATTCAAAAATTTTCTTTTATTTTTTTAAATTATTTATGTTTGATATGTTTGCTTTAAAAACTCACAAAGTACTTCAAGTTTTTTTAGTTGCTAGTTTTCCCCAATAGATACTGTTGTCCATGCAAAGAGTATTGGCTTTAGTTCATATGCATATGGTGGCAATGTAGAATGTTTCCATGCTCCATTTACTTGCTTAATTACTGGTGATTAACCATCTTATTTAACTAATTTAGATTCAAAACTGTGATCAATTTGTTTTGTTTCTATATATATATGATTATTCTGATGTGGAGTTTGTGCAAAAATAATTAAACCCACATTTGCCAACTAAAATTAAAATAAGTTTGTAATGTACATGGTTTAGAAATTAGCAAACTACATATGCCAGGGTGAGCTCTAGCCTTTCATTGGCCGAGTTTTGTGTCGTAGATAAGCATTTATTAGATCCTTAATTATGTTGATTCAGACTATGCATAGACATAAAATTAATGCATCCTTATATAGGCTTAATATATAAATAGGTAAAAATATATAGAAATTCTGAACTATCACTCATTTTGATCTTACTGCCTCTCCTTTAAAAATTTTGATTTTGCTGTCTAATTAACCTATTAGTTTATTCGATTTGAGTCATTTAATGTCTCTTTAACTTTAAATTTTATATGTTTTGTCTTTAGGAGCTTAAGTAGCATATTTTACATAATTTTTGTGAGTATAAATCCATTAAATTAAGCAAAAATACTAAATTTTATACCATCAAATGATATAAATCAGACAAATTGAAAAGTTGAATAGTAAAACTACAATTTTAAAAGATTGTATAATTAAATAAAAACGGGCCATAGTTCGGATGAGTTGTATACATTTTTATAGCGTAATATATATTCAGGCATCTTGATTAATTCCAAGTAGTATGGCGAATTAAGTGTGCGAGAAGCGGGGTTTTTTTTTTTTAGAGAGAAAGGTAGCATATATGTTAATTAATTATCTATTTTATTTATTTTTTTAGAAAATAAACTTAGTTAGAAATATGAATTAATTAGAATTTGAACTTGAAATCTCGGATACTTACCACCCATCAAACTTTTGCTGCTTATGATAGGGACAGTCGGTGTTTGCGAGAAGTGTTAATTAATATGACTAGTTCTCATGTGTGTGGAGCCAATAATATTGTTGTAATTCACATGAGAGGCTTTGAAATATTTTTTTTATTTTTTTTTTTTTTTTGAGAGAGAGAGAGAGAGATAGGTACGTAGACACTACCCGTTTCGTTTATTTCATTTAAAAATAAACTTATTAAAAATGTGAATCAATTAGAATTGGAATATGGATCTCAAATATCAATCACCAAGTCCTTTACCACTTTCTCCTTGGAGAGGCTTTGAAATGTTAGGGGCAAGATTTATTGAGATTAATATTAATTCGTTTTTTTTTTGGGCCCCAGTATCATGAATAATATATATATATATATATATATATATATATATATATATATATATATATATATATATATATATATATATATATATATATATATGTGTAGTGTTTTATCATGAAAAGTAGAGGCGTTGGTCTTGTAAGTTTTTAACCCTTGGATTAATAGATGTGCGGTTAGGATGATGTGGGCCCACTTGGGTTAAGTTAGTGGTTGGTTGAATAGTATAATCTAACGGGTGAAAATGATCAAAGATATAGATCTAACGGTAAAAAATTCACAAAGCATGGCTAACTTGGTGCTTTTACAAGCACCATAAATATATATCTATATATGTTGGGCTTGCTCACCTAATCTATATGCTCTATTTATTGTTATGTGTACCATTTGCACTTTAACTCGTGTCTCATTTGTCCCGTACACAAATCACAGCAATTCCAACGCCTGCATTTTATCTAAATGACAAATTAGACCCCAAACATAAATTTCAAGCATAAGCAATGTAGGCCGTACATATAGAAATATATATACTATTTATAAATCTTACACACCTAAAGCTGTATCCTATGGCTAGGATTCATCCTCTAATCTTATGTTTATATTTATTTTTACCATAAATTTAAAAAATTTCCTAAACCCTAGGATCTAAAGGGTGTAAGATGCACAACCCAAAATAGTGCGTGCAATAGGATTTTTCTTTCAAGATTACCTAAAAGATTGATGTAATTAATAAGAAACAAAATAGTCTTAATTATTATTAATATCCTGCTTGCATGCATGATAGAGATTAAGTAAATTACATATACCATATGCACTGGCCGTAAAGATGAGAAAAGAAACAATTAACAAACAAATAACTGTGTAATCAAATCATGGATATATATATATATATATATATAGAAGTAAAACTCATGACCCTTTGAAACATATATATATATATATATATATATATATATATATATATATATATATATATATATATATATATATATATATATATATAAGCTTAATTTCTTATCTTATTAATACTTGTGATAAATTTGGTCTTCTATAAAGTTTTGTAGAATTAGATTGAGAGATGTGCGGTTAGGATGATGTGAGCCCCATAGGATTAATTGGATGGTTGGTTGAATAGTATGATCTAACGGATGAAAATCATCAAAAGGGTGGACCTAACGGCGGAAAACTTGGTAGCACCAAATGCATGATGCTATCGATAGTACCAAAGGATATATATATATATATATATATATATATATATATATATATAGTTGAGCTAGAATGCTATTGATAGCAAATCGGCAATTTTGCCACCATTTGTTTTCGATGATAGAGCCTCCAAATTGATGATCGGCACCGTTGAACATGATCTATACCATTTGAAGTATTTAGAAATTAAATTTCATACATTTTCGATATTGTTCTATTATCCATCGAATGGACATAAAAATGAACGGCTGAAAATAAATACTTTTAAAAAAATGATGATAGGGGTCTTGTAATCAAGATCAAGAGTATAGATCTTGTTTTAAATAGTTTAAAAAAAATTTTGACAAAAATTCAATTGATTTGGATATCTTTACGCCGTTAAACGAGAAAACACATCATATCGATCATTAAAATATACAAATTTTGAAACGCTTTGATCATTAGGCAAATGTTATCTAAAAGAATTGAAATTTAATTTCTAAATACTTCAAGTGGTATAGATCATGTTCAACAATACCGATTGTCGATTTGGAGGCTCCATCATCGAAAACAAATGGGTGGCAAAAGCAGTTTGCTATCGATAGCATTCTAGCTCAACTATATATATATATATATATATATGAAGTGCTTTGTGCTCTCGAGAACACGATGGCCTTCATACTTACAAGTTTTCGATGATAGAATTTTTGAATCGACGATCAGCTCCGTTAGACTTGATCGATCTAGTGCATTTGAAGTTTCTATAAAATAATTTTTGCGATTTTTTGATGTTATTTACTTAGTGATCGAAAGGATTCAAAATCAATAATTTTGAATAGTTGATATCTACTGTTTTTAATTTTAACAGTGTAGAAGTATTCAAATCAAATGGAATTTCGATACAAAATTCTTTATACTATCTACAACAAGATCAATATTTCTGATCGAAAATTTTAGTACTATATCACCACTTTTTGTAGAATTTTTATATTCAGTCGTTAAAAATTATAGATTTTGAATCATTTCGATTGCTAGGTAAATGATATTGAAAATCGTAAAAATTATTTTCTATAAACTTCAAATACGCTAAATCAAGTCTAACGCATGCGATCGTCGATTCGAGAGTCCTATCATCGAAAACGACTCAGGAGCACAGAGGGATCAGTGCTCACGAGAGCACAGCAGCCCATGCTCATATATATATATATATATATATATATATATATATATATATATATATATATATATATATATATATATATATATATATATATATATATATAGAGAGAGAGAGAGAGAGAGAGAGAGAGAGAGAGAGAGAGAGAGAGAGTGGGATGAAATTTCTTATTATTGTGAGAAATCCGTTGTTTAATACAGGTTTTAGCATTGGAACAACTCTTATTATTATTTCTAACCATTGGATTAAATACTATAACCAATTAGGGACCACTCAACCCTAAGGATACCACTAAACGTTAACTACCTAATATCATCCTCGACCCTACAAATTTTGATCCAAGGGTTAAAAACTTGATAGTAAAAGGGTCGTTTTACTACTAATAGTATTCCTAATTCGATGGAGAGATGTGAGGTTGAGATGATGGTAGTAGGTGGTGGTAGATAGAATAGTGTTTAATCCAAGGGCTATTAATAATCAAGGAGTAGATCCAATGGCTAAAAACGTAATAGCACCATGGGGCTAATACTTTTATAAGAGTTTTAGCTCAATTCTCTCTCTCTCTCTCTCTCTCTCTCTCTCTCTCTCTATATATATATATATATATATATATATATATATATATATATATATATATATAGGCCATGGCTACTATACTATTATGAGTATTGGAGCCCTCGTACTCATAATTTTTTGGCCGTTGAGATGAAAAAATGTGAGGCTAGGATGAAAGTGATTACGGTTAGGTTGATAGTGGGCCACTAGGGTTGAGTGGGTGGTTGGTTGAATAGTATAATCTAACGGATAAAAATGATTAAAGGGTGGATCAAATGGCCAAAAATTTATGAGTACAAGAGCCTCAATACTCATAAAAGTATAGTAGGACTATATATATATATATATATATATATATATATATAGAGTTGAGCTAGAATACTCTCAAAAGCACCAACCTCTTGGTGCTTTTGAGTTTCTAGCCCTTGGATCTACTTTTTGTTTACTAATACCCCTTGGATCAAACACTATTCCACCTACCACCATTTATTACCACCTACCACCATCATCTCAACCCTACATCTCTCCAACCAATGGCTAAAAACTCAAAAGCACCAAGCCTTTGGTGCTTTTGAGAGTATTCTAGCTCAACTCTATATATATATATATATGCCTACTATCATATTAATAGGATAGGAGCAGCACTTGTCCTATCAAGTTTTTAACCCTTGGATGAGAAATTATAGGGTTAGGATGATATTAGTCGGTTAGAGTTGAATGGTCACTAGGGTTGAGTGGTCCCACTATATTATAGTATTTAATCCAATGGTTAGAAATAATGAAAAGAATTGATCCAAATTTAAAAAATTGATAGGACAGTGGTCCTATCACTATTAAGGATAGTAGGACTCTATATATATATATATATATATATATATATATATATATATATATATGAGAGAGAGAGAGAGAGAGAGAGAGAGAGTAGGGCTACTTATCTATTATGAGTAGTAGAGCCCTACTTTCGTAAGTTGTTTTTCGATGATAGAGCTTCCGAATTGACGATCCACTCCGTTAAATATGATCTAAAGTATTTAAAACTTTCAGAAAATAAATTTCGTGATTTTTCGAAATCATTTACCTTACGATCAAAAGCTCACAAAATTGACAATTTTTAACGGCCGATATGGGATACTTGCTGGTTTAACGGTGTAAAAGAATTGAAATAGGTTGAATTTTTGATAGAAAATTCTATTCACTACCTAGATAAAGATCAATAACTCCGATCTTAAATTGAAGGATCCGATCATCTATTTTTAGGACATTGTTCGATTTCTAGTTCATTTTATGCCCATTTGATGGACTTTATTATGATTTTGAAAAATTACGAAATTTATTTTCTAGAAGTTTTAAATACTCTAGATCATATTTAACGGAGTGGATCGTCGATTCGGAAGCTCTATTATCGAAAACAACTTATGAGTAGTAGGGCTCTACTACTCATAATAGTATAGTAGCCCTACTATATATATATATAGACCTAGGGTATACTATCAATAGCACCAAGGCATTGGTGCTATTGATTTTTTAGCCCTTGGATTAAGAAATGAATGGTTAGGATGATGTGGGCCCCTAGGGTTGAGTAAGTGGTTGGTTGAATAGTATAATCTAACGGGTAAAAATAATCTAAGTGTTAAATCAAACGGTGGAAAACTTGACAGCGCCAAATCCTTGGTCTTATCGATAGTACCCAGTAGGACTCTATATATATATACATATATATATATATATATATATATATATATATATATATATATATATAGTTGAGCTAGAATACTCTCAAAAACACCAGTTAGTTGGTGCTTTTGAGTTTTTAGCCATTAAATGGAGAGATGTAGGATTGAGATGATGATGGTAGGTGGTGGTAGGTGGAATAGTGTTTGATCCAAAGGTTATTAGTAATCAAGGAGTAAATCCAAGGGCTTGAAACTCAAAAGCACCACAAGTATAGAGTCCGGCTACTATATTCTTATGAGTACGATCGCCTTCGTGCTCAAAAGTTGTCTTCGATGATAGAGCTTCCAAACCGACGATCTAGATCATTAAACATTATCTAGAGTATTTCAAACTTCTAGAAATCAAATTTTATAATTTTTCCATATCATTTACCTTTTGATCAAAGCTCAC
The DNA here is from genome assembly GCA_025177825.1 of Aechmea fasciata. Taxonomy (NCBI): domain Eukaryota; kingdom Viridiplantae; phylum Streptophyta; class Magnoliopsida; order Poales; family Bromeliaceae; genus Aechmea; species Aechmea fasciata. The sequence goes on from CM045924.1 coordinate 13,054,417, forward strand.
AAGATTGACAAATTTTAACGGCTGGTATGTGATACTTGCTAGTTTAACAGTGTAAAAGAATCGGAATAGCTTGAATTTTTGATAGAAAATTCTATTCACTACCTAGATACAGATCAATAATCCCGATTTTAAATTGAAGGATCCGATCATCTATTTTAGGACATCGTTTAATTTTGATCGTTTATTTTATATCCACTTGATAGACTTTATAATGATTTCTAAAAATTACGAAATTTATTTTCTAGAAATTTCAAATACTCTAGATTATGTTTAACAGTATGGATTGTCAATTCGGAAACCCAAATATCGAAAATAATTTATGAGTACGAAGGGCTCTATACTCATAAGAGTATAGTAGCCCCACACTATATATATATATATATATATATTCTCAGATTCTTTTCCACCGTTAAACTAGCAAATATCACATACTGGCCGTTAAAAACTGTCAATTTTGTGAGCTTTTGATCATAAGGTAAATGATATGGAAAAATTATAAAATTTGATTTCACTAAAAAAATATTTTAATAAACAACAATTTAGAAATAGTCTTAACATTGTCAAAAATCATGAGAAAAGTGCTCCAACTAAAGATTAACCACCTCCATATGTAACTAGTGTTTATTCTCTAGAACTATATTAGTGTTATAAGTTCACATATGAATAATCCAATTAAGCTAGTAAAAGAGTAAAAAAGTGGATATATCTAGCTTATAAGCATTTAGGTTGAATGTGTTCTATTAAATATGTGGCATTCTTAGACTTATGTCGACCTGAGTTGGGACTAAAACTACCTAACACTAAAAACAATGACACATGCACACACACACACACACACACACACACACACACACACATATGTCGACCTGAGTTGGGACTAAAACTACCTAACAGTAAAAACAATGACACACACACACACACACACACACACACACACACACACACACACACATATATATATATATATATATATATATATATATATATATATATATATATATATATATATATATATATATATATATATATATATATATAAAATTTTATTTCTAGAAGTTTTAAATCTAAATAACGTTTAATGACGTGGATCCTCGATTCGGAAGCTCTATCATCGAAAACAACTTATGAGTACTAGGGTGATCGTACTTATAATAGTATAGCGATCGGACCCTACTCTATATATATATATATATATATATATATAGAGTAGGGCTACTATACTATTATGAGTAGTAGAGCCCTACTACTCATAAGTTGTTTTTCGATGATAGAAACTACGATCCACTCCGTTAAATATGATCTAGAGTATTTAAAACTTCTAGAAAATAAATTTCATAATTTTTCGATATCATTTACCTTACGATCAAAAGCTCACAAAATTGACAATTTTTAACGGCCGGTATGGGATACTTGCTAGTTTAACGGTGTAAAAGAATTGAAATAGATTGAATTTTTGATAGAAAATTCTATTCACTACCTAGATAAAGATCAATAACTCCGATCTTAAATTGAAGGATCCGATCATCTATTTTTAGGACGTCGTTCGATTTCGCCGTTCATTTTATGCCCATTTGATGGACTTTATTATGATTTCAAAAAATTACAAAATTTATTTTCTAGAAGTTTTAAATACTCTAGATCATATTTAACGGAGTGGATCGTCGATTCGAAGCCCATCATCAAAAACAACTTATGAGTAGTAAGGGTCTACTACTCATAAGAGTATAGTAGCCCTACTCTATATATATATATAGAGTTGAGCTAGAATACTCTTAAGAGTACCGAGCCCATTTTACTCTCGAGTTGTTTCGATGATAGAGCTTCCAAATTGATGATCGGCTCCGTTGAATATGATCTAAACCATTTAAACTACTTAGAAATCAAATTTCACGCACTTTCGATATTGTTCTTGTATCCATCTAGTGAACAGAAAATGAATGGTTGAAAATGAATATTCTTTAAAAAATAATGATAGGAGTCTTGTAATTAAGATCAAGAGTATAAATCTTGTTTTAAATAGTTTAAAGAATTTTCTAACAAAAATTCAATTGATTTGGATATCTTTACACCGTTAAACGAGAAAACGTCTCTTATCCACCATTAAAATTACAAATTTTGAAACTCTTTGATCATTAGGCAAATGATGTCGAAAATATTTGAAATTTGATTTCTAAACACTTTAAGTGGTATAGATCATGTTCAACGGAGCCGATCATCAATTTGAAAGCTCTATTATCGAAAACAACTCGAGAGTAAAATGGGCTAAGATTTTAAGAGTATTCTAGCTCAACTCTATATATATATATATATATATATATATAGTAGAGCTAAAATACTCTCAAAAGCACGAATGAGTTTGTGCTTTTGAATTTTTAGCCTTTGGATAGAAAGTTATAGGATTGAAATGATGGTGGTAGGTGAAATAGTATTTGATCCAAAAGATGTTAGTACTTGGGATACTACGGATCCAAGGGCTAAAAAGGTAGAAGCACCAAGGAGTTGGTGCTTCTAAAAGTATTCTAGCTCAATTCTCTCTCTCTCTCTCTCTCTATATATATATATATATGGAAATTATGTATATGTCCAAGCTAGGTGTGGCAACTGAGTTGATCAACTTAAGGTGTAAAATTGAAGGCGATCAATAGAGCAGGTTATTTTTCATTTCTCAGCAACGCAACAAAAAAGGGGCAGGTGACAAAACTGATCCTTGCAGCTTACTCATTATGTCCCCAGATAGCTACACATCATTGAATGATCCCTAATGCGACCTCTAAATACGGGCTCTGTCCCTAACACTGCCTCTCCCCCAGTTCCTCTTTGCAAACTGTGCCCCAGTTTAATTTGCACAACACATAAAATCCCATGCATCACAACTATATCTATATATATATCCCTTATAATAACAGATCAAGATGATCACCATGCACCTCTCCACATCTCTCTCTCTCTCTCTCTCTCTCTCTCTCTCTCTCTCTAAGTTGCATGTGCCAGCTTTAAGTTCTGGGAATGATCAGCGCAATGCATGTGGAACAAAAAAAAAAGAAACAGATGCATGTACTTCAGTTGACATGCAGAAAATTCCAGTGGACAGTATATATGCTATATATTTTTATCCATTCCTATGTAACCATGAAGTTTAATTATTTCTAGGGGGAACGTTTCCGTGTCTATATATATATATATATATATATATATATATATATATATATATATATATATATATATATATATATGTTGTGAGAGCATAAAAAAGGACAATCATTTCCGCAAAACCACGTAGCCAAAAAATCATATCCTCTACATATAATATAACAATCATATCATATTAATATATTATCCTAAATTAATTCTATGGAAAGGTACAATCCGAGAAACATCGTAATTTTATATTGAAATAATGTCTTTTTCTTCCCCCCCCAAAAAAAAAAAAAAAAAAAAAAAAAAAAAACACTCTTATATATAGTTGTGTGCAATCACTATAAAAAATATTACATTTAAGGACACTTTAAATGATATTTAGCGACGCTTTAAAGCGTCGGCAAAATTAATCTCGAAGCGTTTAATATAGCGTCGAAAAATTTATATAAATATTTGATAAAAATATGTTTATTGGCGACGCTTAATCATAGTGTCGACAAATGCTAAATATTAAAAATGCTAGAAGAAAAGCGTAGTTTAAAAAGCGTCGTCTAAAACATATTTTGTTATAATGAATATGAAGGTCTTTAAATATTAGATGTCTCTATTTTCCCGCATAGAATAACTGAGACAGAGAAGAGAGTTTTTGTCGCAATTAAAGCTGGTTAATTAGTAAAATCTTGACTAATTACACTAGGATGGATGGATACAACTGCTTCAACTCTACAATTTTCACCTAGATGGATATGGATAGGCTCAAAAGATAGAACAACAAGCGCAAAATGGACATTTTGTTAGCCAACAATTTATTCAATTTATATCCCACCAAAACCAGTTCTATTAAAAGTAACACAGACGAAGCGTAAGAGAGTTTTTTTTGTAATTTAATCCAATTTAAGTATAGATTTGTATATATATATATATATAAATGAACCAAAACAAAAGGTTTTAACGTACGAATAATTACTACTGGATTTTGTTTCCTTCTCCGTACGTCCTTATATTTGGACAATTCTCACGCATTGATCCAACATTTATGATTGTATTGTTAGTGTTGTGATCGTTTTCTTCAAATAAATTTTGATGCTTGTAGTTGCAACGTGGGCATCTGCCTCTAATTAAGATCAACTACTAGCAGTTCTCCAGTGAAGGCTACATCTCGATTGATGGAAAATGATTTTCGCTCAACCCTTTTTGGTTGATCTAATTTAATACTCAATCAATCAATGCATGGTTGTAAAAGTATGTTATCCTAAGATCTAGCTTCATGGTGCGTAGTGTTTCTAAGTATACTTTGTTTAGCTTCGCAGACTCGATCGAAACTTAGATGCTAAGTTTAAAATTTGACTCATCAAATATACTTTCAAGCTAGATGTGTACTGAGGTAGTCCTAGCATTGCTCCCTTCCTTGGACAATAAAGGGAGTATGTCTTCCGTGCTTTCGAAAGTACGGAGGCCTCTGTACTTGTAAGTTGTTTTCGATGATAGAACATCCGATTCGATGATCAGCTCCGTTAGGTATAATCTACCCTATTTGAACTATCTAGAAATTAAATTTTATAATTTTTCGACATCATTTACCAAGCGATCAAAAGGTCTCAAAAATGACTATTTTAACGGCCGATGTGGCATGTTTTTAAGTTCAACGGTGTAGAAATATCCAAATTATATTAAAATTTAATAGAAAATTCTACTTAACATCAATAGCAAGATCAATACTTCCGATTTGAGATTTGAGTACTTTATCACTATTTTTTTTGAGATTTTTATTTTCAGCCGTTCATTTTGAGGCTACTCGTTTACTAGACAAATGAAGTCAAAAAATTATGAAAATTGGTTTCTAAATAGTTCCAATAGCGTAGATCAAGTTTAACGGAACCGATCGCCGAATCAAATGTGCCATCATCGAAAACAACTTACAAGCAGGGAGGCCTCCATACTTTCGAAAGTATAGGTGCCTAGCTCCAATAAAGGTGGGGTCGAAATCCAAATCATTGATTATAGTAATTACATCGATCCTAAATAATAAGCCCATAGAAGGTCACATTTGCTAAGTAATCTTTAATCTATGCTCTACGTACTGCTGCTTTAATTTCGAGTGATCTAGACTTAGTTCGGTACTGAAGTGTCAAAACTATTCGTTTTCATATTTTGAAAGGTCAAGAAAATTCAAAAGTGCTTCAATTTTTTCTCACTCTAACGCTATAAAACTGTAGGATAATCACCGCCGGAAAAGTAAATAGTTATATGCTTCTCAGGTGGCGGAAGTTCCTATCACAATTTTATATATAGTATTGAGAGTAGAAAAATTGAAAATGCTTTTTGGATTTTTAGGCCCTTCAAATTAAGCACAAAATTAGTGCTTATCCCAATCTAGCCTTCTATCTACTGCTTTCTTCCCTTCTTGATAGATACAAGTCAGCTGAAAACTTCATAATTTCTTTGTAAGGTACCAAGATCGATCCATTAACAAATGTAAAAGAATCATTTTTCAAATTCCCCTTTCAACCAATTTCTGTACACTCTCCATGTTCCTCAAAAAAAAAAAAATCCAGTGCTTAAGTTTCGACTCGTAAGCGAAATTCCGTATTTTTCATTCCATTACAGCCAAGCCTAGTTTTTTTTTTTTTTTTTATTACCGGACAAGTCCGTAAAATGAGAAGGACAAATGTATTCTTAATTGGTATCCAAGGTCCTAAGTTTTGAAACCTAATTGCTTCAAATTTTGGATAGCTTGCTTACTATCTTTTTCCTAAAAAAGAAAAGAAAAGAAAAGTACTACTTTTATATACCCAGGCCCATAAAATGAAGAGTTTTTAATGGGCTTGTCCTACCATATTGGGCAATGGGCATAACCCCCTTATCCATGATAAATTATTGCTTGGACATGGATTTTCAGGTTAGCCAAGAACAGGACCATGCCCTAGAGGATTTAAATCTTAACATAAACCATCAAATGTGATTTACATAAGGATGTGTGCAATCCATTCATAAACGATCGAACTTCAGCGATTGACGAGAAGCTAGTTAAAATGGACAAACATCTGCAGTAAATTCAAAAGGACATCTGGAGACTAAATATCTTATATCTGTTTCACCCAAACCAAAGGATTTGATAGTCTCAGGAAGGGGAGAATAAAGAATGCAACAACAACAATAACAACCAAAGATTTGTTTCGAAGAGCCAAGCTCAGTTGAATAAAACAAAGACAGTTACAGCAGGACCTGATGAAAACAGAAGCAGACCAAATTAGATTTGAAGGCATAGTTTGGAACTACTTGACACGCAGAAACTACCGGTGATCGACAAGAATCCGAAAGCACTTTTAACTCAAGTGCTTCCTCAATTGTACAATGTTCGACGACCCAGTCGGTGCAATCAGGCACGTAAAATGGGTGAAGTTCAAAAGCTTTTGCATTCCTGTTCCCAAACTAATCATACTATGATATCTTGCTAACTCGCTTCTACAAAATCTAACCCTCCAGAGTCTGTTTGCGCGAGCTAGAGCATTTGCAAAACTGCCTGAGTTGTTTTAAGGATGACTGTTTAAAAAGGAACCAACAGCTGTTCTGAAAAGGTTTCTGAAAAGACTTCTGCTACAATAAGAGGCAGAAATCTTAAACTAAAACTTCTGCTTAGGCAGAAATCTCAGGAATCCGAAACCTGTTATTTGTCAGACACTTCAGAATATAGAATCTGTTTCCAAAACTAAGGCTGCGAAAGCAGTTTTAAATCTCTGAAAAATGCTATTAATCCTTGAAGAGCATGTTGTATAACACCACAATGAAAAGGAACCAAGATCATGATCCTGGAGGGGGACTACTTGTGTGAGGAGTATCAGCATTTTCAGCTTCCATATTAATTCAGAACACGAAAGCAACCGACATTTCGTCACAAAGCTATAAACTCATGAAGCTCACCAAAGTTAAAAGATAAAACTAGAAAGCCTCTAACTTTGACATTTGTACATGCATACGCACGAATAGTCGGTCCTCTTACCGTCTGCGATGCAGACTCCGTTGCCATTCGTCTGTTGAAAGCACCGCCGTCTGCAGAAAGAAAGGTTGCAGCCGCCGGGCGCGAGAATTGCCTGGCATGTCGCCGCTTCTGCTTTCGGCACCAGCACTCCTACTGCCAATGTTTGCGCATATAGTGTGGCATTTCAACAAACACATAATAGTGCTATATACCATGATACACAAACATTACACCTAGGGCTCTTCTATGAATCCACCAAGTTGGGATCTTAACACCACAAACAAGCATTGTTCTCTTACAATACCAGAAAATTCTAAGGAGATATGCATGGTAAGGATTTCAAGTGAACTTTGGAAATGTTTGGGCTAATCAAGTTAATATATATATATATATATTTTTTTTTTAAAAAGAAAGAAGAAGAAGCAATTAGAGTAACAACTTTTTGAAATTGTTATTGATGAAAAAAAAAGGCATTAAAATGGGGAGTACCTACCTGAAGAATAGATGAGGAGGAGGGAACAGAGAAGGGAAGCAGTGTAGGTTAGAGTAGTAGTAGCCATCATCTTAATAAGAGAATGCTCACAAAACAACTCTATTTGCTTGTTACCATGCTTTGCTACTATTTGGGCCCATCTTAGCCTAATGAAACTGTGGGCTTGAAAAAAGCCTTGGGCCCATTTTCGGCCTACTCTTTTTCGGCTAAAAGTAATTGGAATTTGAAGTGTTCCTCCGCTGTGGTATTTTCTTTTTCTTTTTTTTTCTTTTTTTTTTGTTTTTTTTTTTTTTTTTTTTTTTTGAGAGATAGGTAGACGCTACCGTTTATTTCGTTAAGAAATAAACTTAGCTAAAATGTGTGAATGTTAGGATTCGAACTGCAGTCAAATGGCTCTTTCTTCTTTATAGGGACGGTCGGTTCTGTTGTGGTATTTTCAACGACAATTATTTATGATCTAATATTAAAGAATCAAGCAAATTTACAGCTTCTTCTATAACAAAAAGTAGATGTATGATTTTGAAGCCCAAAATACGAGCTTAATTTATAGCTTTTGATTTCAATAATATAACACGCAAAAGCAAAAATAGATATTTGGCCGAAATTAATTAATTAATTAATTATAGTGCTTTTGCTAATTAATAACAGATGAAAAATAACACTCATCAAACAACACGTTATCCTATAGTAAAATTGACTGCATCGCTAAGTCAGATTAATTAGTGCTTATGTTTCAATTCAAAGAAGCTTATCCCATTTGGAAATTTCGTGGGACCTCTTAGATTGCTTGCGATTGAGGCGGCTTAATTTCATCGACTTTTCTCGCAAACCCAAATTTCAGGACGCTTAACATCGTACCATCACCAATCATTTCTACCGCAAGTGAAAAAAAAGACTCAAAGGTCGGTATTAAAACATTCTCAAATTCGAAATTTAATTACTTCACATTTTCAGCTAAGTTCAGTATACAAAAAAAGAAAAAGTAAGTATCCCACACAAATGGTAATTAGGTTTAGAATCTCACTTTCCAATACAAATCAAGTTGCACACAAATCATATTACAAATCCAAATCAAGCACACATGAAACAATCAAAGAATGCATATATATATATAAAATCTCCTCATCTGAAACCTAAGGAAAGCCAAACAAATTACTCAATCCTCCTTCCTCTCCGAGGACTTGACCTGCGGCGACAGCTCGCCACCGGGCGGCAAGTCGGAGAGGATAGCGAGCATGCGGCGCAAGCTCACCGATCGGGCCGGGCGGAAACTATGCGATCTCTCCGTCGTCGCGGAGAAGATGTTCGAGGACTTGGATAGGACCAGGAAAACCAAGGCCTGGACCAAGATGAACACGCTCACCTTCATTAAGATGTCGCTCCAATCACCATCTAAAGCCATGAACAAAGCCATTAATTGTTGATTGGTGTACTTGGGGAATTAATATAATTAAGGAGAATAATTAAAGAGTTGGTGTGTGATATATGATGAAGTAGTAGTGAGGGAGGGGCTTCTTATATATGTTTTGTAGGATGGATCGATCTTAATTATTTGTTCTAATTAAGCCATCTCTTTGACCACGGGCGTAGTTACGCGGAGAAGGTTCTTGGGCAGTTTCTTATGGTTGAATTAATTAATTAATTAATAGGCTATATGACTGGGTCCTAATTTGACATGTAATATGTAGTAGAAACATTTTGCACGTTTGGGAATTAGTCTTTTATTTAATTCTTTTCATTCTTTCTCTTTCTCTCTCTCTCTCTTTGCGCACATCATAGAGCGAAACTACTTAATAGGGTCGATATTCTTAAAAATAATTAATTATTTTAAAAAAGTGCTAAAGATTTTTTTTATTTATAATTTTTCCAGTGGTGTTTCAGAGACCCGACCAAATAATACTTGCTTTGAAAAATCAAACTGATATCATAAGCAATTTTTATTTTTGTCCTTTAGAACAAATAATTGTCAAATCTCTAGGTTTCCTCGAACGCATCAAATCCAGCAAGTTGATTTCTTTTTTCGCGGGTGTGCATATTTATAATATAATAAAATATGTTTTAAACGATGTTTTATTCTAACGTTTTTAATATTTTGCATGTGTCGACACAATAAATAAGCATCGTTAATAAATATATTTTTATCAGATATATAGTAATCAAATTTTTCTACGCTATATTAGAACATCAGTATATTTATTCCGATATATTTAGTATTTAATGACTTTTTGTTCAATACTTTTATAAGCCTTAGAATTATTTTTATCGATGTTTTAAAGTGTTGCTAGTTATTATTTAAAATATAACATTATTTATAGTATTTGCATCCTACATTGATTTCGATCTTATCTAAGTTTTCACTACCATGTGAGATAGGAAAGTTCAATGTCCAACACCAAATTAAGGTTGAGTTCCAGATGCTTAAAAGCATTTTGCAGACGCATCTTATTACGTGGCTACGACGTGGCCCTCCACGTTGCTGTCACGCAAAAAGAAGTTTGGTTATAAATATCTCTCTTTGTTTGACTATTCTCGTATATATTGCTTATATGTATGTGCGCAAATAGTATAATTAATTTTGATTAGTGTAAATTTATATTTTATTTAAAATTACTCTCTCTAACTGTTACAGTTAGAATTATGGATAATTTGAACGTAATTTTAACTGTAACAATTGAATCTCTATCTACAATTCCAACTATAAAAGTTCAAATGTATCAAACTAAATATTAAATTTAAATTTTATAAATTATTATAATTATGCTATAGTTACAATTAAATCCAATCAAACAACTCCTAATGTGAAAGAGCGGAAACTTTATTGAGTGATATGTGATTTGGATATCTTTGCTTCTTTGACCAATAGGATGGTACGAATTAGTAGGAACTTGATAAGATCCCCAACGTGGAGTCCATGGCTTATGACTAGGACTAACAACTTTGTAATAAAGCACGATGTAAATTGGCTAAATCATGGTGCCACGCGCATTCATTCATTTAGCAAATAAATTTAGCTACATAAGTTGAGGCAACGCGGTCTCGAAAAATATTCAAAACAACCAAAACAAAAAAAGACAAATAAAAAAAATTATAAAAAAACTGATAATTCTACACCTCACTAAAATCCATATCACTAAGACAAATAAAGGGACAAAAAATTGCTGTGTTTTAGGCTCTTTATGACACTACAAAATGTGATAGATCCTTAAGCTGTTTAATGACAAATTTAAAATAATATTTAAGTAATTTTATATTAAAGCTATGCTAAGCAAATAAACCTGTAATGGTCTCCAATGAACAACTTCGACCGGAGCGCAGAACACTTATTAGATTCATCAAAAATTTAATCTTAATTGCAATGATTGTTTGTTTTATATCTTTTACATTTAAATCAAACAATCAAAGTAAAAGAGTCAAAAGGTAAAAATGTATGGTGACCCCCACAACAACCAATGAGTTCTCATTGAGACAAATTAGTAAATCATATGTTTTACCTGTGTCCGAATATTAAAAGTTTAAATCTAATCTAAATGAATTTTAAAAAGGCCAAGTAAATTTAAATGAGAAGCACCACATTTATTTAAAATTTTAATTTGAAATAAAATATATATGTTAGGATATTTATAAATTATAATTTAAAAATAATAATAATAAAGATTATAATTTTAAGAATTGGTGGGGGCCGCGCGGACGCGTACCCCCGCTGCAACAAATTACGACGTCCATTCTCTCACTTGGAGAGATGGTAGACCAGCACAACCACCGCGTGCAATGTGGACCGCTGATCTAGGCCATGAGCAATCCTGACCGCCCATCGACCCCGCCCAGGTAAGTATGGTCTAACATACTACTCCCTTTCTCTCTTATACACCTCCTCCGCAACTTGTCGAACTCTGCTGAGCGATGTGGGACTAAACAACTCTCAAAGTGATTCACTCGTGTATGTATTCATTTACTTCCTTTCTATTGGGCGATGCACTGCCACGTCGCAAAATTTGTTACCAACTCTCTAAATTTAAATTTTTTAGCACAATATAGTGTTACTGCCTTTCTTTTATTTGTTTTCAATAAAATTTTTCTTTTTATAAAAATAGTAAAAAATATAATGATTCATATTCGTTTAGCAACAACAAATAAAAATTTGAATACAACTTTCTTTTATTTTTTTTAAATAAAAAAGGTTGTCATTTATTACTCTGACCAAAAAATATTGCAAATTAGCCAATTACAAGAAAAAAAAATCATCTTCCTTATATATATATCCGATCATATAAAACCAATATTTAAAAAACAAAATAAAAGTAGAATGCAAGGCTTTTTGATGAAAATGATCAGAGATTCAGAATGAAACAACGAAGGCCTCAATAAAAAAATAATAATAATAAAAATTAAAAGATTGGGCCTCAAGCAAATCTTGCTAAAATTTAGTTCTCCAGAAAGAAAGAAAATAATAATAATAAAAAAGGACAAAAAAAAAGAGGTAATAATATAAAGCTGCCTCCTCTGCATTCATCAAGTTGCTAGAAGACTTAAAAAATGGAAGTAAACTATAAATAGTTTCTCAAATTCTTTGCAGCAGCAAGACAAATCATTCTCAAGAACTCCCTCCATCTGGGGGGATTTTAAAAGCGAAGCGAAATCAACACACGGAGGAAAAGAAAATCGCATATAATTTATTGCTTAGAAATAGGTGTTTGATCAATGTACACAAGCTTGTAAAAAAAAATTATTCTAAAAGCTTCTGCTTTAGGTCTGTGCAAGAGAACAAAGTGCCGAAGCCTCAAATACAGAACCAGAACTACTCTAACTCGTCAGGATGTTATATATTGCATGTAGTAGTGATCCGAAACAGTTCACAAGTCCTCTTCTCAGAGCTGCTACAGCAGGAGCCACGTCGCATCAACTGCGGAAACAAATGCGAAACAATTGAGTAAAATAAAATTGCAGGAAATGAAATGCAAAAGAATGTCTAGAGAAAGCAGCAAGTCGAACAGAGGAATGTCAAAGAAGAACCATCAGTTTGTAAGGCCTCGGAAGTCGGGGTTGATCTCAGCACAAGCACATATTCACGAAAAGATGGCGGCCTACATCCGCTTTTTACTTTCCCTCCAAAAAATTATAAAAAGGACTTAAGAGTTTTCCAACTTGATTACTTTTTTCTAATAGGTTCGCTCTAGTAGTGCTAGTGCATGTGCAAGTGTTAAACGCAAAATTATCATGTGTACACTAACCAGAGTTTACAGCTCATCAAGGAGCTTTAAAACTAGAATATTATTATTAATAATATTATTTAGCATTGAATGTATTGAAGTGTCATTATTCTAGATACGCATGGAAGGAGATGTACAGAGCATGCATGATATATACTGTGCTTGTCATGCAAATAGAAGATTCTAATGGTTAGTATAATTTTATTACGTCTACTATTACAACAGTTTTATAGGACTACAAAAGAGCATAAACTAAGTCACAGAAAAATGTGTGATCATGACATATTGCGAGTTAACTAGTTTTCATATAGTCGGGGGCGTTTAATGAACTTTTTGAAAAGAAAATTATCTCAAGTAGGAAAGAATATAATGAATAACACATGAAAAAGATGCTCAGAAATACGTATCTTGATTATATACTACATGCATAAACATAGTACTCGGCAAAGAAAGCACATAGAAAAATCATAGAATAGAATTAGAAGAGGAAGAAATAGAACAGAACACTATTTTATGATAATAAGTTTTGGAGACTTCAACACAGTGAAGCAGAACTACGTTATGGGTTCTTATAAACTATTAAATCAATTATTTTGCTCAAAGCGCTAAATTGAGAGTAATGGGTGGTTATGCTTGTTATTGCAAGTGTGTAAACGTGAATCATGTGCTTATGAGGAAAAACCAAAACAAGGGTGCAAGTTAGGATATGAGAGCCACCAAATGCAACAATACTGACAAGTTAAAGAAACTGATGGTTTAGTGAACCTAATTGCATTTTTCAGCCAACATTTCAGAAGACTTCTGAGCAGTTGCAGAGGTTTCTAGAATGTTTGCATGCAGTCCAAAGAAAGCAAGAAAAGTAATTGTTATTATTTGGAAAAAAAAAAAATGTCTATTATCGACTGGATCATTACGTTAACTATAAATATCATTGTTAGGCAAATCATGAAAAAAGAAGCACCCGGACCAATATAAGACAGACAAAATTTACTCCAGGATCAGGGTTCTTTTAGATGTCTAGAGTCTGTAAATACAGGTTATCCCAATTGATGAACTGTGTATTATTAACTATATAACTGTACTTTTTGTGGAATCAGCGTACTTTTGTTATTGATCCTCTTTCACTTCTTTTCTTCAGTCACTATCCATCTTATATTTCATCTTAATTTTGAATTTAAAATTTGAAATCGAGAAGTAATGTTGCCTAAGCAAATAGAACTCTAACCCGGCATACAATGGTCCTGAATCTCTTGGTGCTTACATTTTCACATAGTAGGACAAGAAAATCTTAACAAGACTTAAAGGTCATTATCGTCCAACCAGAAGGAGTACGAATGTCAAACTATATCCAAACAACTGAATAAGATATTAGGCTTTTCTTTTCCCTCTTGTCGCTTTTGAAGAGTCCAGCCACCAAATATACATTATCCTTTAGGCCTAATCTATTGTCCTTATTATCATTCCTACACAGCCCTTGCTATCATAGCTACACGGGCTTTCCACAAATAAGAAATAATGATTATCTAACAACATATACCACGAAAGATAATCCTGCATAAACAAGACTAACACCTGAATGTTTGGTCCACAGAATTGTCTAAGGTTCAGCAAACTTGGAAAAGGACAGCGTAAAGTTTCTCCAAACAGAGAAAAGCTACACAGGACTTCAGCATGTCTCCTAGTTCTATTTACAACTGGATTTACGGTACCTAGAAATCACACTCAATTTCATAGAGAATAAAATGGTTGCACAGCTAGTCATAAAAGACTATTTAGCCATACAACTATGCACCTCTAATAACTGAATTGTGCTTTAGATGCAACTAACGGCGATGATAATGATATAATTGACGGCAATACGCAATCAATGATACCACAAAGAGGCATAAACCACTCAGAAACCTGCCAGAAAACTCAGGAAATTCTAGCATAAAGTGGATGTTTCCCAACTAGTTTGCACTTCTCCCTTTTTATTTGCAAAAAGATATTGTTAGTAAGTAATAAATATGTCTAAAAAAAAACTCTCTACATCTTTCTAGAGGAAATGGCACTAAATGCCAAAATTACAGGAAATCACCACTACTCGATTGTACAAAAGAAACAACCTTAATATTTAGACAAACAAGAAAAGGCTGTGTGGTTCCTGGCATGTTAAATTATCAAGGAAACACACTTAGATGATAGTATGGCACCTAAAAACATATCACAGCACTCCTTAACCGATATGAAGCCATCAAAACAAACACCTAAAAGACCTATTAGCTCTTCATTGAGTCTGCTAGTCTTTCAAATCTGTTTGAACAAAGGGTCATGTACATACACTCGCAACAAATCAGCAGCCTGCAGTACTTCATCAACCAGCATGTAGTAAATAGCAATTACAGAGGCAAATCCAACTAAACCTGTGTATCAATGGCTACAAAAGTTGCATCCTTTTCAAAAGAGTCTTGTAGAAGCAGAGGAAAGAACAACGTGGATATTCATGCTCATTTTACACTCAAACCTTTTTAAGATCGAGTAAGCATGACAATAAGGAAGTCACCAATATCATCAACGCAAACTATCATCCAATTTATCATAGTACTACACAAATATAAACCTTGTTTAACTACAACAATGCTTGGCCTAGTTGAAGCTTCTCTAGAAGCGTTGATCGAGTAAAGCTGTTAGCAGAGACACTATCAACCTTACATCAAATTCCTCCAACAGCTTCTTACTACAGCAGAAGTAAAAGCTTCAAAACGGAGCTTTTACTCTCAGCTTAAAAGCTAATCTGGCTGGCTGCCAGCCCTAGCACAAGCTGGGTTTTTAATCTACCTGAATTATAGCATTTGCTTCTTGAGTAGAGATGTTATTGCAAAAGCCAAGCAAAACAGGCACTAAGATATAAAATGTCTCACTAAGCCATTAGTAACCATGATTATAGTTATTTTATGCACCAATAACGACACAGCCTACTAGCACTAATAACTCGTTGGGCAGAAGCCATTGAAGGCCCAAAATATTTAACCCTGGCTACTAGCACTAGAGCTCCCTATTTAAACTCTGTCGTCCTCGTCAAGTTCAATTCCCTATCTATTCTCTAGTTCAAGATCACCAGACGATATGAGACCTATCTCAAACTTCCGACCGGCAAACTACCTCCGCTACCAAATGTAACAACCCAGCTATCTAAAACTAATAACTTGTTGGATCCAAATTAAAAACCGGCAAAAAGGCTAAAGATCGGTTATTGCTACTAAAGCTCTCTGTCCTCGTATTCCCAATTACGATTCCTTTGCTGTGGGAATATTAGAGCGCCCCAAATAATGCTACTACTCAGACACATGATAGCTGACTCTAGCCAAAACAAACCCCAAATTCTGATCGGTCGACAAGTAGACACATTCAACCTCTAAAACCACCACTTTTACCAGCCCCAACAATCCATCATAAGTTTCTGACATGAACCCCACAATTCAGAACACCAAGACTTTGTTGTAATTGTTTTCAATAATGCATTGATTTCTTCGACAAGAAGCATCAACTGGTAGTAGTTAGGAAACAATAGCAACTAGCCAGTAATCCCTCTGAGTCTAGCTACATAGTGAAAACACTTACTTGACTTTGATTTCACACAAACAAACCTAAGCCTGCAATTCATAAGATTTCAGATTTTTCCTATCAAACCTCAACCTCAAGAAGTTTGTTCTAAATTCGAAATCCATTCACAGCTTCGCAACAGTGCGTAATCATACGAAGATACATATATATATATATATAGAAATATATAGAGATGCATATATACCTAATCGAAGAACCACTCCTCTCTAGGCTCCGACGACATGACGGCGTCGCCCTCGTCGTCCAACCTCCCCGCGGCGCCGGCCCCTCCGGCTCCCCCTGCTGCTGCTGCTGCTGCTGCTCCTGCCAGGGGCCACTGCGACGTGACGGTCTCGGCGCTGTTGGCGGGGCCGGCGGAGGAGCCGGTCTCGGCCTGCGCCATCTGCGTGGGGGAGGCCTCGACGGGGCGGGGGCGGCGGCGGCGGCGGCGGATCCGGCGAAGAGCGTCCCTGAGAGCGCGGGCGCCGTCGTCGTCGTCGTCGTCGCCGGCGCCGGCGTCGAGGAGGGTGCGGAAGCGGATGGAGATGTGGGTGGTGGGCGGCGGGGGATCGGCGGGTCGCGGGGAAGGGAGCGGGGAGCGGCAGAGGGGGCAGGAGTTGTGGAGGGAGAGCCAGGGGAGGATGCAGTCGGAGTGGTAGAGGTGGCCGCAGGGGAGGCGGCGGGCGGGGGAGCTGAGGGGGAAGTCGTCCTTGCAGACGGGGCAGGGGAGGGAGGGTTCGGAGACGGGGACGGTGGGGAGGGCGGCGATGGAGGAGGGGGCCGGGGAGGGCCCGCGGCGGGGGAGGGGGGGGAGGGGGACGTCGTCGGAGGAGGAGGAGGCGAGGTGGCGGATGAGGCGGCGCAGGTAGGCCTGGGCGGCGGGGGCCGGGTCGGTGTCCCGGTCGCGGTCGGGTTCCGGGTCGGGGTCGGAGGAGTCGGAGGAGGAGTCGGAGAGGAGGTGGGCGAGGTGGGGAGGGGGAGGGGGAGGGGGAGGCGAGGAGGGGGCGTCCATCTCCTCGAGGAAGTCGCCGCGGCAATGGGGGCAGAGGAGAGGAGGGGAAGGGGAAGGGAGGAGGGAGACGCTCATGTCGCACACGTGGCACCAGAAGGTGAGCGGGGACGCGGGAGCCGGGTTTGATGGGGAGGCGGCGGACGACATTAGCTCAGCTCTCCGCCGGCCCCCTCGCCTGCGCTCTCCTGTTCTGGGTTTCGGGAAGTGGGTGGGTTCGGTACGTACTTGGGTTGGGGACTTGGGGCCTTCGGGGTCTGGTCTGACGCGCTGCCTCTTTTTCCGTGTCGTTTCTTCGTTCCTAGTTCCTACTCATGCCGTGCCGCCGTGACAACGAGGAGAAATATTTGCCCGCGCCGGGCGTATGACTGCCTCTCGTACACCACTTCCTCCGTATCTTTTTTCCATTTACCTGTTGTAAGTGAAGAGAAAAGTAGAACCGGCTCCAACCCGAGCGCACCCTTTCCTCCGATGTGTAGAAATCGAAAAATTCAAGTTTCCTACACGCCCAAGATCGCACAACCACCGAAGAAGACAAGAATGGAGAAATAGAAAGCTCACAATAATAATCTCAAACAACTCCACATATAAAATTAAATAACTTCACCAAGAGTATCCAAAATACCATAAAATGGAAATCTAAAAAGACCAAATGAACATTCAATCAAAACACCTTACAATGAATGTTCACAAGAGAGGAGAAGAGGTAGATTAGAGGCCACCCACCTCAAATCTAGCAAAAATCCAACCACCTTTGGATCCTCTTTCACACTTCTTTTGCACTTGAGAGAGAACACCAAAAACAAAGGGATAAAGAACTAAAGAGAAGAAACTCTCTCTTTTTTCTCTTAACCTATTTTCTTTGGGCCCCCTAACTAAAACCCATATAGTCTAACTTGGCTCACTTAACACAAAAATAAGCCACAAGTCAACTTGACTCAAAAGAACAAAAAAAGAGGCCCATTTAAACAATAGACCATTGGGCTCCTATAAATACACTTATTAAACTAGTAAATAAAAGGAAACAAAAAACAAGTTTAACACTAATTTTCAACACTCCCCCTTAGTGCAAACTTGTGAGAAACCAAACCGAGCCTTTCTTGAAGTTCTACAAACTTCGCCTTTGGAAGAGCTTTGGTAAAGATATCCGCCAAGTTGTCTTGAGACCGCACTTCCATTAACTTGATTTCTTCATGAAGCACTTTCTCCCGAATGAAGTGGTGCTCAATTTCAATATGTTTGGTTCTAGCATGAAACACCGGATTTGCCGCCAACTTGATTGCACTTTGGTTGTCGCAATAAACCTTCACCGGATAATCGACTTTCTTTGTCACATCACCAATCAAAGTCCGCAACCATACACATTCTTGTGCCGTAAGGGTTGCCGCTTTATATTCCGCCTCCGTACTAGAGAGCGCCACAGTGTCTTGCTTTTTACTACACCATGATACACAAGCGGAACCTAATCCGAATACATAGCCCGATGTAGATTTTCTCTCATCAAGATCACCCGCCCAATCGGCATCGGTAAAACCTACAAGTTCACATCTTGCACTCTTCTTATAAAGAAGACCAAGATCAAGAGAAGAATTGACGAACTTGAGAATTCTCTTAGCGGCATTCAAATGAGGCCTTCTTGGTACTTGCATAAACCGACTAACTACCCCCACCGAATATGCAATATCCGGCCTAGTAATAGTAAGATATAGCAAACTACCAATAAGTGTCCGATAAAGTCTTGGATCCTCAAGAGCCTTACCATCACCTTTTCTCAACCTCATATTTGAATCCATAGGAGTAGAGCATGACTTGCTCTCCTTCAAACCAAACTTTTCAACAAGTTTTGAGGCATAGTATTTTTGAGAGACAAAAATACTATCACTACCCTTCTCAACCTCCAATCCAAGAAAGTGACTCAACTCACCTAAATTTTTCATTTCAAACCGAATAGCAAGCTCATCTCTAAGCTTAGTAATTTCCTCGGTATTGTCTCCTAACAATCATGTCATCCACATAAAGTAACACAATGACATGCATACTATTATACTTCTTCACAAACATACTTGGATCGGAATTAGAAACATGAAAACCACAAAAGAGAAGGTATTGAGCAATTTTACCATACCAAGCTCGTGGCGCTTGCTTGAGCCCATAAATCGCCTTTTTCAACCTAAGATACATGATTTGGAGAAGTCTTTGAAAGAAAGCCGGCGGTTGGTTCATATAAATCTCCCGGTCCACCTCTCCATACAAAAAGGCATTTTTGACATCAAGTTGCCACATCTTCCATCCCATTGAAGCCGCCAACGAAATGAGAACTCGAACCGAAGTCATTTTGGTCATCAGACTAAATGTTTCCTCATAGTCCAAACCATATTGTTGAGTGAAGCCACGAGCTACCAACCGTGCTTTGTATCTATCCACGGTTCCATTGGCCTTTCTTTTAATCTTGTATACCCACTTGCATGAAACCGGTTCTATGTCTTTCGGTTTAGGCACCAACTCCCAAGTTTCATTTTTATCAAGTGCACTAATTTCCTCCTCCATTGCTTTCTCCCATTCATGAACCCCTTTAGCTTCATCATAACAAGAGGGCTCATCACCATCAATAGGGCCCGCAAAGAAACATGAAACAACATCTACCAAATTTGCACCGGAATTCCACCCCGGTCCAAAATAACGTGGATTCTTCTTGAGTTCTCGAATAGACCTTCTCATCGGTTATTCTTGAACCTCAATTCTAGGATTTGAATTTTCCACCGAGGTACCCATGCTCCCCCTCTCATTCGATTCTCCTTCCGAAGAAGAAGTCGATGTATTTGGAACATTCGAGGGCAACAACATAGAGGAAAGCCTCTCCAAAGTGGTTTCGCCATTGGAGCTTGTAGGAGCTTCATTTGGTACAACCACCCGATCATAATAGGATGACATTTCATCGAACACAACGTCTCTAGAAGTGATGAACTTGTGAGTTTTCGGATTCATACACTTCCAACCTTTCTTTTGTGTATCATAACCAATGAAGACACACTTCTCCGCCTTAGCATCAAATTTGGTCCGATTTGCATCCGGCACATGAACATAACAAATAGAACCAAATACACGAAAATAGCCAATAGATGGTTTCATTTTATATAACATTTCAAAAGGAGATTTCATACCGCAAGAGCTCAACGGCATCCGGTTGATGACATGACATGCACACTCCATCGCTTCCGCCCACAACTCCTTCGGCAAATTCTTAGAGTAGAGCCAACACCGACATGCTTCCGAAAGATGTCGTAGCTTGCGCTCCGCCACCCCATTTTGTTGTGGAGTGTGAGCACAAGATAAATGCCTTCGAATCCCATGCTCTCTACAAAATTCTTGAAACTCCTTTGATATATATTCGCCGCCTCCATCACTTCTCAAACACTTGATTCCTCTCCGATGCTCTCCCTCCACCATAGCTTTGAAAAGCTTAAATTTAGAGAAAGCATCGGACTTCTCTTTAAGAAAATACACCCATGAGAATCTAGTGTAGTCATCCACAAATAGAAGCATATATCTATATCCGGAATAACTTGCCGCGCTATTTGATACTAAAATATCCGTGTGAATGAGATCAAGTGGTTTCTTACTTCTCGACTTTGAGTCTTCAAATGGAAGTCGGTGGAATTTTCCAAGTTGGCATCCTTCACATACACCGCCAACTTTGACTTCACCAATATTAGGCACACCATCTACTAGCTTCTTGGAAAACATTTGCTTCATTTTATCAAGACCCATATGTGCCAATCTTGCATGCCATAAGCTAGCATTATCATTTTTGCTAGTTTTCTCTACATATGAGTCACCGGCGGAGAGCACATAAAGCGACTTCACTCGCTTTCCAAGATGCAAAACATCCGCATCTAGGCTCCGAAGATTTCGCATAATCTTCACATCACGAGGGCCAAAAAGTATATAGTTTCCTAATCCGCAACTTGAGAAACGGAAATAAGATTTTTAGTCATACCGGGCACATGATAGACGCTCTTCAAGGTGACTCCATCTTCCATCTTCACAACACCTTCATTTACCACCGGATGAACCGTGTTGTCCGCCGTGATAATAGCATCATTTCCTTCATAGTGAACAAACTCATTAAACTTAGACTTATCACCGGTCAAATGATGAGAGCAACCGGAATCAACTATCCAATCCTTTTGATAATTGATACTTGCAAGGACTTGCACATTTGGAGAATCACCTTCCAATGCATCACCGGAAACAAAACATGAACCCCAATCTTTTACTTGTTTTCTTTCCGGTTCTTTAGAGCCAACATTTCCCTCATGAATTTTTACCCGACAATCTCGCTTTATATGCCCCATTTTTCCACACCGGTAGCACTTCACATTTTTCTTTCTTGAAGCATCATTCTTGCTAAATGAGCTTTCACCTTCATGTGCTCTTCCATAATTTTTTGTTTTCTTTGGATCCCACTTCTTTCCTCTAGTGAGTAAAGCTTCTTCACCCTCATCTTTACCGGGAGATTGAACATTCCGCCATTTGCTTTGCCAAGGCCTCTTGATTACTAAGCAAATTTTCGAACTCTATCAATGTAGGTTGTGTCGCCCAACCTTGTAGAGATGAGACAAACGGATTATATTCTTTCCGAAGCCCCCGGATAATATACCGTTTCAACTTTGCTTCACGAATAGCCTCATCCGGATCCAAACTTGATATTTCGGCACATAGGTTCTTCACCTTTAGAAAGTACTCCGAAATTCTCATACTCCCTTGAGTTAGTTTTGATAACTCATTCTCAAGAAATTGCAACCGAGCCTCATTCTTTTTTGTAAATAACTTCTCAAAAATATCCCATACTTCTTTTGGTGTTTTAGCCTCTCTAATATGATCAAACAAATCTTTGTGAATTGATGTCTTTAAGGCAAACATTGCCTTACCGCTTCTAGCAAGCCATTTCTTTCTTTCCCCTTCATTTCCAAGATTTCCTCCCAGTATTTCGATGTCATTCCCATTCACCGTATCCCATAACTCTTGGCCTTGAAGATACGCTTCCATACATGACTTCCAAATTGGATAATTTGAACTTGTGAGCCTTTCTATCCCAAGATGATTGAAGCCTCCAATAGAATCCATCATAGAGGAATTTTAACAAACACCTTATATGCACTACTTGCAAAACACCTCCCTCTTGCTTCCTAAGGATGTAGGATCTCCAATCTCACTACAAAAGCCTTTGTAGCTCTGATACCATGAAGAGAAAAGTAGAACCGGCTCCAACCCGAGCGCACCTCTTTCTCCGATGTGTAGAAACCGAAAAATTCAAGTTTCCTACACGCCCAAGATCGCACAACCACCGAAGAAGACAAGAATGGAGAAATAGAAAGCTCACAATAATAATCTCAAACAACTCCACATATAAAATTAAATAACTTCACCAAGAGTATCCAAAATACCATATAATGGAAATCTAAAAAGATCAAATGAACATTCAATCAAAACACCTTACAATGAATGTTCACAAGAGAGGAGAAGAGGTAGATTAGAGGCCACCCACCTCAAATCTAGCAAAAATCCAACCACCTTTGGATCCTCTTTCACACTTCTCTGCACTTGAGAGAGAACACCAAAAACAAAGGGATAAAGAACTAAAGAGAAGAAACTCTCTCTTTTTTCTCTTAACCTATTTTCTTTGGGCCCCCTAACTAAAACCCATATAGTCTAACTTGGCTCACTTAACACAAAAATAAGCCACAAGTCAACTTGACTCAAAAGAACAAAAAAAGAGGCCCATTTAAACAATAGACCATTGGGCTCCTATAAATACACTTATTAAACTAGTAAATAAAAGGAAACAAAAAACAAGTTTAGCACTAATTTTCAACAGTAAGTACGAGCCGCAACTCGACCTACGCGAGCGGGCTCGTATTCAGCTCGAGATCGAATTGCTCGTTCAATAAATGAATCGAGCACGAGTTAAAATTTTTAGCTCGTTTACTAAACAAGTCGAACATGAGCTGGGATCAGCTCACTCGTGTTCGCTCGATAACAGCTCGAATACATATATTTTATATTTATATATATCCATACTCTATACTATATATAAAAGTACGTATATTCAAATTTTGGTCTGTCGACTGATTCATTTTTCAGCAGAAAAATTAACGTCCATTTTATTAGCGCCAATTTTTTTTTTTCCTACGTAAAATTCTAAATATCAGAATAAGAATAAAAATATAAACCGCAATAATACGTAATTTTTCTATAACAGATTACTGATGTGAAAATCCTAAAAAATATATTTTATTCTATAAAAAAAGTTTCTATATATATTTTTGAATTTCAAAATATCTTTTCATTTTAAGATAACAGATTTTATTTTTATATTTGAAATTTCAATAGTAAATTTTCTATAACAGATTACGGATGTGAAAATCCTATAAAAGATATATATTTTCCTATTTAGTTTTAAAATATTAGTTTTAGATATTTTCGAAAAAGATTTTTTTCTATATATTTTTTCGAATTTCAAAATATCTTTTCTTTTTAAGATAATAGATTTTATTTTTCTATTTAATTTCAAAATAATTTTTTTTACATTAATAAAAAAAAATATTTATACTTGTCTATAACTTTAATTCTAATTCTAACGGTCATGACCAATTAGTTAAAAATATTGAAACTAAAATTAAACTATTATGTTCAATCTATTAAAAAGTTGCATTTCTATCCATTTATTTTACATTACAATTTAAATCGAGTTTAAATTGTGAATTAAATTTAATTTTTAATTTTTGATATCAAATTTATCAATCTATTTTATATTAAAATTTAAATTTGGTATTGTAGATATTTTTTTAATAAAATGTAACATATAAATTTAGAAAATATTTTATTTTAAATTTTTGATTAAATATGATTTACAAATATTTATTGATTTAAAATAAATTTTAAAAATTGTTACGTGTAGTTGCACGTACACTCAACTAGTGTGTGTATATATATATATATATATATATAGAGTCCGGCTGCTATTCTATCAATAGCACGAAGAACTCAGTGCTACCAAGTTTTCCACCGTTAGATCCACCCCTTTGATGATTTTCACCCGTTAGATCATACTATTCAACCAACCACTCACTTAACCCTAAGGGGCCCACATCATTCTAACCATACACATCTCTCAATCCAACTAAAAACTCAGAAAGACCAATGACTTGTGCTATTAATAACATAGTAGTCTAGTTCTATATATATATATAGATAAAATTTTTAAATAATCAAATAATAAGAGAAAACATACAAGTATGCTTTCCATTTATTTTTTCTATAAATTAAATAAAGTGTATCAAGTTAGTATCTTTGGTTTCGTACTTTCTCACTTTAGTACCATGTGGTATATGTGGTTTCGTACTTTCATACTTTAGTACCCTGTGGTTTAATATTTTATTAAAAGAAAAAAAAAATCACAGGGTACTAACTTGATACAAAAATAAAATTACAGAATACTAATTACACTTTAAACCACATGATACTAAAGTGATAAAATGCAAAACTACAATATACAAACTTTACACACTTTAAATTACAGGGTACTGAAATAAAAATAAAAAAAAAAGCAAAACACTTTTCCCTTTATTTTAATCGAGTTAAAATACTCTCAAGCAGATATTTGTCACAAGCAGTGGATCCATGAGCTGTCAATCATTAACAGTTCATGAAAATTTGCAGATTTATTAAATTTTATAGAATCTTTGTTATATTTACCAAAATTTCGTTTCATTAATAAAACCTACGTAAATAAACAAAATAAAATAAAAAAACAAAATCAATGGATCGTTAATATAAAAAAGAAATGGTTTTTGGGTGTTTTTCAAATACGTATGTTTGAATACATATGTTTGCCCTCTAAAAATTATTATTTACCTGTAACAATTTTGAACCAACTATTCAATTTTTTAAATTTTAATTTCATTATCTAGTTTTTCAATTTATTTAATTTACGTCACTTAGCAGCACTTTTGATTTCAAAATTTGACTGCGTCGTTTATTTTTTACAAAAAATTTATGTGATGTGACTTTAAATAGTTTATTATAAATAGAGTAATATAAAAGTCGCTTTGGCCGAGTGGTTAAGGCGTGTGCCTGCTAAGTACATGGGGTTTCCCCGCGAGAGTTCGAATCTCTCAGGCGACGATTTTTTTTTTCAATTTAAAACTGTTTTTGTTCTTTTTGTTTCAATTTATTTCAATTATTATGTTGTCCTTCTTTTTATTTAAAAGTGTTTTTTTGTTCCTTTTCTTTCAATTTATTTCAATTATGTTGTTCTTCCCCAACTACGGGCCGTAGGATTCGGGATGAATTTTTAAAAATCCGAACCAGGCTATAAAAATCGAACCCAAATTGGACGAATTTTAAAAATTCATATCCAAATTCAAATCCGACAAAAAATTCAAAATTCGAACCTGAAACAATTATTTCTCTTTACAGCTTTTCAAAATATATTACATTAAATTTTAATTTTTGAAATACAAATTCAGATATAAATCAAACATTTCTATATTTATTATATATAATGTAAAATAATCTTGGGTTCAGGTCGAGTTCAGGTATAATCAGAATTCATATACGATTTCAAAAATCCGTCGGATTCTCGTTTTTGATATTCATATCAGAAACTATATTCATTTAGTATTCGAATAAATCCACTCTGTTCGGATTCGAATTCACATAAAACTTACGGGTATCCGTATCTATTGACATCCCTGAGGATCTTAACTGAAACATTGGGATACTTTTTCGCTTCTCCCTGAGTTCGTATTGTGCTCAGTTGCTAGTGGATGCAAACTTGAGTTTTGCTTCAAAGAGAAGTCCTTAACAACAAAGTCAGGTCAAAGGGACTTTATCCAAAAAATCAAACACAAGTTAGAAGTTTGGTACACAGGCCAACAAAATAGTTGAATTGTATTGGAAAAAATGCTTATCTACAACATAAACCACCACCAAACATAGTTAACATATGTCAGAAAAAAACACAGATAGAGTGGATTGGAAGTTTGTAGCAAATACAGCAATGGAGTGCGAAATAAAGCACTCATGGTGGCCTAAGAGTGCTTTTAGGGGCACTAATCCATGGACTCCCCGCGACGGCGAACCTCCACGGCGCATTGACGTGCTCCGGCATGGCATAGTCGATGCCTACGCGAGGGCCGATTAGAATGCTCTCCGGTTCGGGACCGTCTAATAATTCTAAGCCACCTAATGAAATAAATTATTAGAACTAGTGCATATTAGTAACCTAATGAAATAAATTATTAGAACTAATGAATATTAGGATCTTGGAAAGCAACCTACTAGTACCTGGTGTATAAAGAGGGTGGTGCGACCAAGCCGTAGAAATGCCCAGCGCTTGCCCAACCTGGCAATAGGAGAGATTTGCAAGGTAGTTACGTTAGCGATATTTGTCATTATGTCACTGCTTTTCAGAGTTAAAAAGCCAATGTACACCAAGGAGAATAGGACAATCCCAGTGTACTCGAACATAAATCATCCCAAAGTCGCACAACTAGAAGTGGCTAGAACTTCTGTTTACCCTAAAGTAGCATGAGTTCAACATTTGTGTAACTTAATGTCGAGAGTGGTTTATCTTTTACATCAAAGTCAATCCATTAGCAGTTCAATCAGAAGATGCATTTACTCTTGTATCTTTTGAGTCTTGGTATTACTTGTCAGCTTTCGACATCTTCTCTGTTTGTATTACACTTGAGTTTATGAAAGTCCATGTTTTTCACCCAAAATAAAAAAGAAGAAGAAGAAGAAGAAAACATGTATGGGGAGAATTGACAAACCTTCCCTGGACCTGTCAGTAGAACAGGCTTCTCAGTTTTCTGGCCTCGACGTTCCTGAATGGTTTCTAGACCTGCAGTGCAGAAAGAGTTGCAGTATAGATTATAGATATTTAGTAAGGCATATTTTTTGTGCCCGAAATATTAATC
This sequence comes from Aechmea fasciata, assembly GCA_025177825.1. Taxonomy (NCBI): domain Eukaryota; kingdom Viridiplantae; phylum Streptophyta; class Magnoliopsida; order Poales; family Bromeliaceae; genus Aechmea; species Aechmea fasciata. The sequence continues at coordinate 13,081,811 of CM045924.1, forward strand.
CTATTAGGAGATCCGCTTAAAACAGTAAACTCTTTCTCATAGATCATACAGCAAAGCAAAAGATGAACTCGTGACCACAATCAGTAAAATGGCATCAAGTGCCTCAAGGTCTGAGAACAACATTCAGTCGCAATATAGAAGTGAGTTTTCTAATACATAACATGCTGTTTTATGGTAAAAAGAAATACAAAGGAGTCATTTTTATGCAGTAAATAATGGAACATCTCCAATGGAAGCATACACACAGCTAACATTGGAGGCTTTTGATGTTGGTTACCGATGCACGCTGTGATTTAATGAGAGAAAATACTAAGCAGGAAATAATGTACAGAGATGTAAGGCGCCTACAACGAAACTAGCGAATGAATGAGATCCATCTCATATCAAATCGAAAAAAGACCCTACTCATATTTGCATAACTATAAGATTATTCATTAAAGCACATATTTAACAAAACAACTGTAAGTTGGTGAAAGGGTCTTATAATGTTAACGCTGCAGCATTCTTGTTCTGCAAACTTCTCATATAAATAGGAAACTTGTACTGCGAAAAGCAAACCTTAAAAGTGTTACAATAAAAGCAAGAAAAGAAACATGAGTCCGTAGTTTACCTGCCTTGTATTCTTTCCAATGAGAGGATTATTCGACCCAACTTAAAAGGAAATTCACAAATTGATTTATGTCTTCAGGACGCATCTATATTAATTCGCGAGTTCTACCAAAGAAATACGAAAAGACAGGAAGAAAAAGCAACTGTACTAATCAAGGAGAACAAGATGGGAGAAAAAATGATGAATACTTTTTTCAATCTCATAACAACTAACTCCATCCTGTATAGAGGACTACTGCAATCAAAGATAGATAACATTTACTCCACGTGTACATGAGATGCGACAAGATAGATATATATCATCTAAGTTCTTGTTTCAAACAGTGAAAGATAGAATTAGCGAATTGATTTTCAAATGGAGGAGAAAAAAGGAAAATAAATATGTGAATGAGAACTTAATAGTTGGGACGAATCCGATCAAAGTTACCACCCAAGGGTGAAAAGCAAGCCAAATTTTCAAGGTATCTCTGAGAATGAAATGGAAAACATAGCTCCATGAAAGTCAAAACATGGTCCGCAAAACTAAAGGTTGTAAAGTTTCCGTTCAGCATAAATTTAATATGAAGCAACTCATGCTGCCCTAACATAATCAACAAAATCCAACCACAGAGAAGCTAACCGAATGTAAGCACAGCGGACATAAAAGGTTTAGAAAATTCGGCATCATTGAAGAAACTGCAAAAGATCGAAAGCAACGGAAATCACAATACCGCTAACAGGAGAACAAGACCGTATCAACACTGCCGCGCCAACCCCCTCCCTGTCGGCTACAATGTTCAGCATCATGTGAAGCCCGTAACAGAGATACACGTACGCATGCCCTCCGGGCCCAAACTGCGCCGGAAACGCACCAAATAATTCAACATAACTCAATTACACGCCAAAAACAATTCTAACATGACAAAGGATGTCGCAATAGGTTATTCACTGATATTCGATTCGGTATTGGAAATTTTCTATTGCAATTGGAAACTAGGAGTGTGGTCAGATGTGCAGAACGAAAATCAAACTCCTAAATCTTCATGTCTGATAAGAACTTACAACCGGAGCAGTCCGGGGAGTAACACCAAATCTCCCGTGGCACGCCGAATCGTTCGATCTGTACGCCTCTACCTATGCGCCAAGAAACAAAGCAATCAAATGTGAGATGAAGCTACGAGCTGTTTTCCCAAAGTACTAAGATCGGACCTCGGTGATGCGGAGAACGACGCCGTCGCGGCGGAGGAGCTTGCCGAGGAGGCGGGGGGCGAGGTCGAGGGAGTCGACTTCGAAGAAGCTTCGGGGCAAAATGGGCGGCGGCTGCGGCGGCGCGGGCGCGGGGGCGGCGGCGAGGGCGGCGGCGATGCGCGCACGATTACGAGTCGCCGCGGAGTTGTCTCCGGTGAGCTTCTTTGAGGAGGTTCGCTTGAACGCCGGAGATGTTTTGGCGGCGATCATCGGAACAACGCCGCGCCGACGCCGACGCACGTTTTCCCGGGTGTGGTGGGGTTTCGCTCTCTCGCCGGGGGAGGTTTTGTTTGATTTTCTGAGACTTTGACTCTTGGCCACCGTTTGGTTCGGGGTTAAGGAAAACTAGTTATTTAAAAAATAGTGTTAAGTTCATAATTAAGGTGGGATTAGAGTATTTTTATGTTTTGTTAGGAGTTGGAGTTATTTCATGTAAAAAATAGTGCTTGGTTGAAGCAGGTGGGATAAGAAGGATAGTGAATTATTATGAATAGATAATAGTGTTTGGTTGGGGTTTGGTAGGGTTAGATGAGATTAGCTAAACCGGGATAATCCATTTGAGGTGGAGTTAACTAATTCCATCTAATTTTAAGAATGTTTGGAAATAATATGAGGGTTAATAGATTATTCCACCCCTTAATCCGATGGTGATGGGAAAAATAGACGGTGAAGATCGTGTTTTTTTTTAAGCCACCTTTGTACTATAAGAACTTCAATTTTTCTCACTGTGATTATTTTAACATTTTATAATTTTTTAAAAAATATGTTTAATTATTTTATGGTTTAATATATTTATAGCTGACCGTTTCTAACGCAATTGACCAAAAATTTAATAATTGGTATCAGAGGATTCATATTCAAATTCTAATTAATTCACATTTTCAGCTCAGTCTATTTCTAAAAAAAATAAACAAAATAAGTAACATGCTATTTCTCTCTTAATAAAAAAAAATAATTTACTGGGAGAGAAGAGAAGCTACTTATAAAATAGTTGGATTAAGACATCGATCTTTATAAAAGCACATCAAATTTATTTAATTGATTAAATTCAGTTAATGTTTATAAATTTACAGTGATTAAATTTTATAAATTCATTTATTAACGTTAAAATTAGATTCGTCAAATCTGTATGTTAAAAATTAAACTAGCTCTGTCAATAATGTCATTCCCAAAAATAAAAATAAAAATAAAAACAAAAAAAGAAAAAAAAAAAAAAAAGAGGAAAAATATATAAATTGAGCTCACTGATGATTAGGAAGTGAACTGTATGAAAGCTTATTTAAACTATAAGTTATTAATAAGTGTAAGTAAATAGTTTTCAAAATAAATCGTTGTTATTCTTGTCAATTTACCGAGGAGCTTAATTTCGATCGAGGGGGACCTAATCAAAGGGTGTCTAATGCATTTAAATTATATTTTTAAATATCGTAAATTGTAGATACTTATAAATAAAATACAATTATGTAACAGATATATTCAACAATTCAAATTTATAAGTAGGTAAACCTTCGCTACTTCTTTTTTCACGAAAGTAATATATTATCTGCTTCGTTTATTTTTAAAAAAATAAATTCCACTATAAATATACAAAATTAAACTTCGGACTTAAGGCATCGATAGTACCTTAAATACTAACTATTCAATTCTTTGCCAATTGGACTAGATATGGTCCGTAACTTTTACAAAATGGTTAGAAGCATCACATTAAATTTTTTTTTGAAAAAAAAATAAGCGTCTTCTTTCGTTTTGTTTATTTAGCAAATAAATTTGGCTTCAGAGATTGAGACAACATGGTCTCAAAAAATATTAAAGACAACCAAAATAAAGAAAAACAAATAAAAATAAAAAAAAATATTTAAAAAATTGCTAATTCTACTCCACACTCAAAACCAAGTAATTAAAAGCTGCAAAACTCAGCCCATTTCATACTCACGTTTCGGAATTCATCTAATAGTCAAAAAATGGTCAAATAATTGGTTCCTAAAAATTATATCATTTCTTTCCCACCATATTATTAACCAATAGATTGTGATCCTGATCCCTTTCTGTTGCCCCTTGGCGGCGGTATCCAGCTAATTAAAAATCTACTAATTACGCATACACCACATTACTTAAGAATCTTCTTATTAAAAATATACATAACTTATATGAACTATAGACTATTTTGAGTTGACTACTCAACTACTCAAAATTTTGAATTTACTATTAAACTTTTTAATTTTTTCGATTTGATTCAGCTAATGATACTTTGACTTTTAAATTTAAATCCGTTGTTTAATTTTTAATATATTTAGTTAGGATACTTTATATAATTTTATAACTCTCGCAACTATAAACTTATTAAAATAATTACTTTAAATTTTAAAATTATATATTATTAATTAATTTAAATAAAATAAATTAAAAAATTAGATAATAAAATTATATTTTTTAATTTGTAAATTATGGATTCAAAATGATTCATAATTATTATTTATATTCCTTTTTGTCTTTAAAAAAAAAAAACCATCCTGGTTAATTTTGGTCCATTTACTTGCACGTGCGTACCACGTGCAGTTAAAACGGCCTTCTTCGAGATCATTCCGAAGCGAAGGATCCAGAAGCACTCGGTGCCTCTCGAAGCCCAACATTTTATACTTCCCCTCTCCTCTCCCCAACCCGCACCTCTCCCGTACTTTTTCGTGCCTTTCGATCGGTCGAAACACTGGTCCCTCCCCCTCCGAAACCCTAGCGAGCTTCGTGTCGTCTTCCTCGATCGCCTTCTCCGAGGAACCCTAGCGAGCGTCCATGGCTAAGTACGGCGAGGGTGACAAGCGTTGGATCGTGGAGGAGCGCCCCGACGGGGCCAACGTCCACAACTGGCACTGGGTGGAGCGCGATTGCCTCGAGTGGTCGCGCTCCCTACTCGCCTCCCTCCTCTCCGGGCTCGTCGTCCTCGACGGCGAGGGGGGCCTCTCCATCCGCACCAAAGCCCTCGAGAAGCTCGACGGCGAGGCCTACGTCAACGTCCGCAAGGGCAAGGTCATCCCCGGCTACGAGCTCTCCCTCTCCCTCTCCTGGGAGGGCGAGGCGCGCGACTCCCCCGCCGGATCCCCGCTCCTCAAGGTCTCCGGAACCCTTGAGGTCCCCTACCTCGCCGACGAGAACGCCGGCGAGGATCCCGAGGTTAGGATCACCGTCCGCGACGACGACGGCCCCATCGGGCGCCGGATCAAGGACGCCTTCGTCGCCAAGGGGAAGCCCCTCGTTCTCGAGAAGCTCCGGTCGTATGTGGATGCCATGGCCAAGGGCGGGCCCGCGCGGGACGAGTTAGAAGCGAAGAAGCCCACCGCCTCTGCGGCCAAGAGCGACGCATCGGCGGCTCCGGCTGCTGGAAAGCCCGCCGCAGCTGCCCCATCGGCGGCGCCGGCGAAGAAGGAGAAGCCGAAGCCGAAGGAAGGGTTCAAGACGATAACCCTAACGGAGCGGTTCTACTGCAGAACCAAGGATGTGTACGAGATCCTAATGGATGAGAACCGGTGGAAGGGGTTCACGCAGAGCAATGCTCGGATCAGCAAGGAGGTCGGCGGACAATTTAGTCTCTTCGATGGATCGATCACCGGAGTGCACGAGGAATTGCAGGAGGGGAAGCTGATCGTGCAGAAGTGGAGGTTCAGTAGCTGGCCCGACGGCATCCACTCGACGGTGGGTGGATACTGCTTCATTAATCTTGTTATACATTGTTAATGGTGTTTGTTAGAAATAGTTCTTACCCTCGTTGTTAGTAACTTGCCGTTCGTTCTACTCGCGCAGGTGAGGTTGACTTTCGACGAACCGGAGCCTGGAGTTGCAATCGTAAAGCTTTTGCAAACTGATGTTCCGGAGGAAGACAAGTAAGACTGTTTATATTTTTGCAGTAGAAGTTTAAAACTCTTGTCAGTAATGTCCGGATTTACTAAGTACTGGTTCTTGCGCAGGTACGGAAACGCGACGGTGGTGGAGAACACAGAGAGAGGCTGGAGGGAACTCATCTTCCACAAGATACGTGCGGTCTTCGGGTTTGGAATTTAAAGCAACTTGGCAAGAGCCTATTCCATTTTAAGAAGTCTAGCCTTGTCAAATGTCTGCATCCTTCTATGAGTTTCCAATTTTCGAAATGCATGAACTTTGAATTTGCTTTCAAACAATTTTAAATCACAATGGTGTTTATGCAACTGTTGCGTCTGTGCTCGAGTCGGCCGGTCATACTTTTAGTGTAATGTTAACTCGACAAGAAATTCAAAACTTTGTCTGGTAAAGCTAATACTGCATCCTTTTAGCTATATTCATGTCATTCTTTTATCTATTGAAAGTACAGTGTGAACCTTCTACTGAGTGTAATAACTGTGTGCCTATTTAGAATTTGGTTTTAAGCTTATGATGATGATCTTATAAGGTTAGTGTGGTCAAGAAAGAAGGTCCTAATATGTGTCTTTATTGGGATTCAATCGTTAGTTTTAACAAGTAACTACTGGGCAGGACTTTAGCAGCCCGGCAGTACTGATTTAAATGCCGTCGTTGGTGAATATAACACTCTCTGTCGAGTCCAGTATCTTTGTATCCGCCATATACTTGTAGAACGATATATTGATACGAAGAGAAGCGGCTGAAGGAAAATCTGCAATTCATTGGTAATCAAATGACCCTGTAATAATTCTTTGAATCCTTTCAGCTGAATCTTTATCTTACGATAACTACTTTTCATGTTTTGAACGATTGTTATTCTCATTAGCGGTCTACTTGAACTATTGTGCTTGGAGTACTGATGAATGATTTCTGTCTTGTATTACTTCTATGGAAAGAATTAGCCCAATTATGACATATGTTCCCATGGATTTAAATCATTCTCTGGATGAAAACCCTAGTTAACAGTAGCATGTTTGTTAGAGCGACAAATTTTGGTTTATCACATCTCTTGTTTTGAATCTTGTTAACGCACGTCAAAATTCAGTGAGGAGTAAAATTAGGAGCCACTGTAATAGTGAACCAAAGCACACCCTGATCTTTAATGCATCTGTACATAAGTTGGAACTAGACGCGCCTTGATGAGGATTTCACAATTTCGTACTTGATACTTGGAATTTTATATGTCTAGCATCTTTAACAGCTGTACCAACGGAATCATTGCTCGCAATTCAATTTTGATGACTGAATGTTTGGTTTCTGTTCCTCGTTGTCATCCTTAATGTCCCACATTTCAATTGATAAACTTCGGATTTCAAACAATATTGGTGTTGCAAAAATAACAATATTCGGAGGAACGGAGAGGGTTCTATAAATTGAAGTTACATTTGTTTGTAAATGATTGATTCTTTACATGATTAACTAGTTATGTTATATATTCCACAAGGATTAATTCAAGGGAGTGCAATTGTAATATTTGATGAGGCACTATAAGGTTTTTCATTCTTGTTTGCAAATGTCTGCTCCGGGAAGCTCGACCACAATATCAACAGTGTTTCAAAAGCGCGTCTTTGCATTTGTTTTTCTGGTTACACCTTCCACGATAGCAGTTCGTGCTCGTTCTATGTTAGATTTGTGAAAATGTCTTTCATTTCCCCTTACATAACAAATCGATTATTGGTGACCTACATCAGTATCTCTCATTGTTCTTTTTGGTTTTAGAATGGTATATTTCAGCTGTTGCTGTAGTAAGGTTTGCTAATAGGAGTTGAAGTATTATGTTTGTTGTTATCAGCTCAATGGTGTTTTACTTCAATGGCATGACTACATAGTGAGTTTAAACTAAGATCAACTTATACTGCAGCCGCTTCAACAGCTTTTGACTTGTACATTAATAAATCTAAATGTTTTATATTCGGTTATTTATTTATTTTGGTTGGTTTATACTCTCTCTCTTTTGAATTCGGATCCTGTAAAAAGTTTGTATTTGTTTTGAATTTTCTCGTCTTATTAATTGTGAGTTGATAATCACAAGATCAGTTTCTGAGTGTTTGTTTGTCAGTAGAATCTTGTTGCTTATGAGCTATAATCTTAAACCTGAATCTTCAAAAGGGGTGTTTTTTTTTTTTTTTGGCTTAATTATATCGTACCGTACTATACTTTAGTGGTATTTTTATTTGCTGCATTGAACTAATTTTTTTTTCAAAGAAACTTATATTATTATATTGGCTGAACTATGAACTATTTTCATTGGGCCATCAGATCTTATTGAAATTTTGATTTTATTATCTAAGCTTTCAATTTTTTTGATTTGGATTAGTTAATAATATTTTAATTTAAAATTTAAAATTATTTATTTATTTTAATGAATTCACACCTGCGAGAATTATATAAAATTTATTACTTTAAATGATGCATTTAAATTTTAAAGCCGAAATATCGTTGATAGACTCAAATTAAACAAATTGAAAAAGTGGGGTAGTAAAATCAAAATTTTAAAAAGAACCCGATCAAAATGGTCAGGTGAGGCAACATAACTAAAATGTTGAAAGATTAGGGATCTAAATCAAAGAGACCCATGATTCAGGTAAATTTTATATGCTCTATAATTTTTGTTTTTCAAAGATATTTCTTAACTATTTTTTTTCGTTAATCTTTATAATATTGTTAATAAATTTATTATTTTTAGATAAAATTCAAATGCTTTATTAAGTCGAAAATTATTTTTCTATCCAAAAACGCTTTTTAAAAGCTGGGCCAAACGCTCCCTATATCTACCAGTTTACCGGGCACAATCATTCTCTTGTTTCATGTACAGCAACATGCAAGTTTCATCAGAAGATGTAATTGTTATAAACATAAAGCAGTGCACAGTTAAGTCAATAAAGACTCCAAACAGCATGATATATTCGTTAATTTCCAGAGCGAAAAATTAACTGCAAACTTAGCAATAATACGGCGGAAGAGAAAATTGCCGTCAATAAACATTTAGATGGATTCTGTAAAGTTGCCATCGGAAAGAACAGTCGATAACCAATCTCAAAAGAATGTCCATACAACCAGATCTCTGCCTAACCAAGTGTTCTGCAAGCAAATACATTTGTCTGATAGGTTACTTACATATCTACCATGAGGGATCGATCATGTGAGAATAATCTCAGGTACGCCCCTTACTCCAACAGTCTCATTGTCGTAAAGTTAAATGAAGACAGAAAGCATACCAAATATAAAAGCATATTTACAAGCATAGAAACTATAACAAATCAAACTGCTCTATAAAGATTGAGCTGAGTGAAAGGATATGTTGTAATGGGTCGCAAAAATGAGCTCAGCTAAACCTTCAACATATTTATCAGTAAATATATTAACAACTGAAAAAAAAAAAAAAAAAAAATGCTCTTCTTCGATGAGATTACACTCAATAGCTTAAGAAAATGATCGCATGTTTCTAGTTTTCAGACTATGCCAAGGATAGAGTGGCGTTTTGTGCAATAAGGAAATTGGCGAAGCAATAAAATTAGCTTCTAAGGGACAAGCTTAATAACATCACATATATTTTGTGAAAGATGATAAATGAAGATTACGTCAGATGAATCTCAAACTACTGCTCTCTCCTACCTTCTTACCCTGTCAAGCTACAAAGTCATGATGCATTCGGTAAAAGCAATTATAGAGCGATATCTCAATTCGGATAATCAGAGAACTGAGAGAAGAGTAACTTGTTTGATAATTAAAAGCATGCCTGGAAGATCATAAAAAGTTCAATAGATGGAACAGTTGATGATAAAGTGGGATGCAACCAAAAGTCACATATTATGTCTAAAAGGTATCAACTCTCCGGAGCAAAATCAACTCATTATATCCTTTTTCTATCCCTGAAAAGGCAGAAGATTTGAAAGGTTGGGAAGATGCAAAAGGATTATGATATCCTCCAAATAACTTTTATCTCTTTTAATCAATTTACATGCACGCTTAGAGGGGATGAATATTGAATAACACACAAAGAAACGAGGCACCTGAATGTAGGATTGAAGTCACATATACCTTGCTATAATACTGTGCATGCAGATCTGGATAGTAAACACCTGAAACGCTTAAGCAACTACACAATTGCTTGGAAGTAAAATTACCAGAAAGTATTGCACTTGCTGTTGCACATTTTCTAGGTAAGGCTTTAGTTTTCTACTGTAAGGCAATATATAATCATGGCTGTGTAGTATTCAGTCTAGTTTCCAAATTGAGCAGAGCCTACAAATTTCTTATGAAGTGAACAACATGAGCCAATGTATAAAATTACGATAGAATAGGAGCATAACAATTTCATTATAATCTCAGTATACATAACACATAATAAAGTCTGATGGTGTAAGACCCAACTAGAGTACAAATTTTAGAACCTTGATTAAACAATAATTTGCCAACATGCTATAAAATGCATAACCCCAATTTATTAATGGAATTCCCAAGGATTCACAGGTTCTGATATGATTGTATAGCTCAAAAATCATAATGTAAGGGCCTTGAAGGTCCAGATGCTGGGTTCAAGCTACTGATCTTTAGGAATTCTCATTCTCACATGCCAAGCGCAACCATATCATCTTCCAATATGCAAGTATATAATGTGGCAACTAGGTTTCTAGCCACGCACCTCTCAGAATGAAGGGAAAAAGTTATAAAGAATGAACGGAAAAAAAAAGTTACAAGTCTCAAAGGTTAGTCAACTGCTTGATACCATCCAAGACGGACACTGACAAAGAGCAAAACAAACAAAAAACATGACGACCCCTACTATTGCATCACCTCAAGAGGAAAATCAGTTTTATCTTATTTCTATCAAATGGTTGTGGAGTCAGTTGGAGAATGTTTGAAAAGCCATTAGAGAGCTAGTGTAGGGCGGATGTGATGGAGCTTTAGAGAGCTTAGAAATGCTTTGAATTTTTGTCCAGTATTGCAAGCTTGAAACCAAAACATTTTAAACTTTTAATCAATATGGCAACAATAAAAACAATCAGAAACTCCTAAAAAAGTTTTCAACTTCTGTCATATCAATTGAAAAGAAGGATTAGTTCTAGAATCTGTCCGAATTGACGGAAATGAGCTCATAAGGTCAATTTTGATTCATATACAGGTATTATGTTCTTATCATAATTTAATTTCTTTATGCCACAGAATTTGTTCATGTCCTACAATTTTAGTGCATTGACAAAACAAGTGGACAGTAAACAGCCCAGCAGTTAATTTGGTATCAAGAAAATGGAGTGAAATTTTGTGCATTTCTGCACGTCCTACAATCTTAGCTAATTGAGCAAACTAGTGAACAGTATGCAGCCCAGCAGTTAATTTGGTATCAACGGAAATGAAGTGAAATTTGATGCCCTCAAGTTGACAGGAAAACATGATTGCTTAAGAAAAGAGAACAAAAGAAAAGAATTACACCAGTGGAGTAACAAAAAAAGAATATAAAAATCTCGCAAATGGAGAATACAAGCTTCAAATGGGAAAAAAAACATCAATCTGTGCAAAGACAAAGACCCAAAAGAAAGGGTGAGCATCAAATACATGAAATGTACACCAAAAACCTTCAAATCCTAAAGTTGAAGGAAGCAAACTTACCTAAAGGTTGTACTTTGAATTTGTTTGGAGGCAACAACTTCGTGGTACTAAGACATAAACATCTGCAGAAGAAAGAAAAAGTTCCAAAAGAGAACGTTAACATTTTGGTTAAACAACATGTAAAGATAAAAGAAAAGGCATTTTAAGAAATAAGTTAGCTGGTTACCTTTGACTAAATACACAAAGTGATGATCATGGTCACCAATCCAAATGGTGAGAAAAATAAAAGCTGCAAAGTCATACAACAACACAGGTTGCAGATCACTGCTTCGTCATCGCATTTACATTTTCACTTACTACAGGAAAGGCCGCTATAGAATTCAGTGAAGTCTAAACGGAAGAGAAGGAACTTCAAATCAACATGTTGCTGCAGAGGCAACTGAGAAATAAAATCATCAAGAGATGCTGAATAGTCTTTTGCAATCAAGTCCAAGTCTCCACCCATTTTTCTTAAAAGTTCTCCAGCAAGCTGGATCATAGGTTTTCTACCCCCATCAAGCCATGAATCTTGTTCTTTGGATCTTGTTCTTGTTTTACCTTTTCCTCTGTGAAAAAATTTCAAGCCAAAATTATAAGTTATCTACCATTTACTCAAAAAAATAAGAAATTTCTAAATGAATCAACCATAAAACATGTGTGTACAACCATACTTACATATTTATTTAACTATACTAAAAAACATGAAAAATATAATTTACCTTAATTGCAATTCATGTATACGTTCAAACCACCGATCGGAATGGCTACGGAATCGCAATATGATGTCAAACAATGCAAAGAGAGTTTTCAGTACGCCATGAGATCGCTCTCCAAGGAGAGACTTCTCCGCAATCGAATTTAGATACTTATCGTGTGCCGTGAGAAGATCGTCCAAATCCTTTGCGGCATCCATTTCTTCCGAGAAATGTGCCCATGAAACCTCAAGGACTTCAAACATAATATAACACTCGAAATTTGTCACAAAATGGTTCATTTCATTCCAGAGCACTTGGCACTTCCGCAAAACAGAGACAAACTGCACCTTAATAGAACCCTCTTTGGCAAAGGCACAGGAAATTATGCGATTCGGTTTCATGGTCTTCCACAACCCAGTCAGAGCATGCTCAACCCGTTTAAGCTTCCAGAGGAAATTGAAGATTTTGAGGTACCTCTTCATGACAGATGCAGTGAAAACAGTGTCCAGCGGGACCCTTGCGTCGTACTCCAATGAGAAAACATCCCAACCTCTATCCCCATCTCCATGATCCATCATCTTGACCTTTAGTCTGTCCAATATATCATGATCATCGTATTGGGCATTAGATGCCCGAATTGCGGTTTCTAGCAGCCCCGCCAACTGGAATGAGCTGATAGTGTTGGCTGGCTCTGATAACTCAGGACCCACAATATCCATCAAGTACTGTACAAAGTCACCTTGACCCAGAAGCAAGTACTGCTTGATCGCGAGACAATGTTCCTTGAACCGATACCTTTTCCTGATTACATCCATTAGATGTCGATCGATTCGTTTTGCCGCCTCAACCACAAGTGCCTCTAATGCATCGGTCTCACCGTACTCGAGCCCGCCTCTCCTTGTGGTGGTACCCACAAGTGCCGCCGCCTCAGCTGCAGCTTCGGCCCACCCATTATCCTCACAGCACACTCGTAGGAAGTTGATGGACTTCCCCGTCCGAAGAATTCGCTGCGCAAGCGTAGGGGAAATGAAAGACGGAAGCATGGCGGACTGGATTCGATAACCTTCGCGCCATAAAGACTCGGCCTTGACGGGCTGGCTGAGTATGAAGAATTCAGCGAAGACATCCTCCAACTCGCCTTCCAAAACCCAGCTCCTGACCATCTCGAAAAGAGGCGAGCACACCCTGCGTAGGAGCCGCCCCATGAAGTCCCGAACCAGAGGATCACCGTGCTGGGCCTGGCTATGTATGGCCCCAGCCATCGCCCCTCCTCTTAAACCGCGGCAGCCGTCAACCAAAACAGCCATCAGCCGCATTCTAACAAACGGCTCGGCAAGCCAGACTGCGAGCCGCCTCAGGGAAAGGTAATTTCCAGGCACACCAGAATCAGAACCGGGCGTTGGGATTGGGTTCAGTGATTGAGATTCGAGCACGGCCAACAGCTTGTAGTAATCAGAGAGCTCATCTTGGAGTGCAGAGCAGAAAGCCTGGCCGACGGTTCCGACTTCTTCGGCAGGGAACCTGCTCATGCTTTCCGTAATGTAACCCCTCACCTTCCTAAAGAGGAAACCCATTTCGCAGAGCTTCCGAACAAGCGTTTTTGTGGATCTCGGCAGCTTGAGAGACTCCGGCAGATCATAGCTGTCGGAAATCTTATCGAACCTCACATACCGGCCATCGATCCCCTGGCAAGCATAGAGCACGTCCCTAACAAGCGCGGATTCCGATACTTCCGTCTCGTCCATCACCAGATCTGCGTACTCGCGAAGCGCGATCTCGCGGATGTTCTCGGGGTCCTTGGAGACGAGGAGGACGCCGCCGGAGGGGCCTAGGGTTTTCCTGGCGGGGCGACGAGGGGAGGGGCTGTGGTTGTCGAGGGGGAGGGCGGGGAGGCCACCTGGAGCGGCGGCGGCGGAGGAGGGGAGGAGGAGGAGGTGGGGGTCGCGGTGGCGGCGATCGTCGGAGAGGGATTTGAGGAGGTAGAGGAGGGCCCAGCGGTTGCGCACGGCGCCGGGGGCGGCGGCGCGCGCGGCGAGCTTGGAGTGGAGGTCGGCGAAGGCGAGGGCGTCGGCGGAGCGGCCGGAGACGGCGAGGTGGCGCTTTATGGACTCTGCCATGGCGGCCTCGTCGGGGGCGATGGTGGGGGAGAGGCGGCTCGAGAGGAGGCGGTGGGCGAAGCGGAGCGCGCGGGGGAGCTCCGCCGCTGCCGTCGCCTCCGCCCCGGCGGCGGAGGAGGAGGGATCGGAGGAGGAGAGGAGGCGGAGGACGAGCTCCTTGATGAGATCTAGGGTTTTGGGGTCGTCCATGGTCGCCGGGGACGAGGAGGGGAAAGAACGGAACGAAACCCTAGGGTTTTAGAAGAGGGAAAGGGTACCGTGGTCCGTTTGGGAGAATTTTGTTTCCTCTATTTAGTTTTTTTTTTTTTTTTTTAATTTTTGCCTTTTATTTTGGGGGAAAATATTTTATTTTATTTGGGCGCGGGGATGGAATCTTTTTGAAAAAAAGATTCCATATAAAGCTCTCGATTGACTCGGGCCCAAGCAGGCACATTGTGCTGTGGCTAGTAATGATAGATTGGGCCCGAAGATGAACACGAGTTAAGATCCTATTTATTTATCCATAAACTGATTTACATGTTAATAATAATAATAATAATAATTTTCAGTTGAATTAAAATTCAGATAAAAATTATTTTCTTTTATAGTTAATTATTTGATGGAAAATCAGTAGCTTCCGAACTAAAATTCTATCTATCACTTTCTGTGTTTTTTACAAAAAATTTTCATACCAGTGTACAAGAGAATTTTAAAAAACTTATAATAGCTAATCTTTTATTATTTTTGTTTATCCTTTTTCTTCTGTAATTAAATTTGGTGATAGCAAAGATGAAGTCATTGATAGCAATCTACAGAAGCTGCGTTATGGCTAAACTTAATTTATGGTGAATTTAAGGATGCAAATGGATTTGGTTTGATGGATCTCCCAGTCCGATTTGTTTCGAAAAAGGCAGCAAGTGACAACCAATTATACAGAAAAATATAATCCGTCTCGAATTCGTCTTGATCCGCCAAGTAAACAAAGCATGAGATATAAGACTTCTTTCTTTTTTTAATCCGTCGAAAATCCGTCCCAAATTGACAAGAAATGAAACGGAAGATGAGGGAGCGTTTTGCCGCAGGATCCATCACGTCTGCATTCCTCGACAAACCAAACAACGAAATTAGGCATTTAGGGCCAAAAATTATTTCATTCTTCTCCACTTTCAGAACAACTAGCAGGCCCAAAAACAAATGTGCCTGACCTTCCCATCAAGGATGTATGGAATGCACTCCTATTAATTTCTAGGATGCACATTATTTAGACATCCAAATGATTTGAAATTTGATTTACTAATGGGTGCATTATTTTGAGCTAAGTGCACATTAGATTCTCAGAATCTAACGTTAATGTCAATAACATTTCGTGAGTCCCAATTGTTTAGATTTACTGGAAATATCATGTCATGTCATGCTATCGAAAAAGCATAAAATTTAATTTTTAGACACTTCAAGTGATGTAGATCATTTTCAACGATACAGATCATCAATTTGGAGGCTCCATCATCGAAAACAAATGGATGGCAACGAAAGATTTTTGCTATCAATAGCATTCTAGCTCAACTCTAGCAAATATATTCCTATAAAGTCCAATGTTTATATGTTGATTCTGAAAAAGTCTTAATATTTTTAAATATGTTCCTACCGTTAGGACCGTTAAAAAAATTAGTTAATCATAGATAAAACACTTAACACTAATTAGTTAATGAGATGAATTGACATTTTATCTCTCTTTAATTAATAATTAGAACATATTTGTGATACCAAAAAAAGTCATTTCGTTTATAAAATAAATAGAATTTTAATAGTAAAACAGATGAATATATTTGAAAATATTAAATTTTTTATAAAATTAATATATAAAAATTAGACTTTATAAAAATATATTTATAAGGCTAAATTACAGAAAATTCCTCTGTAATAACTCGTTTTTTCACTTTTTATCCTGATATTTAAAAACCTATACTTTGTCTCCTTATAAAATAAAAAATGTGCACTTCACTCCCTACCGTTAGGGTTCCGTTATAAAATATTTTTTTATGCCGAAAATACCCCTCCGCCCTCTTTCTTGTTGCTTCGCCTCCCTCCGCCTCGCCGCCTCGCTGTCTCACCGTCCTCCACTGTCTCGCCCTCGCCCACATCCCCTTCGCCCTCCTACGTCACCTCTCCTTCGCTTTCGTTGCCCTTGCCTATCTCTCCATCAACACCCACCTCGGTTTCCTCCCTATTATCGCCAAAATCGGGAGGCGGTGAAGGTGCAGAAGGAGAAGGGGAGCAGATGGAGAAGAAAATGGAGAGAAATCGTGGCCGATTGAGATGGAAATCGCGACCGATCGAAGAGGCAGCTGAAGTTGAGAAAGAAGACGAAAATGGCGAGGGGCAAAATTGTCATTTTACACACCGTAACCTCACTCTTTGTGAAGATTTTTTATTTTATAAAAAAGCAAAATATAAATTTTTAAATGTCAAGAAAAAAAAAATAAATAAAAAGAATTATTACATGAAAGTTTTATGTAGTTTAGCTTATTTATAATTCACTAATAAATTAACCCAAAAAAATAAAAGTACTACTACTCGCTTAAAACGGAAAACGATTTTCGTGCCAAACCCTCCACGTTCACCCCCCCCTCCCTCCCCCCCCCCCCCCCTCTCTCTCTCTCTCTCTCTCTCTCTCTCTCTCTCTCTCGTCCCTCCTCCCCCTTCCCCTCCACGAACACGCGAGGAACAGCTCGTCTCCATCGATTTCCTTTCATTTTCCTTGTGGGGTTGGGGGCGGTGGGGGGAAATTTCATATTCGTGGCCACCATTTGCGTATCCCCATCTTGTGTCGCGGTTAGTTCATCCAACGTTTTTGTTTGTTACCATCAATCTCAGAATATATGTATATGACATAGATTAATTTATGCTTGGTAAATGTACAATCACAGAGTAATTCAATTAATTAACAGTTACTTTGGTTAATAATAATAATTCTTTTGGCGAAATCTTATTTTCTCCGTAGGACAAAAACGGCCGTAAGCAAGAATGGAATTTCGATGCTAATATAAGTCGTGATTTTATATTGGCTAAAAAATTGAAGTAATTAGGCCTCGAACTTAATTAGGGCCTAAGATATCAATCTCTTTGTCATCTGCGCTAGGGACCTGCACTAGGGACGGTCGGTAATTCATGAAAATTGTAGAGGCTATTCACGGGCTATTTTTCTATACGCTCGATCTATCTATCTATCTATCTCTCCTAGGTTCCAAGAGGTCATGGGTTTAATTCCTGCATCCTGTGTTAGTTGGCAAAAAAAATTATCTGTTGTTTGTATAGCATGGTTCACCTAGTCGGTCGGTGCTAAGACTAGGATTGCAAACCGACACCGTCTTTAATGCAAGTGACAAAGGACTTAATAGTTAGAACCCGAGATTTCAAGTTCAAACTTTAATTATTTTAATATTTTTAGCTAACATCATTTCTCAAAACAGATAGCATGTCACCGTTCGCTCTCCAAAAAAAAAAAGCCGAGACTACGATCACGAAGCTATTTTCTAATGGATTAATTTTGTCGGGCATCATAAGCTAATTGTTAAATATTTCTTCTTCGATTTATACCAGTAACATAAGATGTTGTGCTGTGGAGGTGTAGAGGAGGACTTCGGACCGCCACTTAATCAAGCAATTCCCCCACCAAACCACAATGCTCCTGGTATGATTGCAAAACTTCATTAGTAACTCCAAAAAGAGAATTTTCATTCATCTTAAACTATTTCGGACCGACTCTTCTCTATGCATAGGTTAGGTATATAAACTTTAAGCACTATTTCTTGTTTTTCCCGGTGCATGTGTAATTAGGTGAGGTGATAGTACATTCCAATCTATTTTAGATACATGGGCATTGTTGGATTGATCTTGGTTTATCAGTCAAAACTTAGTGAAATACACCTTAGATTAGAAATCCATCTAATTTGGCAGGAAACAAACAAACAGAAGACACGATTAAATGCGCTCCCTTTAATGGTTTGGACTACGTCATTAGATGTCGAACAAAGCAAAAGATTGCGAAACTCTCTCTCGTTTAGTCGTGTTGGATTTGAGACATTTGGATTGCTATTGCAATAACACAGGAAACGATCGAGTGCCGAGAGGGCCCCATGCTGGCAGAGGTGGTGGGCCCCAAAAGGCCATGAACATTGAGGTGCCATCCTTTCCGCTGTCGGAGCTGAATAGGTTCACGAATAATTTTAGCGACAAGGCCTTAATTGGAGAAGGCTCATACGGTCGAGTTTACCGTGCTACTCTAAGTTCCGGAGAAACCGCTGCATTAAAGAAACTGGATCCTAGCGTCTGCCAAGATCCGGAATCGGACTTTGTTTCGCAGGTCAATTCTGCTCGACAAATATGCTTTACAAGTTCAATATGAAGTTTTATGTTTTCATATGTTTATTATCCTGGTGATCAATACAGTTGGCAATGGTTTCAAAACTCAAGAATGAATATTTTGTGGAGTTGTTGGGCTACTGCTTGGAGGAAAGTAACAGGATATTGGTCTACCAATTTGCAACAAAAGGGTCATTGCATGATACTTTGCATGGTACATTTCTTGTAACCTTTTATGTTCTTATTGGCCAAATAAATGTATGGGGCTTCTACATATATATCCCTGCAAAATTATCTATTCACAGATATAAAAGTCTAGATCCCTAGTTCTCATATAAATCTCTGAAGTCGGTAAGAAGCTAAGCCTTTACAAGGGATTATATGCAAATTGAGATTTTTTTTTCATAAACCTGTGTCTCCAAATATATTGCCCTCTGTTAGATCTAGAGACTCATTTTTCCGTTGCAGGGAGGAAAGGAGTCCAAGGAGCTGAACCTGGTCCTGTTTTGAGCTGGAACCAGCGTGTGAAAATAGCTTACGGAGCAGCAAGAGGTCTAGAGTTCCTTCATGAGAAGGTTCAGCCCTCAGTTGTGCATCGAGATGTCCGATCTAGCAATGTTCTTTTGTTCGACGATTATGATTCCAAGATTGCTGATTTTAATCTGACGAACCAATCCACCGACACAGCAGCTCGGCTACATTCAACGCGGGTTTTAGGAACTTTTGGCTATCATGCTCCAGAGTGAGCTGATTTTCCCTACTGATATGAATAACTTGATGACACCTATATGCAAATTCCAGCTTCTGATTATGTAGCACAAATAGGTTCAATTTAGACTCTACAAGCACGCGATCGGATTTACTAATTATTCTAGGGTTTTTATTGGTTCCTCTATTTTCCAGGTACGCTATGACCGGACAGTTGACTCAGAAGAGCGATGTTTACAGCTTCGGAGTTATTCTTCTCGAGCTTCTAACGGGGAGAAAGCCGGTAGACCACACCATGCCTAAGGGGCAACAGAGCCTTGTTACTTGGGTATGTTTCGCAGATTGGTTAAAGTGATTTTCGAACATCAATTTTCGCAAGTAATCGTCATCCTATCTTTTATGCACAACCCAATCAGGCAACTCCAAGGTTGAGCGAAGACAAAGTTAAGCAGTGTGTGGATCCCAAGCTTGACAATGAGTACCCGCCGAAGGCCGTGGCCAAGGTTTCCTTTTACTCTCGACTTTTTGGTTTTGCCATTTCTGAGATGTCTAAGTGGAAATAATAATGGTGGATACTCGGACTATGTTGGTTTTCAGATGGCGGCGGTCGCAGCGCTGTGTGTTCAGTACGAATCCGATCTCCGACCAAACATGACTATTGTCGTCAAGGCTCTTCAACCTCTTCTTAGCTCGAAACCGCCAGGGCAAGACCACAATACCTGATCTGTCTGAATTATAGCGTTTGTAATGCGTTCTTTTGATAAAAATGCATACATGTTGATCCGCATAACCCCTCTCTCTCAATATTGCGCAATGTGAGTTTTATGGAGACAATACATTGGTATATATACTTTGTAATATCGCAATGCTTTACTTGCGGATCATTTTTTTCAGTTTCGGATGACCGATGCAGATATATTTCTGGTTAACCTCTATGCTAGTCACAAACGCGAGCGCTAAATCACTCACTCTATTTTTAGACGCGCGTGCATAGATTCAAACTTTTTATTTAGTAGTAAAACTCAGGTGCAAGGATTGAAACGGAATCGAGTCCATATAATAATAATAATAATAATAATAATAATAATAATAATAATGTACAACAACAATGTTACAAAACTACATTAGCACTGGCATAAACGCTTATTACAGCTAATGATCAGAACGAAGTAACACACTCCACAACAAGGAACTTGGCTACACTCCCCTCCTCCCGGAATCTGACTTGGTCAGGCTACGGAGCCGCCCCAGAAACCGCACCCTCCCCTCCCACCTCGTCTCCTTCTTCTCCGGCGACCCCTCCGAGCTCTCCGCCACCGAGTCCTCCCACCCTTCCACGTCCTTGTCGACCCTCCCGCCGCCGCGCAATCTCTCGCGCAGCTCGGCGACGAGCTCCCTCACCGCCGTGTCCGGCTCCTCCCTGCTCCTCAGCAGCACCTCCCCCACCTCCGCGGGGGTCATCTCAGCGCCGGCTTCGATGCAGCTCTCCACCTCCCCCAGCAGCTCGTGCTCCGCCACGCCGACGTACCGCTCCGTCAGCTCCCGGGCCGCGTGCGCGCCGCACGGCCCCAGCCGCACGTGCACGTCCATCCTGCCCGGCCGCAGCAGCGCCGGGTCCACCCGGTCCGCGTAGTTCGTGGTGAAGACGATGATCCTCTCGTCCCCGCAGCAGGACCACAGCCCGTCGGTGAAGTTCAGCAGCCCCGAGAGCGTCACCCGGCCTTCGTCGCCGGCGTCCGACGCGTCGCCGTCGCTCTCGTCGAGGGATCCTCCGATCTTCTTCGGTTGTTTTCCGGCTTGTTTTCCGGGGCGGCGGGGGCGGCGGGCGGCGGTGAGGTGGAGGGAGCAGTCGATGTCCTCGATGACGATGAGGGAGCGGTTGGTGGTCTGGAGGAGGAGGGAGCGGAGGGCGGCGTTGGAGGCGACGCGGGTGAGCTCGAGGTCGTAGACGTCGTAGCGGAGGTGGTTGGCCATGGCGGCGACGAGGGAGGACTTGCCGGAGCCGGGGGGACCGTGGAGGAGGTAGCCGCGCTTCCAGGGGCGGCCGGTGCCGCGGTAGAAGTCGCGGGCGTCGGCGAAGGCGGAGAGGTCGGCGACGAGGCGGGACTTGAGGGCGGGATCGAGGGCGAGGGTGGCGAAGGTGGCGGGGTGGCGGAAGGGGACGGAGCACCAGGAGGCGGGGGAGTTGGTGTGGAGGCGGCGGGGGCGGGAGGAGCGCTCGAGGCGGTCGGCGGCGGCGGAGACGTGGGCGAGGTAGGCGGGGAGGAGGGCGGCGGCGTGGCGCTTGGGGAGGCGCAGGGAGAAGGCGCGGCGCTCCTCGAGCGAGTCCTGGAGCGTGTCGGCGTGGTGGGTCCAGAGCATCCTGTGGCCGGCGTAGGCGTCCTCGAGGGAGTGGTTGGGGGAGAGGGAGAAGGAGGGGGCGGCGGAGGCCGGGTCGGGGGAGCGCGGGCGGGAGAGGGTGAGGCGGGGCGGGCCCGGGGGAGAGTCCGAGCCCGGGAGGAGCGAGTGGTGGAGGTAGAGGTGCGCGTGCCGGTACAGATCGTTCGGCTCCACGCAGGCGGATCCCAGGAACTCCGGCACGTCGAAGTAGGAGTAAGGGGTCAGCGAGTCCTGGGCTGACTGCCACAGCGACTGCAGCAGCGACAGCAGTTGGGACGGCAGCACGTTCTGCAGAACCGTCAGCAGCCCCAGCAACGACCACATTTGAGCCAAGAACTGCATCCTCCTTCTTCTTCTTCTTCTTCTTGTTTTTTTTTAAAAAAAAATAAATTTGTCGCCTTGTGGAGATCGGGATTTTGTTTGGATGTGGGAGTTGGTGGTGCGCGGGTGGTGATTATATACACACACGTATGTACATAGAAAAGGGTGGAGGGAAAGAAGAAAGGAGGAGGGATGGGTCGGTTTCAACATGGCTCCGGGGAGCGGAAAAAGGTAAAGGCGGAGGAGAATCGACGGAGAGGGAAAGGAAAAGGAGAAGGAGCGTAAAAAAAATTTAAAAAAACAAAAAAACAAAAGGTGAAAGGCGATGATAGAAAAGAGTAGGATGATAGGCGGGCTCTGGGCCGGTGTGCTTTATTGTTTTGTTGTGCTTCTTTTTTTTTTTTTTTTTTTTTTTTTGCTTTTGGTGGTGTTGGCGCCTCGGACGATACGAGATTAGTGGTTGCAGTCCAGGAAAGGAGGTCGAGGACGGATTTTTTTTAGGAAGGTATGGAGCCAAATGGTCTATAAGTTTAGGTATTCAAAAAAAACATTTACGAAGCGAAAACGAAATGGATTTAATACCGACAAAGACAAAGAATATAAAGGAGTGAGAGATTGGAAAAGAATGGAAAAGAAAAGCATACAAATAAATTCAGTTTAACATTTTTTTGATAATTTTATTGTCCAGCTCCAAAGGATTTGCGAATATTTGGTACCAGATTAATTAATAATAGATCATGAAGGTAGTATCTTTGAGCTTCTGTTGGGAAGGGTCAAAATCATGCCAAGCGAAAAAATTATTGAATGTTAAGTACCTGTTTGTTTGGATATAAGTGGAAATAAGTAAAATCGTTTTTCTAACTATAAATAATTATTTTTATTTAGAAATAAACTTTTTTGATATAACTGGAAATGAGCGAATTAATTATTGAATGTTAAGTACCTGTAGCACGCTACCAGTATTGGTTAAATTATCGAATGTTAAGTACCTATTTGTTTGGATATAAGTGGAGATCAGTGAAATCGTTTTCTAACGGTAAACAATTATTTTTGTTGTTTGGTTCGTTATAGTAAAGATACGGTTGAAACTTGAGTTATCTGAATTGAAGTCAATTACGGTGAAAAAAAAATTATAATAATATAATGGATAATATTGGTTATATCTAAATATATTTAGTTATAATACTATTTACTCTTTTATTTAGTTTGCATATTTAAAATATCATAAAAAATAATTAGTTAAGTTTTAGTATTTTCTTCAGTTTAGTTTGTATATTTAAAATACAACGAAAATTAATTAGTTAAGTATATATTAATTTTTTTTTTACTTTATAATTTTATTGTTATATTATTATAATTTGTGTATAAAAAAATAATTTAATTGTTAAACTTTAATTATATAGAAATATAATTATATTAAGTTTATTTATATATTATAAATTATTATTTATCAAGTTGTTTATAATTTATACATAATTAATTATACTTTTATATTATTCATTTTCTGCCAAAACAAACAATAGAGTTGAAAAAAATTTATTTCTATAGTTATGAAATAAATAACAAGGAAAAATAGTTTTTACCTGAATTCCAGTTCAACACAAAGTACTCTTTAATCCAAAGTTCAGTTTCGATGAAACAAACAAGTCTTAAGAGGTAGCTAGAATGCCCATAGCAATTGAATTCCATATTTTCTCCATGTTAGTTATTAGAAAGAGCAACTCAGAAAGGGTTGAACATTTGTTTCTGATTCTAATTATTATAGTGGATATTATACAGAATGAAACAGACTCTTTTAATTAAACTTTGAACGGTTAAGATGTTCAAATTAGAGAAATGAAGTTTTTTCCATATTTAAAATAAAATAGTATAGTTTGTTTTATTTTAATTATATTTTCTTATAATTTAATTAAAAAATAGTAAATTATTTTCTCTAAATAACTATTTAAAATAGAAAATAAATATGTGCTATTTTCTAGATCATCAATCTAATAAAGCAAAGCAGTTATATTAAATCACAAATCAAAATAATAACACTTGAAGAAGTCAAATCACAAACTAAATCATAATTCAAAATAATAATACGGGAAATGCAAATTCACAATTTATCTTGAAGCTCTAATTCTAATGATTAAGGAGTAGAGTTAGAATACTTTTAGAAGTATCAATATCTTGATGCTTCTAAGTTTCTAGTCCTTGGATCTACTCCCCAATTACTAATTCCCCTGGGATTAAACACTATTCTACCTACCACCACCTACCACCAACTACCACCACCATCTCAACCATACATCTCTTCATCCAATGGTTAAAAACTCAAAAGCACGATCCTTCTGGTGCTTTTGAGAGCATTCTATCTCAACTCATGGTTAAGTTATACAGTTGATAATTACTTAAACAACTTTGTGCTATACTTTTCTGCTATCATTAGGAATAAAAACATTTATTGTAGTAGCTCAATTGGTTAGAGCGAAAATTTATATTTTCATGTACCATAAGTATAAATTGTACTTGGTTTCCTCTAATATTTCATGGATCATAAAAATTCACGCTCATTAAATCAATTGTTAGCGATATTTTAAAGAGATTTATAATTTTAATATGTTTACAGTGAATTGCTACAGTATTTGTCTTGGTTAGGTTAGTTACTCAGGTAACATGAGAAACTATAGAAATATCAGCATTTTGTCCAGGAGCTAGCTAACCTTGATATATATAGAAGCTTGCTTTTGGTTGTTGAATGCTCATAGTAGAAGAAGCATGAATGAGCAGTTATCTCAACCAAAATGGAATGATTTATGTTTTTTTCCCCCTCCTTAGAGGGACATGCCCAGAAATTTCTGATCAGAAAGTTTTCATGAACTAACCACAAAAGTCATTTTCTATGCATTCTCAAAATGTGACTTAAATTTTTTTTTTTTTTTTTTTTTTTTTTTGCATGCTACTCGTTTCGCTCATTTTCTCTAAAAATAAATTCAGCAAAGAAAAATATTTCGAACTTGAGATCTCGATCGGATACCATTTATTATTTTTTACCACATACGCTAGAGAGGCAAACGAAAAAATGTGAATACTTCTATTGGCTTATTTGATATGCTTAATATTTTTCACCATGACTTAAGACATAAATTACTAGTTCTTTTATCATGCAATATTGTCAATTATTTCTAAACCTCTTATATTTTGTTAAGAAATTTATTTAAGCAACTCTAGAGAATAAAATTAACCATTTCAATAGTTCAACTCCCTCATGTGTAAGGGTATACGTAAATTACACTTTTGGTCCTCGAACCATGAGGCAGGTGATATTTTGATTTTTAAATTTTAATTTATTATATTTTTTGTTCCAATTTCTTGAATTATTACAATCACATTCCGCGAACCAATTTAGTTGGCTAGATGTTGATTAATTATATATTGATGTAAAAGTAATGTAGATCACTATGATTGATGATATAATAATAATAATAATTAAAATGCTATATTATTTCTATATTAATAATTTGTCATCTTTAGCCAATTAAGTTGAATTTTCAAATTTGATTGCACCCGATCAGGAACTTCGAGTAAAAAATTATAGTAAATTAAACTTTGAGTACAAAAGTGTCGTAAGCCTATATACTACATTTATAACCATATGAGAAACTAGCACGCCCTTTTTATAATACATTTATAAGGAAAATGAGTAAAAATAATTATATATAACCATAAATAAAAAAAGAAAACTAATCAAACCTCAAAACTTTGAAGAAGAACATAAATATAGAAGGAAGAAAATAATTAATGTTTACTTATCCATTATATTAAGGGAAAACTTCAAAAAACCTCCTGTGGTTTCACACTTTTTTATTTTAGTACCCTGTGGTTTAAAGTGTATCAAATTAGTACCTTGTGGTTTTGAACTTTATCACTTTAGTACCCTGTATTTTAAAGTGTATCAAGTTACTACCCTGTGGTTTTGAACTTTATCACTTAAGTACCCTGTAGTTTAAAAAACTACAAGGTACTAACTTGATACAAAATTAAAAGCACAGAGTATTAAAGTGATAAAGTGCAAAACCACATGGTACTAATTTGATACACTTTAAACCGCAGAGTACTAAAGTGATAAAGTGAGAAACCACATGGTACTAATTTGTTACATTTTAAGCCTGAATAATAAAGTGAAAAAATTGAAACCGAAAGGAGGTTTTTGAAGTTTTTCCTTATATTAATTCACTTTG
Source organism: Aechmea fasciata (assembly GCA_025177825.1). Taxonomy (NCBI): domain Eukaryota; kingdom Viridiplantae; phylum Streptophyta; class Magnoliopsida; order Poales; family Bromeliaceae; genus Aechmea; species Aechmea fasciata. The sequence goes on from CM045924.1 coordinate 13,107,944, forward strand.
CAGGACAATCATTAACAATTAACTTGGAGAAAATATAATCACTAATCTTATCCAGAAACCATAAAATTAAATGAAATCAACATCAATATTTTAATATCAAATTATTGATTAGCTTCTCAGGTATATATAATGAGGCATGCATGCATGAGGGCTTTATAAAGGTCTCTGAGATGTAGCATCGGATTCCCTTCAATCCAAAAGGCTAAGTTGTTTCTACATGCATGTAGACACCCCCACTGAGTTTTAAAAGGTGGATTCGTTAATATATATATATATATATATATATATATATATATATATATATATATATATATATATATATATATAGAGAGAGAGAGAGAGAGAGAGAGAGAGAGAGAGAAGCATTATTCTACCCAAGCATTAGCCTGGCTCAGCCTCATTTTCAATGTCAGGACATCTTAATCATCGATCGACTCCAACTTGATCTATGATTCAAGTAGCTTGTAAAATAAATTATGTGTTTTTTCGATATTATTTACCTAGTGAACGAATGGGCTCAAAATCAACGGCTGAAAATAAAAATCTTACAAAACGTAATAATATGGCATTAAAATTTTAGATCAAAGATACCGATATTGTTTTATATAGTATAAAAAAAATTTTATCAAAATTTTACATGATTTGAATATTTCTACACCGTTAAACTTTCAAACGGCTCACTACAGCCATTAAAATTATTGATTTTGAGCCCCTTTGATCACTAGGCAAATGATATTGAAAAATCACAAAATTTATTTTCTAGATACTTCAAATACTCTATATCAAATTTAACGGAGCCGATCGACGATTCAAAAGTCACAATAAAGAAAACGAGCTGGAAAGCACGGAAGGCTCCGTTTCTGCTCTCTCTCTCTCCCTCTCTCTCTCTCTCTCTCTCTCTCTCTCTCACACACACACACACACACACACACACACATATATATATATATATATATATATGCCACATCCCCCCGTGAACTCCGCGACCTGATAAAGCGCAAAATTGGCCTTTGCAGTTCTCTTTAACTCAAATACTGAGTGCTTTTAGCAGCAGCTTAATTAGTAACCTATCCACCTATCTTAATTAGCTTAAGGTTTCATCCTATGATTCTCTTTATTTGATGCTCATCTTGCCTACTGTTGTTCTCTTTTTCCCCTTTGTGTATATTTTTTGTGCTACCCTTTCTAGTTTATTTCTGGGCAATAGCATCTACTGCTCACACATGGTTAAGATTCTTATTTTTAACCCCAAAACCACTTTATGAAGCATGCAATTCCTCTTTTTCTTTTTCTCCTTGTGTTTTTTTTTTTTTTTTTGTTTTTTAGGGTACCTTTCATAGGAACTTCATTTCCTTTATTTTGGAGTGTGTGATTCTCTATTTTAGGCCTGAGCAAAAGTTGGTATAGCTAATAGCATGTGAAAAGATAAGCATCATAAAATTGGCATCCTTAGAGATGCCCACCTAAATTACCACTCCTATGAATGCCAATTATCAATTTTTACTTTTTCTCCTTTCTTTTTTTTTTTTTTTTTTTTTTTTTTTTTTGGTTTTTGGTTTTTTAGGGTACCTTTCATAGGAACTTTATTTCCTTTATTTTGGAGTGTGTGATTCTCGATTTTAGGCCTGAGCAAAAGTTGGTATAGCTAATAGCATGTGAAAAGATAAGCATCATAAAATTGGCATCCTTAGAGATGCCCACCTAAATTACCACTCCTATGAATGCCAATTATCAATTTTTGATGTTTCCCTTTTTTTTTTTTTTTTTTTTTTTTTTTTTGAGAAATAAGTAGTACGCTATCCGCTTCGTTTATTTTATTTAGAAATAAACTTAGCTAAAAATGTGAATCAATTTTTGATCTTTCCCTCTTTTTTTTTCTTTTTTTTTTATGTTTCCCTTTAAAAGCCGCTGCAATTGAGCTATATTACGCCTAAATGCGGTTATATTCTTCTCAATTGGTGGTTTTTACTATAATTTTGTACCATCCGAAGAAGCGAAAAATGAAAGTGTTTATGAATTCTTTTTTGTAACGATCATAACACATATATACTTCAAATCAAATCGATTATGCTATGCTATGCAAAGATGATAGCGGCTCTAAACAGAAACAATATAATAAATATTATATAAAAATAATAGTGAAAAAAATTATTCCTGTATTTTATGTAATGTAAAAAGTATTTGAGTTAATTAATATTGTTATTTCTACAGTGGAATAAGTGTAAAGTTCCAATATTTATATGTAAAATCTCAATGTGTTCTACAACTTACAATAAAATGTGTGCTTGTGTGTGTTGAATTCATAATTTTTTGTAATTTCTTTTTTTGTTAACAAAATAAAGTTTTTTTTTAATAACATTGATTTTGCGATTACTTGATGCTTAGGCAATAATTTCAAAAGAAATAAAAGGATCGCAGATCTTATCGGCTTATACGTATTTAGAATTTATGATCTGTATGTTGTATGTTCTTATTATAGTCCTTGTACAAATACTGTGCAGTAGGATCATTAATTAATTAACAGGCCAGGTTGATTTGGGCTTTGGAGATATAAATAGAGGCCTACAGTACATATCTTTCGTGGCCATAATCGGCCCCAAAACTTGGGTTGGGCCGTGATTTTCTTGAGAAAGCAAAATACAGATTTATTCAGTGTTCGCCGATCATCTGATATCGATTTAAAATTTTGAATATTAAATTTATTAATTAAAATTTTAAAGATCTAGATTTATTGTGCACAAATTTTAGACCTAGAATCCAAATGAAATGCATGAAAAGAAAATAAGAATATATTATTTCAATAATAAAATACCTTAGCACATTGGCCTTTGGAATGTTGCAATTGGACGACCTGCTATTCTTACTAAATCACTTCAGATAACAATCCTATTTTTTATAGAATTTTCACACCCGTAATTTATTAATAGAAAATTTACTATTGAAATTTCAAATAGAAAAATAAAATCTCTTATCTTAAAAAAAAAGATATTTTTAAATTCAAAAATATATATACAAAATAATTTTTTATAGGATAAAATATATTTTTTAGAATTTTCAAACTAATAATCTGTTATAGAGAAATTACGTATTCATTGTGCTTTTTATTTCTATTCTTATATTTAAAATTTTACGTACAAAAAAGAGGAAAATTGGTGCTGACGCTAATTTTTCCATTAAAAAATGAGTCCGTCGACAATCCCATTTTTGAATATACGTGCTTTTATTTATAGTATAGGCAGTATAGATATATATATAGAGAGAGAGAGTTGGGTTAGAATACTATTAATAGTATTTGATCATTTTTGCTATCAAATTTTTTATTTTTGGATAAAAAATTACGGGATTAAAATGATATTAATTCCTTTCCCACCCACCCACTATAACTGAATATAACCGGGTACAACTAATTCCCACCCTGGGGTGGAACAAGTTGTACCCGCTCCCGGTACAGAGCAGAGAGAGAGATTACAAATTTATAATTTTAAATTATATATTTTAAAGTTTAAATTTTAAATTTTATTTTTTTATTTTTTAAATTTTAAATTTGATATTTTATATTTTTTAAATTTAAAATTTGATATTAAAAATTTAAATTTTAAATTTTAAAATTTTTAATTTAAAATTATAAATTTTAAAATTTAAATTTAATTATAAAGATAATATTATTATTTTTTATTTATAACTATCAACTATTTTTCTTTATACTCACATTAGTAATATAAATGTTGCGGTCTAAAATTTTCACGGGAGAGTGGGATCATACGGCCCATAATCACTAACAAGTTACTTTCATGAGGTGGCAAAATAAAAACCCAGTAATTAATGACCGTTCTAGTTTTGCCCACTCGTGCAAATGTTGGGTCGGATTCAACTCAAAAAAGAAGATGATGTGAGAGACCAATGCCATTTTAACAAGTCAAATTAAGAGGCCTCCTTACTTCCCAAAAAAAAAACTAATTTTTTAAAGAATAAATTTTAAACACCATTCATGTGATTTCACATTTTTTTTATTTTAACACCATATATTTTAATAAGTTTATCACTTTAGTACTCTGACACCTATGTTAAGTTTTAGTTAAATCATATATAAAAAACTTCGGATAGCTCACGTACTACTGTTTATCGAATACTTATTTTAGTATGCAGAGATTTTAACTTTGCCACCGAGTAATCAAAAAAATTAACATAAAAAATATCGTAAAGAGAAAAGAAAAAAGAAATCAGAAAATACATACTAAAGTGATATATTTTAAATAATAAAATATTAAAATAAAAAAAAATACAAAATTAGAGAAATAATATTTATAATTTTTTCTTTTTTAAATCCTGAGCTCTCCCCTGTCATTGTTTCTTGCTGGAGAAAAATGGCACTCGCACATTTATTATAAGAGACACAGCCCATCTCACTATCCACTCCCCTGTTTAAAGAAGTGTCTTTTCTCCATGCATTAACATCACATATTGTGTATTGTGTATAGCATGAAACCTACACCTCTATAAAAAAAGGAGATTAAAATAGGACTAGTATATTATATGTATCTCTATCGCAAGGGGCGTACCTAACTTGAGCATAGATCACGTTTGTTTGATGTGACGTAAACCTCGAGTCTCTATAATTTATATCAAACAAGTATATATATATATATATATATATATATATATATATATATATATATATATATATATATATATATATATATATATATCTATATAGGGCTAGTATATATGCTTATATCATAAATTAAGTCGTTGACCTTCACATTCCTTTCCGCTCTTAAGATTTGTGTCTATATAAAGCTTCGTTGGCAACTATGAATAGTGATATATATTTTTTGGTTTTTTCAGAGTAGCTAAATAAAAAACTTTGGATTATATATATATAGGGGCAATTGCTTATATACTCCCCGAAAAATTTTCGATTTTCCGATTTACCCTCTTAGAAGGCTAATATTGAAAATACCCTCCTTCCAACCTATTTCTAATATACTCTTAGAGTTAAAATCTGTTGAGTAACTCTGTTATCTCTGTAAAATTACTATTTTACCCTTTTCAAATATACCCTTCCACCATTACTGTCTTTCTTATTTGCCCTTAAAGTCAAGGGCACAAAAGTATTTTGGTATTTTAATTTTTTTTAACTGTGGTAGATATTTAACTCACGTTTAACCCAGATTAACTTAACAGGAGATAACTGCGGGGGTATTTTGCAATAACGGTGGAACGTATGAGGGGCATTTTAGAAAGAAAAAAAAATTTATGGTAGATCGGATATATATTTTCAGACGCATGAGGGTATATAGGCAATTATCCCATATATATATATATATATATATATATATATATTGGACATAAAATAATTATTATGAAGAATTTTTTTTTTATTTTTTTATTTTTTTATCCTCCTTTTGTTTTGGGACGTTAACATGCAAGGAGCATGATGGAAGAGTTGCCACGTGTGCAACTATTAGCTAGGGATAGGTGTTGATCACCAATAATAATGGTCGGTGATCTTCTATCATTGATACCATGATTGATGCAATTTAACTGTTCTTTAATAAGTTCATATATGAGATTTTTGTCCCTTGTGTTGTCGCTTCCTCAACATGGAATTTAATTACGAGTTTTATTTCTTGGGCACGTATAAATGTCACGTTCATACTTTACTTGTACTTCCCATGTTTCCTTATAAATTAGAAAAAAAAAAGAAGAAGAGATATTCCATTTTATTAATCTTTATTGCCTTACACAGAAAATATATAATTAATACGCCAAACATATATAGTGGCAAATGATGATGCATTGGAACCTACATATGCTGCATTTTGATTGGCCCAGATGTATTCCACTAATAGTGTCTTCAGAAGAGTACATGCATGATGCATCCAATAATTTTAGTACCTTATCCCTTCATCAACTCAACTCAGCTCATAATAGTATTTTATTTTCCAAGTTTTGTGAGCATAAGTACAATATTTGTCACTTCTTGTGTCGTATAATTAATCCCATTTCAATGTTAGAGGGATTATATAATATTGTTTATGTGTTTGTTTGTATGAGGAAACTCAGAGAATACGTACGTAGCTTCTCCACACAAAACTCCCTCTTCCTCTTCTTCCCCTTTTTAGCAACCACTGTTAAGTGATAGGGCTCATTAGGTCATAAATTAAGCACTTGACATAAGTTAACACCACTAACAACATTTATATATCTTTGTCCAAAGTTTAACTATATAGTATATTCCCATAAGCTAGCATTGGAGGACCAATTGAAAAAAAAGGTATTATGTTAGACAACTTGGTTTAATTTTGACTGAGTTTCACCTTATGGCCATTTTAATTAGTGGTCCTAATCAGTGAGATTTGAAGTGCTCTAAATTTTTTTGCTAGTTGTAAATAATCACTCCCAAGTTCAAAAATCGAAACTTATTATGTAAAAGATTAGCTTGTTTCCGTCGAACATCGAACTGAAATTTTCATATACGTTTTCAAATTGTTGTCGGTACGTGACTGTCACATTCTTGGCGAGCTATATTCTGTAGTTTTATAAAAGCGTTAAAGTTCAAATGGGTAAGAGTTGAACATCAATTCCATTTCCATAGAACATGCGTAAGATAGAAATTTCAACTGGTAGGTTTAGAATGGTGTTGAATCTCTTCCGAAGAGTACTTTTCTTCATAAGAGATTTTCAAAAAAAGCAGAAGCGCGACCAAACAGTCGAACATATCGCAGAAGATCATTCATTTTGAGCACAAATTTCGGGGGCATTCTTCCCTCCTTCACAAATCAGTTGTTTCTGACTGCAGGTGATCGAAGCAGTGCAGATGTAATCGATCTTTACTGTCCCATTATCATTAACATGAATAGAACCATTCATAAAAGGGAAGATGGAGACACAGCAGATAACAATGAGAACCTACTCATAGTTTTGAATAATTAATTCTCATATAACACATAACCGCTTTATATATAGTGTACCAGGTTGCATCTTCTGTTTATGATAGGTCCTAATCTAAAAGGCCCATTCTCACCATTACACCCTACAAATCATTGGAACACAGATTTCATCAGTCACAGCCCAAAAAACCCTAAACTTAGACGGCTCAGATTGTGCTAATCAATTTACATTCTACACCCGAAACAACAACAACAACAGATCGACTAAATCCTGCTGCTAAACACTGTCACTACTGACCTGCTCACTATCTATCAATTCAAAACCCAGTTAAGAGACGAAAAGGAGAAACGTTCGAAGTCTATGAATGTATTTACAGCAACGGACGCGCCACCGGGTACGTCGGTTCATGAGGTGGCCGAGGGCTGGCGGGGCGACGCCATCGAGTGCGCGGCGGCGAGAGGGTGGAAGCGAGGTTTGGAGAAAAAGGACACGAACGGCAAGGGACGGGAGGCGGAGGCGGAGGCAGAGGCGGAGGTCGTGCGCTCGCAGGAAGGGCACATGGAGAGGGTGGTGGCAGGCAGGTGCATGTAGAAAGGGTTGGATGCAGCCTTCAGCGCGCGGAGCTCTGCGAGCTCCTTATGCAGCCGCCGGTTTTCCTCCGTCAGCGTCTCGCAGCACCGCTTCAGGTACTCGCAGTCCACCTCCGTCTGCTTCAGCTTCGTCCTGTTTTTTTATTTTTCAGTCGATTAATTAGAATCAAAATACTCTTTCCCTGCTAGTGCTCAAGCTAAGACCCTCAAATCCAACATGTTAACCTACTTCTCTAGTTGCTTAATTATCTTCTAGACTAATCAAATGTTACTACATAATATTAAAGTTAGAAAAATTCTGAGCTCTAATCCTAACAAATATCTAATCTTATTTCATTTTAATAAATTTAATAGAAATTCTCGTCTAAAATTTGACTCATCAAAGAAGTCTCGAACCCAAATACGAGTAGAATTGAACAATGAAAACATTAAAATATCCATTCTATAGCAACTTAAAACTTTTTACAGTAATAAGTAGTTGAACAATTAATCAAAATGGAAGTACTGTGTGAGATTGAGAAGTGGGTGTTCTTAGATTACAATTTAGATCCGATAAGGAGAGGGAAAGTTAAATTTAATGAAAAAAGGACCCTGGATTTTTCTTTAAAAAATTAATTAGCCTTAAAATATTGTAACAAAAGCCCACCTAGAACATATTTTAACCGAATTTTAATACCCATTAATAGAACACTTAAGCCGAAAAAATACATTAAACGAAACAAAAAAATTAATAAAACAAAAACACAAATAGTAATATGAGGAGTACCTGGCTCTTCTGTTCTGAAACCAGACTTCCACTTGTCGGGGCCGCAGGTTGAGCTGCTTCGCCAAAGCAATCTTCTGCTTCTGTCATCCCATAAATCAACACAACAAAAGAGACAAATAATTATTTATTAGTTAATTAGTTAATGGGAAATAAAAATTTTTTTTAAAAAATAGGTATTTGTTCAAAATACATTCCAAACAAAGAATTAAATCATAACTAACATCGAAAATAAATTTATTATTACTATTATTATTATTAGTATTATTATTTCTTGTTATTATCTACGTTAAATTATATAAAAAAACCGTAGTTCAAAGAATGATGTGGAAGAACTCAAACTCAGAATTTTTCACCATATGAAACAATTGCTGTTCTTTAATAATTGCCTAAACTACAACTATCATATAAACAGAGCAGTCGATGTTAATGTTTATATATTCAACATCTACACGGCTATATAATGATAAGCAGGAGGAGCTTTGTTTAATAGTCCTTGGTATTAATTCAACTTTATTTCTTCGGATAGTCGCGGCCCCCCTAACTTTTCAGTATTTGCTCGATAGTCCGCGTTTGCCGGCATAACTCTCTCTCTTTGTATATATATAGATGAAAAATATATTAAACATCTCGAACTAGGCTGGAATACTATCAATAGTCGGGTTTTCGGCTTTTGGATGGAACAAATATACGGTTAAGATGATGTGGGTCCGTAGGGGTGACTAAATTATTGGTTGAATGGTATAATCAATCAATCAAAGAGTTAAATCTAAGGACGGAAAACTTGGTAGCACAAAATGTTTGGTGGCCGGACTCTAAAATTCTCTTATTCTAAAATTTGTGTTCCTGGCCTGATGAACATGAACATACACTTGAGTAAATTGAGCTACAAAATTTGTTCTCCGACAAGAGTATTTATATATAAAAAAAAGAAGATGGAATAGAAATTAAAAATAGAATACCGGATTGAGGGTGCTGTGCTCCTTAAAGCTGTCTTCGAGGTAGGCAGACTGCTCCTTGGAGAGGCGGAGCTTCTTCCTCGGCGAGCCGTTCTCCTCCTCGTCGCTGGCCCTCCCGCGACGCCCCGATAACTCCATCTGAAACGACGCCGAGCTGTTGGGCGGCGGCGACGACGACGTCGGCGCACCCGCACCCTCCGCCATTTCTTCCTCCTCCGATGACGACGACTCCGACGGCGCCATGTTCACATCAAACCCTCTTATTGAACCTGCTTCTAAATTCCCTATACATGTACACAAGCACACACATTAAGAATTTATAAAAAAAAAAAGAGAAAGAAAAAAAAGACAGTTAAGTCAACGGATTATCAAAACCGCAGGAGCAGCTAGCGCTTACATCTTAGCCGTCCGAAAGCTAATAAAATGAGAAAGAAAAAAAATATATAAATTCTTAGATGGATGGGCGTAAAATCTGCATCTTAATAATGCGGGGGGTGTAAATAGTATTTTTCTACTTTAGTTATTAGTGTATTATATAATAACAAGCCTTTTGGATGGAGAGCCACAAAAATAAAAATCCTCTTGCTTGGATCGAAACTAAGAAATAGAAAAAAAAAAAAAAAAAAAAGGAAGAAATAAGAGAAATTTTTTTTTTTATTTTTTTTCAAACTAAGAAAGAAAAAATCAGTAATAAAGATGTTAGTGGAGAAAGGGGAAAATAAGAGAGAGAGAGAGAGGGAAACTTTTTCTGGAGAAAAATTAATAGAAACGTCGGAGAAATATAAAGCCATATATATATATATATGTGCATGAATCATTTCCTTTTTTTTTTTTTTTTTTGCCCTTTTATGTTTTGGTTGGTTCTTAAGCTCTTACTATTCTCATAAGCCCAGGGAAACACGGGTTTGTGCTGCTGAGGCAGGGGAGGAGGAGGAGGAGGAGGAGGAGGAGGAGGCAGGGGAGGCGCAGAAGGGACGAGGCTCAGCCGAATCAGCTGCTCATCTGAAGCACTTTTCTTCCCAGCTGCTCCATGTAGCTTCTCCTCTTCCCCTCCTCCCTTTTTGCTCCTCACTCCTCCATCATCTTCCTCCTCCTCCTCCTCCTCTAACTCCTCCTCCTCCTCCTCTAACTCCCTTCTCCCCAACCCAACTCCCAGCTCCAAACCCAACCCTTTCCCCACCTCAACCAAACCCTTCTCCCCCACAACCACTGGCTTCGTTGGACCCTCTCCCAAGCTCAAACCAAGCTCCATGTTACAGTACATGTGTTTGCTTGTGCGTGTGTGTGTGTCTCTTACTATAGAGAGAGAGAGAGAGAGAGAGAGAGAGAAGGGGGGGTTGGGAGAGAGAGGAGAAGGGGGTTTTAAAGACACAGAGAGAGGGGGGTTGGGTTGGGGCCTGCGGGAGGAACAGGGATTTGACCGACAAACCCAACGTTGACAAACTACACGTGACCCGGAAAAAGGAGGGATAAAATGGTATAAAATAATAATGGGGTTACTTATACTTATTATTAAGAATTTTCCAGTGAAAAGAGAAAACAAGGGGGACAATGCTAATAATGCTAATCATCATCATCATCTCGCCCTTCATATCTACGTACCTCCTTGCCCTTTTTAATATATATATGTAGCACCCACAACCTAGCTCATTGAAAATTAAGCCAAATCCTCCTCATATCTCTTTTGAAAACAAATTTTTCAAAGTAAAATTTTGTTGCTACTGTTGTTAGAAAAAAAAAAGAAAGAGAAAAATCTAAAACTGTGGTTTGATTATTAATATGATGAATCTTTGATAATATTAGATGTTTTAAATAAGATATCTTTGTGTTTCATTAATAGTCAATAGGGATGTACTCTTATGACAGAATCAATCAGAAATTGGCTCAAAACTGTACGTTTGCCGACATGTGAACAACATGAAATGGTGGAGCTGCTTTCTGTTTCTGTGGCCGCCACCTATTAATTAATAAAATACTTCTAGAAAGGTCGAGAGTAGGATCAATATTTTAACAATACTATACGTAATATATAATTAGCTTACCATGCTATTAATAATAAAATTAAGCGTTTGATACAATTAGATTTTTGATACTTGAGTGAAGAAATATACGGTTAGAATGATAGTGGTTCCTGAGTTCAGTAGTGGTTGGTTGAATAGTATGATTTAACAGGTAAAATTGATTAAAAAGGTACACTACAAAAAATTTTGTATTTAAGGACACTTTAAATAATAATTAGCGACGCTTTAAAGCGTCGGCAAAAATAATCCCGACGCTTGTAAAAGCGTCAGGTAAAGAATCGTTAAATAAATATGTCGGGATAAATATACCGACGTTTTAATATAGCGTCGGAAAATGTATATAAATACTTGATAAAAATATGTTTATTGACGACGCTTAATCATAATGTCGGCAAATGCTAAATATTAAAGACGCTAGAAGTAAGCGTCGTTAAAAAAGCGTCGTTAAAAAGGCGTCGAAGTAAGCGTCGTTAAAAAAGCGTCATTAAAAAGGCATCGTCTAATTAAAACATATTTTGTTGTAGTGTACGTAGATGTTACGGTGGAAATTTTATGAGCACTAAAGTGCTTGATGCATTTATATATACAGCGGGCGGACTCTCTCTCTCTCTCTCTCTCTCTCTCTCTCTCTCTCTCTATATATATATATATATATATATATATATATATATATATATATATATATATATATATAGGCATCCTATTAATTATTTATCCTATTTTCCTATAACTTTATCTATCTTCTAGCGCTACGATGATATTGTAGAAATATGGATATTAGTTAGTTAGAGTTGAATGGTCCCCAGGGTTGAGCATATAGTATTTAATCCAAATTGCCAAATGTTGAAAGAGTTGATCCAAGGCTAAAAAATCGATAGGACAAGTGCTCCTATCCTATTAATAGGATAGTAGGCGGACTCTATATATATATACATATAGGTATATATATACTATGTAAATGTAAAAAGTGAGTTTTTTTTTTTTTTTTTTAGAGATAGGTAGCACACTACCTGCTTCGTTTATTTTATTTAGAAATAAACTTAGCCAGAAATATGAATCAACTGAGATTCGAACTAGGGTCACGAGTACAAACCACCAAGCCCTTTGCCACTTGCGTGCTCTAGGGACGGTAGGTTAAAAAGAGAGTTTCCAACTTGGAAAAGGTTGTTTCAAGGTACCTCACTTATATGGACTGATACGAGTTAGGCTGTTTTGTACTGTTAAGGCTAAATTATATTTTGCTTCCCAAATTATGAGGAGTGTGATATTTTAGTTCTCAAATTTTAATTTATTATAATTTTTTAATCGAATTTTTTGAATTATTATAATTAAACTTCCCAATCTATAATTTAGTTGACTAAGTATTTATGCTTAATGCTAATTAAAATTGGTCGTAGCAGTACTGTTGTGATTGATGACACGATAATAATTAAAATTTTATATTATTTTCACATTAACAACACGCCAATATTTAATTAACTAAATTAGGTTATGAGATTTGATTGCAATAGTTTACAAAATTCGATCGAGAAATTGATGCACATAAAAGTTTAAGTATCAAAAAGTGTCACGGCCACATAGTTTGAGGACCAAGAGTGTAATTTAGCCTTCGTTACTAGCAAACGTAGCTTTCTTAATATGAATTTAATTAATTCCTCCTCATTTTTTTTAGTTGTGAATTATTCTCTCATTTTCACTTCATTTGAAGCTCAAGTATATATGTACAACTTGGTGTACTAATATTTATTTTTTGCTTATTAGCTTCATGATGTAATGAAAATGTATTAACTTTCTAAGCAAGTTAATTAATATTTCATTACATTTTCACATTCAGAACCACTTCCTCTAGTAGTGATCCGTATATAGATAGGTTTAGTAAGAATGTGGACACCATCTTTAGTTAACCCCGCTACTCGAACTCTCTGAGAAAAGCATATATATATTTTGCGCTATGAATGTTCGTCCAAATTAATGCAATGTTTTAGAAGGAATAAGCCGCCCCAATGCGAAGGTTTTGAGGGAATAAACCGCCCCACTATCTTAAGAATATTAACCTTATTGAAAACTTTGGCATCTTTGAAACCAAACTATTCTCAAATTAAGTGAGAATTACCTTGTGAACCTTAGTTAGTTAGTTAACATTTTTCTAATAATACGCACAAAACCTTGATCACATATATAGACAAGATACTTCTAGGTGCATGAACCATATATACATGCATGAGACATGAATATTAATGATACATGTGATACTAACTAGCAATATCGTGATCTTGTCTTGTATAGATATATATAGTTAGGATGATGTGGGCCCCTTAGGGTTAAGTGGGTAGTTGGTTGAATAGTATGATCTAACGGGTGAAAATCATCAAGGGAGTGGATCTAACGGTAGAAAACTTAATAGCACGGAGACCTCTGTGCTATTGATAGCATAGCAGCCGGACTCTATATATATATATATAGTGCATGTACATTCCTATGCACATCTTATATACATTTGAATGATATTGAAAAAACTGCATTTATGAGCTGATTATTAGTTTTATACATAAAATGCTGTTGTTGATCGAGATGAGACGTAACAAATATTATACCTTTTCTTTACTCAACTTTTTTAATAATGATGAGAATAAAGAAAATTTCTTAGTTGCCAAATCTTGTGTGTGTTAAATAGAGGATATCTATCGATCGATGGACTTGATCAATGGACTTTTCTTGCTTTTTACAATATTGAAAAACAGTGCTCATAGCTTGGTTGATATGGTTGAAATTGTAATGTGATCAACATTACAATTTGGTTAAATATTTGTCAAAGAATTAATCTCTTTTTTTTTTTCATGTTTTGAAAAGTAGATATATGTGATCTAGACTTTTGAAAATATAGCTTCCATCCTAAAAAGTATTATGTCGAATCTCAAAAAAAAAAAAAAAACACCAAGAGATAATATTCTTAAGAACATAGCGCGCATATATAACATTTTCGTGTGAGAGATTGTTTTTGATGTTCATGTAATTATTATGTTTCATTAACTTAACATGACAATTAATTAAGTTGAAATCATACACATTGAAATTCATGGAATCAGTATTCTTCTTATTGGTTAGCACCAATTATTAGCAGCAAAAACCTCAACAATTGATCGACAATGAAATTTCGTAGTTAAACATTAATGGTGCATTTATTTTGGGTTGACTATAGTAGCCAATATGTACATGGAGATATGATGGATCACCTTTAACAATACCAAGTGAAATTGCAAACTATTAACACCATATGATATCGCATAATGGTAATAGATGACGTTGCGCTTGATAATTGCTCATTGTTTTTTATCGCTTGATCCTTTTCTTGAAATTTATATATGCGTGTCGTCATTTGCTTCGCGTGTTGGCTACAACATTGAAATGGTGCTTCCCCAATTGTGAATCATGTTACACGCATGTACGAAAGAAAAATGTGAATAAAAAAGAAACACGAATCATGCTGGAAGAGATAATCGATCTCCTTCATTTCTCTTAACAAATTTTTCATACAAAGGGAATCGATCATTGAAGAAAAATGTGGCTGGAATTCAAAACACGATAGAATATAATTTCATTGACAACAATATCGATCGCCACTATATTTTAGGAAACCAAATATATAATTTAGTTAAATTCATAATCATAATCATGCATATATGTTAGGGATTGGTAAAGGAACAAAATAATAGTTAAGTTCACAATCATGCAAATGCCATTTAATTAACTTCTTCAATTGTTAGGGATTGGTAAACGCATTAATTCCAAAGTTATTCAATAAAAATGTAGCACTTTTTTTGGGCTTGTAATTGGTTGCAAAGTTTTGTTTCGAATTGGCTTGGTTTTTATTTTAATTCCATTTCCCTATTTCTAGATATCACATCTTTAATTTGTGTTTCTATTTGTTTTGCTACGTGCTTCAACGTGCTCCAATGTATACTATTAACAATAAATAACACGTCGTAGCAGTAACCTAATTTCTCCATACTATAAATAAAGGCCTCACCATGCCAGATATACGTTACGTGAATTAAATATTACAAATTAGTGAATTACCTAAGCTTCATATAGTTACTATATATGCGACGAGTACGAACAATGCATGTGGATAGGAATTATGAACAAAACACTGTTGTAGTTGTAGTTACAATCATGGCCACAGCTTCCACGAGGAAACCTCCCTAAACTATTATAAAAGCCTAAAATCACTACGGCCTGAGGTGGTCACGTGCTTTGTCGCAGCATTATAAATGAGCACAATCATTTATTGTGGAACTAAAGAAGCCGTGTGTGCTGTGTTGCACCCATGCATTATTAAGTTCCTCTCTTCATTTAGATCCTAGTTGACACTTTTTTTTTTCTTTTTTTTTTCTCTGTTATTCAAGATAATATATATAGGGTAAAACTACTGTACTATCGAAATCATAGAGTATTTGTTTCGAATTGGCTTGGTTTTTATTTTAATTCCATTTCCCTATTTCTAGATATCACATCTTTTGTGTTTCTATTTGTTTTGCTACGTGCTTCAACGTGCTCCAATGTATACTATTAACAATAAATAACACGTCGTAGCAGTAACCTAATTTCTCCATACTATAAATAAAGGCCTCACCATGCCAGATATACGTTACGTGAATTAAATATTACAAATTAGTGAATTACCTAAGCTTCATATAGTTACTATATATGCGACGAGTACGAACCATGCATGTGGAAAACTTAAGAAAATAAATTTCGTAATTTTTCGATATCATTTACCTTACGATCAAAAGCTCACAAAATTGATAAAAGCCTAAAATCACTACGGCCTGAGGTGGGATCACGTGCTAGTTGTCGCAGCATTAAAATGAATTGAAATAGATTGAATTTTTGATAGAAAATTCTATTCACTACCTAGAGAAAGGTCAATAACTCCGATCTTAAATTGAAGGATCCGATCATCTATTTTTCCTCGTTCGTAATTCAAGATTTTATGCCCATTTGATGGACTTTATTATGATTTTAAAAAATTACAAAATTTATTTTCTAGAAGTTTTAAATACTCTAGATCATATTTAACTGGAGGATCGATCGATTGAGGCTCCATCATCAAAAACAACTTATGAGTAGTAAGGGTCTACTACTCATAAGAGTATAGAAATTCTACTATATATATATATATATATATATATATATATATATATATATATATATAGAGAGAGAGAGAGAGAGAGAGTTGAGCTAGAATACTATTGATAGCAAAAAGTCTTTTTTGCCATCAAATTTTTAGCTTTTGTATCAATTTCGTTCATCATTTCTAATCATTGGATTAAATATTACAACCCAAATGGTGACCATTCAAAAGGGGATCCCTCAACCCAAACTAATATCATTCTCACCCTATAATTTCTCATCCAAGGATTAAAAACTAAATAGCAAAAATAATGTTTTGCTATCAAAAGCATTCTAGCCTAGCTGTGAATATATATGTATATATATTAAATTATATAAAATAATTATTTATTTCCAAATATTTAAACTATCTTAGAATGATGTTTATATATTTTATATTCAACACTCTCTTTCACGTTTGATTTATATGATATATGTTAAGGAATTAGGCTGGAATACTATTAATAATAAAATATTTTTTTTCTATCAAGTTTTTAATCCTTAGATAAAAAATTATGGTAGTTAAAAATATATTACTTAAGTTGTAAAATTATATATAGATTATATTAATTATAATGATTCGCCTCAATCTGCTATCATGATTTAATTCATTACGCCACACGATAACGATGTTAATCGATCCAAAGATTAAAAACCTGACAAGAACAATAAAATTTTGCTACTAATAAGAAATTTCAGCCTAACTCTATGTTAAGTCCTATAAAACAACCGTTTATCTCAAAAAATAATATTTGGGTTATGATAGATATGTTAAATTTTATGTAACAATCATTTATCTCTAAAAATAGAAACTATAAATTTATATATTTTATATTCAACAATTTTTCTCATGTTTGGATTCAAAATTTTTTAAATAGTTTCAAATTCAAATACTAATTGATTCACATTTTTAACTAAATTTATTTTTAAATAAAATAAACGAATTAAACGAGAACCATAGTTACCATACTCATTTTCTCAGAAAAAAAAAAAGAAAAGGTAATTTCGGGTCACTACGTCCTGATCAATCCCATTTGTTGCCATGTTGTGGGGCCCACACAACCTCTGCCATCAAATATGTGATATTGGGTTGGGTGGTGGCCAAAGAAGAGTCCCACTCCTTTTTTCATTTTCGTTTTTTTTTTTTTTTATGTGATTTTTTGCAGGGGAACTGTGGGTTGTCGTGTGGGTGTGGATTTTACTGTTTTACTTTTTGCTTTTTTTACGAATGGCTGGACCTACCCGGCGGTACTGACTGATTCGGCAGGTCGGTTTGGCAGATTTGGATGGAGTGGTTTGCCCAACACCTCCTCCGAATTATTATATGCCATTAAATTTTAGATTAATTACTTACATACAATACATACCCGTCAAAACTTGATAAATATTTTATTTATTTTAATATATATCTTAAATGTGTTCTTTCGTTATTTTAAAATACTTCTACGGTTATCATCTGTTAAATTAATATTGATTAAACGTGAATTAAATATCAACTAAAGTTAACATAAAAATTAAAATGCCAAATAAAAAATATTAGTGATGATAGAATGTTATATTCAAGAAGACAAAAAAATCAATCAAAATAATTTTTTTATTTTTTTTTATTTTCTTGCATGATGTGATGTATACAATATATGTGATAGAATGTTATATTCAAGAAAACAAAAAATCAATCAAAATAAATTTTTATTTTTTTTATTTTCTTGCATGATGTGATGTATACAATATATGTGAAAGAACAGATTTAAAAGGCTAAAGAACGATATTTAAACATTTTATATTTAAAAGCTTAAGCTGTTAAAGAACGATATTTAAACATTTTATATTTAACAGGCCCATGACGTGGGCTTGAATTAAATGAGAGGAAATTAATATGCTAAGAGCCTGGCATGACTCGAACTCAGGACCTCTTGCTCGATACTACGTAAACAACCGTCAGATTTCTCTAAAAGTTTTTTGTTAAAAAACGATGTTTAAACATTTTATATTTAACAATATATACATATATAGCCATATCCGAAGAAGTTTTAAGTTCGAAATCAAATTATTTCATATTTTTTTAGGTTGAGTTTAATTCGAAAAATTATAATTAGAACGAAAAGAATCCCCTGATTCAATTCGAAAGGGTTCCAGGGTTAATTTAGTTTACGTCGGGGTGTATGAGTTGCACATATACGCCGGGCGCACGCAGTAATCTTTCCAATCAGCATTAGGCCGGGAGAGAAAACCGGAGAACCGGCTAGCGCCGGTAGAAGGTGGCTCACACATGTCGCGCCTCGGGAGTCGGGAGTCGCCACAATTATTTGAGCTCACGCGGGGGGCAGAGCAAATTCGTATGAGGCGGGAGTACTCTCGGCCACCGGAATCACCGGGTACGGCCCGTGGACCTGATCAGCGCCGTCCAAAGCGCGGCGATCGGGCGGTCGAGATCACGGTTTTGCTGCAGGAGATTGAAGCGGGCGAGTCGCGGCGGAGCAGGTAATGGGTCCGAATCGGATCAGTGGCCTTTAATAGAAAATCTCTCGTATGATTCTCCCCCTTTACACGGCAATGTAATTAATGCACATGTTCGTGTTTGGGGTTTGGGGTCGGAGGAGTCAAAAGTGTGAGTTGATGGGATGCGCCAGATCTTGCAATCATGCATCCTAATGCGATTTGTCAGATTCGGATGCCGACAACCTTCTGATCCGGATCTGACGGATGCTGCTGCTACGTTTCGGGGCCTCCCCTTGGATGCAGAGCTTGGGGGGTCCGTCTCCGTCTCCGTCTTCGTCTTCGTCTCCGTCTCCGTCCAACGAATGATTTTGTCTTTCTTTAAAATATTTTTTTAATGTGTAAATGTGTTTTTTCACCCTTGTTTAATTAGTTGTGGGTAAATAACTCGAACGACATGACGAAAGGCATTTTAATTTTTTAATTTTAATTTGTTGTAATTAAATTATATAATATAATTTATTTGATTAAGTGTTGATGTATCGTTGATATGAAAATAATGTAACACACCTTAACTATTCATTAATTTTATATTCGAGATGTATTAATATTTCGTCGGCTAAATTACAATGTAAGAGTTTAACACAATTCGGAATAAAAATCATAATAAATTAAAGTATAAGTATCAAAATGCCATCCATCTTATAGTTTGATGATTCAACATGTAATTTATTCTTTAGTTTCACTGGTTCGATGATTGAGCTGTCAATTCAAATGATTTAAAACTGAGATTAATTACACCGGTAGTCTCTAACCTTGGCAACAATTTTTACTTGAATCCCTACATTTTTTTTTAGCTTGCAATTGAGTCCGTAATCTCTTGATTTGACGTTAAAAGAATTGTTAAAATTAATGGAATCGTCACGATAGCGTCTATTTGGCAACCTTTTGCATGTCAATTTAGATGCCTAAACTTTGCACGTTTTTTATTTTAGTCCCTAAAAATAAAAATTTAAATTTAAATTTAAAAATAAAAATAAAAATAAAATATTAAACTAACAAGAATTTAGAATTTTGAATTTGAATTTAAAGTTGAATTAAAATTTTGAATTGACGTTCAAATTTAAAATTTAAAATTTTAATTGAATCTAAATTTTGAATTCAAACTTGATATTTCAATTTACATTTTAAACGAAAGTTTTGAAACCGAAATTTAAATTTAAAATCTAAATTTAAATTTAAAATCATATTCAAAATTTTGATTTTAAATTTTAAATTTGAATTCAGAATTTAAATTTGAATTTAAGATTTTATTTCAATTCTAAATTTGAATTTAAACTTCAAATTCAAATTCACATTTTGAATTTGAAATTTCAAATCGAAGTTTGAAATTAAATTAGAATTTAGAATTCCAAATGTGATTTTGAATTTAAAACTTAAAATTTAAAATTAAATACAAAATCTGAATTTGAATTTCAATTTAAATTTGAATCCAAAATCAAATTTTAAATCTTAAATTAAATTTTTTAAAAATTTATAAATTTAATTGGTTAATTACGCCATTGGTCCTCAACTGTTGCATCGTTTTTTAATTTGATCCCCAATTTTTTATTTTTGCAATCCGCTGACAAAGTATCACCACAGCGCTGACACGAGGTTTTGCAATCCGCTGACACAGTATCATCATGGCACTGACACGTAGGGGTGGAAACGAGCCGAGCTCGAGCGAGCTTACCTCAGCTCAAGCTTGGCTTGAAATTAATTTCGAGCCTAAATTTAGGCTCAAGCTCGGCTTGAAATTAATTCGAGCCGAGCTCGAGCGAGCCTAATTTCTTGTCGAGCGAGCTCGAGCCCTAAACGAGCCGCTTGAAATTTTTAACATCGTGCAATCTATAATTTAATTTTTATAAAACATTATCTCAAATCCGATACAAAAAATATTTAATAGTTCAACATATAAAATGAATGCATAAAATAAGATATTATAATATTATAAAAATTAGGAAAAATAATTCTCATGAGCAAGTGAAAAAGAAAGAGAGAGCAATTAGAGTAGAATTTTACGATTTAATTTTGTGGGCCCAATAATCTAAATTCTATATAGATATAATTAAAATACATAATATACATTATTTTATATAATTAAAGTATATATTATATATAATTATATATAGAGAGAGTTCTATTATATTGTTTTGAGTATAGATCCATTTATACTCATCGCTTTTCGATCGTTGGATTTATTCTTTTAACTATTTCAATCCTAGGGGACCACTATCATCCTAATCGCACATCCAACGATCGAAAATTTATAAGTATAAAGAGATCTATACTTATAAGAGTATAGTAGCAATATACTATATTATAATATTATACATATATTTAAACTACTATATTATATTAATAGTGCAAATGGCTTGCTATTAGGTTTCGGCCCTTGTATGATGGATGCGGTCGGGATGATAGTAGCCCCTAGGGTTCGAGGTGGCTAGTTGAATAGTGTGATCTAACAGATGAAATTGGCCAAAGGGGTAGATCTAACGGAAGAAACTCGAGAATACCAAATGCTTGGTACTATCGGTAGTACAGTAGCTGAACTCTATATATATAAGTAAATTTAACGATAGAAAACTCGATTGCACAAAATGCTCAGTACTATCAATAGTATAGGTAGTATAGTAGCCGGAATATATATAGAGAGAGAGAGAGTCTGGCTACTATATTATCAATAGTACAAAATGCTTGTACGTGTTATCGAATTTTGTACCGTTAGATCTAACCCTATGACCATTTTCACCCATTAGATTATGCTATTCAACTAATCTCCCGCTCAATTCTAGAGAATCACTATCATCCTAACTACACATCTCATCATCCAATGAGTGAAAATCTAACAGCAAGTGGTTGGTACTATTAATGATATTGTAGACTATATATATATATTCGAGCTTTCGAGCTTTTCGAGCCTAATTCGAACGAGCCTAGTAATACTCAAGCTCGGCTTGAAATTAATTTCGAGCCGAGATTTAGGCTCAAGCTCAGCTTGGAATTAATTCGAGCCGAGCTCGAGCGAGCCAAATATCGAGCCGAACGCGAGTTGAACACGAGCCGGCTCGCTCGTTTGCCAGCCTAGTGACACGACGCCTCATGACTCTAACATATTTCTAACGTGGTATTTTCTGTTAATTTTAACAGCTATCTAACAGTTGGGACTTAATTAAAATAAAATCAATAGATTAGGGACTTGATTGCAAAAAAAAAAAGATTGGGGATAAAATTGAAAAACAGTGGAAAGATTAGGGACCATTGGTGTAATTAACCCTTTAAAACAGTTTTTTAACATATCCGGATTAAAAGACTGAAACAAACTATTTTATAGAGTGGATCACATTTGGACTGATCGAACTAGCTAATTCCACCTGATTTTTAAATTATTGATAAAGAGTTCCCACGATTGCTCTTATATTTTTTTAAAATATGTTAAGAATTTTATCGGTTAATGTAAGTAATTTAATGTGGAGAAGTTTAATTAATTGGCCCTATTTTAGACTCTATTTGGATGTACATGTATTTTATTTGGAATATTTTTTTTTTGATTTGCTTAATGAGGCAATAATATATGTGATAGATTAAGAGTGTGATCAGTGCCGTGAATGAAATATTATATTTTATTTTTAAATTATTTTTGAGAATAAAATAAATTATCTTATAAACAGATATGCTGCCGTAGTAAGTTATAAATCCGAAGATCTTTTAGGGAGCAAAAACTCAAACTCCTGCTTTAAATTATACAGAAAAAAATGTTTATAACAAATAAGTAATCGTCAAATAATTTGTTCCAACATTTTTGGACCAAAGATAAGTTATTGGATAGTAATTTATTTGGAATAAGGATTTTTTATATAAGATAAATTACACTCCGCCTCTTTCTCCGCCGCTTTTTGGGAAGAGAAACGAAAAAAGAACGAACGAAAAAAAAAGAGAGAAAAATGTATAAAGGTATTTTGATCAGTTTGCTGAAAAAATGGACCGAAT
This sequence comes from Aechmea fasciata, assembly GCA_025177825.1. Taxonomy (NCBI): domain Eukaryota; kingdom Viridiplantae; phylum Streptophyta; class Magnoliopsida; order Poales; family Bromeliaceae; genus Aechmea; species Aechmea fasciata. Next base: position 13,130,814 of record CM045924.1, read on the forward strand.
CTGTAAAAACGAAATAGGTGGCCTGATTTTACAAAAAACCAAAATAAATAAATTTTTTATGCAAAAAGACCTAATAAGAGATACATGCGTTAAACTTAATAGAAGAATGAAAAAAGATTTAAACCCAAAATCTACTATTTTAATATCATGTTAAGTTAAATGAGAAAACTGTTATACTCAAACGCAAAAATAGTGCAGTATTTGATTAGGGGATATGAATAGGAATATGTCTTTATCCCCTTTTATATCCAAACGTTAATATTTTGTTCGGGAATAATAGTTCTCGGTTATCCCACTGACACTTTCATTTTTTATATAAATCTATCTAATATTTTTTTTATCCTCGGAAACAATCCAATTTTTTTACAAACGCTATTTTTCTTATCCTCATATCTGTATCTATTTCTGTAATAGCTAGTTCTTGTTTGAACACGAACCAAAGGCTTAAAGGCGGTCTCTCTCTCTCTCTCTCTGCATTGTACTGTGCGGCCTGTGTGATCAGTAATAAGGGCGTCGTGTGGTCAATCATGGCACATGCTCCCAGCAATCATAAAACAGCAGACTGCAAATTGCAACGACCGAAGCAAGCGATGCATGACATATAAACGTCGTTCTACTGCCCGGTTCAAAGCTCCTCTCCTTTTCTTCCTCCTCCGAGATCCATGCATCATCAAACGCTCTACTCCACGAGAATGTTTATTGTATCATAAATATTTATATATATTGAGAAAACTTCAAAAAAAGAAAAAGAAAAAAAACCTTTGGTTTCACTATTTTTTATTTTAGTATTCTATGATTTAAAATGTATCAAGTTATTACCCTGTGGTTTCTCACTTTATCATTTTAGTACTCTGTGGTTTAAAGTGTATCAAGTTAGTATTCTGTGGTTTTACACTTTATCACTTTGGTATATATCCTGTGGTTTCGTACTTTATCACTTTAGTACCCTGTGGTTTAAAAATCACAAGGTACTAACTTGATACAAAAATAAAACCACAGAATACTAAAGTGATAAAGTGCAAAATCACATAATACTAACTTGATACACCTTAAACCACAGGATACTAAAGTGATAAAGTAAGGAATCACAGGTTACTAACTTGATAAAGTTTAAATCATAGAATACTAAAATGAAAAAAAAATAAAACAACAGGGAGGAATTTCTAAAATTTTCCCTTATATATTTATATACCACATCATCAATAATAAATTAATTATATATTTTGTTAAAAAATTATTATATAATTATTTTTTATTATTCATGCATGATTGCATTTTAACTTTTTTTTCATTGTGTGGTCTCAATTCCATTCATCAGTCATTACTTCACCTTCTGCACAAATGCAGCATCAACTTCAGTTTGCCTTTTTTATTTAATGCATTCCTAATTCACTTTATCTTTTTATTATTTAAATAAAGGGCAATAGGTTACGAATCTTTATAAAATTTCCGACTTTCATATTAATTTTTTTTTTTAAAAAAAAGGTTAATATGAAACAAAACTTCTAAAACTTTGCTATTTTAAAAAAAAATCTTTAATAAATTTTAAAATTTTGAGATGTTGGAAAATCTCTTTGATCTTTTATTACAATATTTTTTAAAAATAATTTGAAAGTTTAATTTTAGATTTAGAAAAATTTCGAAACGAAATTAGATAACAAATACTATAAAGAAAAAAATTTAGATAATACATGTGGATCTAGACGTGTAGAAATCTTGTCCTGTAAGCAAAATTGACACTCCACGTGCGAGACTTCTTGGCAATTATTCCTAGTGATACAATGACCACATTTCAGCCAATAGGCACGCTTCTAAGATGGCGCAAGATGAACCCAATCACCTTGAGATCCAGCAAAAAAGCTCGACGAAAAAAATATCAATTGAGAGAATGCAGGAGAAAACGAGACAGAAGGTAGGGTGTATGCACTGGTTCCACCAAACTCGTGGACGAGGAACTCGTGGAGCCTCGTCCTATATTTTGAATAGATTAAAATAAAAATAAATTAAAAATTAGAAATAAAATAAAATAAATTTGGTGTATGAACAGCGCGCGCTGCCGCTTGGCTCGGCTCCTACTAGTGTCGTGCGTGTGTTTAAACGATAGCATAACTCTCATTTTCTTCCAAATAATTAGTTTAAAAATAAAGAAATATATAAATATAACACTCTTTTCGTTTTGAATGTGCGACTAAAGATCACAAATAAAAATTTAATTTGGGCTCTCAAATAAGACTCATTAATAATTATTGGACTTTCAAGAGCCCTTAACAAAATTTAAATTAGAATAAAATTTAACATGAGATAGATCACTCCTAGAGTCAGATTACTTTAGTATACCATTAAACAAAATCATTATTCCTTATAAAGTGACTGCTTTGTACATATATATATATATATATATATATATATATATATATATATATATATATATATATATATATATATATATATATATATATATATATATCCTACTCGTACCTATATATATTTTTTTAAATAAATATTGATGAATTATAATAGTGAAGTAATATAATGTCTGAATTTTTGTCCTATCATCAAATATGATATTATTGCAATTCAAAAAATACAAGAACTAAAATATTATATATATCATAGTTGGAATAAAAAATTATAATTAATTAAAAATTATGGACAAAAAGTGTCACGTATCTCGTAGTTCAAGTTATAAATTATAGCTAATTAAAATTCGAGGGCAAAAATGTCGCGTGTCTTATAATTTAAAAATCAAAAATATAATTTACGTTCTATTTAATTATTTTATAATTTTAACTTTTTACTGTGATTCTTGGTATGTAGGATAGTTAAGTAATATTTGTTTTTCAACCCACATAATAATATATAATATATTATTCTGTAATCTGGATTTAATTTGCAGCTCTCCAATTTATAAAAATATATGTTTTTATTTTTTTTTAATGATAGAAGATTCTTACCGTAAAATAAACATAAACTCACAATTAAACATAATTTTTTTTGAATTATAATATGTCAAAATAAAAATATCTGAAGCAAATGAGGGTAACATTACCCAAAAATATCTATAAATAAAGAGCTAAAGAACCAGCATATATATTGATTAAAATAATATACAACACTGTGGTGGTCCCAAACGAAATAATGATACGTGCATGATGGACATGATATCAAGATCAGAAAAGGGGTAACTTAAAACCAAGCGTCCTCCGATATAAATAGCCATTATTATGTCTAGTCACGTAGTTGTAGTTGTCTAATTTCTAGGATATTGTAGAAGGTTCCTTGATACTAGTAAATAATAATCTATTAATTTGATAATGATTTATCATTCACAATTTATTTTTCTTTTTTTTTTTGTTTTTTCTTTGTAAGAGATAAATAGCACGTTTATTTTATTTAGAAATAAATTTAGTTAAAAATGTGAATAAACTAAGATTCGAATTTGAGTTTAAGTCTTAACCATCGTAGCCTTCACACGCAATAGTGTTATTAAATACTAATGTAGAATCCGCAGTTTGTTACTGACAATATTTTAACCAATTAAGATATATATATATATATATATATATATATATATATATATATATATATATATATATATATATATATATATATATATATATATATATATATATATACGTGGGGGTTTCTTATCTTTTTATTATGAGTAGTAGGCATATCTTCATCATTTATTGTTTTCGATGATAGAGCTTCAATCGACGATCTACTCCGTTAAATATGATCTAGAGTATTTAAAACTTCTAGAAAATAAATTTCGTAATTTTTCGAAATCATTTACCTTACGATCAAAAGCTCACAAAATTGATAATTTTTAACGGCCGATATGGGATACTTGGTAGTTTAACGGTGTAAAAGAATTGAAATAGGTTGAATTTTTGATAGAAAATTCTATTCACTACCTAGATAAAGATCAATAACTCCGATCTTAAATTGAAGGATCCGATCATCTATTTTTAGGACATCGTTCGATTTCGTTCATTTTATGCCCATTTGATGGACTTTATTATGATTTTGAAAAATTACGAAATTTATTTTCTAGAAGTTTTAAATACTCTAGATCATATTTAACGGAGTGGATCGTCGATTCGAAAGCTCTATCATCGAAAACAACTTATGAGTAGTAGAGCTCTACTACTCATAATAGTATAGTAGCTACTCTATATATATATATATATATATATATATATATATATATATATATATATAGTAAGGCTACTATGCTTCAGACGGAGGACTCCGTGCTTCCACGTCGTTTCGATGTTGTGGCTTTTGAATTGTCGATCGCTCCGTTAAACTTGATCTAGAGTATTTAAAGTACCTAGAAAATAAATTTTGCAATTTTTCGATATTATTTGCCTAGTGAACGAAGGGCTAAAAATCAACTAAAAAAAGAAAAATCTTACAAAACGCGATAATATGGCATTAAAAGTTTAGATCAAAGATATTGATCTTGTTTTATATAGTATAAAGAATTTTCTATCAAAATTTCACGTAATTTGGATATTTCTACACCGTTAAACTTTCAAACGGCTCACTATGGCCATTAAAATTATTTGATTTTGTGCTCCTTTGATCACTAGGCAAATGATATCGAAAAATCATAAAATTTATTTTCTAGATACTTTAAATACTCTAGATCAAGTTTAACGGAGCCGATCGACGATTCGAAAATCGCAACATCGAAAACGACCTGGAAGCACGGAAGGCTCCATCTTGATAGCATAGGAGCCTCACACATATATATATATATATATATATATATATATATATATATATATATATATATATATATATATATATATATATATATATATATATATATATATAGAGTAAGGCTACTATCCTTACCAGGCTGCAGACTCAGGTGAGACCCGTGGTTTCGATGTTGTGAGCAGAATCGTCGATCGCTCAGATTAAACTTGATCTAGAGTATTTGAAGTACCTAGAAAATAAATTTTGCGATTTTTCGATATTATTTGCCTAGCGAACGAATGGGCTAAAAATCAACGGAAAATAAAAATCTTACAAAACGCGATAATATAGCATTAAAAATTTAGATCAAAGATATTGATCTTGTTTTATATAGTATAAAGAATTTTCTATCAAAATTTCATGTAATTTGGATATTTCTACACCGTTAAACTTTCAAACGGCTCACTATGACCATTAAAATTATTTGATTTTGTGCCCTTCGATCACTAGGCAAATGATATCGAAAAATTATAAAATTTATTTTCTAGATACTTCAAATACTCTAGATCAAGTTTAACGGAGGATCGACGATTCGAAAGCCGCATCATCGAAACGACGTGGAAGCACGGAAGGCCCGCTCGAGATAGTAGCCTCACACTATATATATATATATATATATATATATATATATATATATATATATATATATATATATATATATATATATATATATATATATATATAAACCGGCTTTCTTTCTTGCTTTAGTGCGGTGCGCCCGATGAATGTCTTGGGAATTACCTTCCAGTTTAGATGATATACCCATTGTCTATTTCCACTATGAAATGTAACTCCTACTAAGTAGTATAATGTCACGGAGAGAACAACTAACCGCGGTTCAGTCCCGTCATCTTCTTTGCATCAGAAATCTCTTTCACCGCGAACTTTCCTTCGTATCTAATGGATTGCTTCACTGGAATGCTTGAATAGCTATCAACTCTCTTTCTATTCATGGCTGGTCGGCTTGTGATCTCTCGACCCTTTGATGGACGTCCCCATCAGCACCACTATTTCTGACAATCGTGGGAACTGGAAAAGGGTCTGGACTATTTCTTTCTCCAACGGAAACTGGAAATGGGACTCGATTTATATCTGAGGGTACGGCATCTACAACCGGCTCACACTATATATATATATATATATATATATATATATATATATATATATATATATATATATATATATATATATATATATATAGTGTGTGAAAATTATTATGCTGTGAGCGGAGCGTAAGGTGCTTATCGTTACAAATGATGCGTTTTCGAATCGGTCGATCGATTTCAAGTTAAAAACAGTCTGAAGTATTTGAAGTATCTAGAAAATAAATTTTATAATTTTTCGATATCATTTGCCTAGTGATCGAAGGGGCACAAAATCAAATAATTTTAATGGTCATAGTGAGCCGTTTGAAAGTTTAACGGTGTAGAAATATCCAAATTACATGAAATTTTGATAGAAAGTTCTTTATACTATATAAAACAAGATCAATATCTTTGATCTAAATTTTTAATGCTATATTATCGCGTTTTGTAAGATTTTTATTTTCAGCCGTTGATTTTTAGCCCATTCGTTAGCTAGGCAAATAATATCGAAAAATCGCAAAATTTATTTTCTAGGTACTTCAAATACTCTAGATCAAGTTTAACGGAGCCGATCGACGATTCTAAGCCACAACATCGAAACGACGTGGAAGCACGGAGGGCTCCGTGCTTCCGAAGCATAGTATTTGAAGTACCTAGAAAATAAATTTTGCGATTTTTCGATATTATTTGCCTAGCGAACGAATGGGCTAAAAATCAACTAAATAAAATAAAAATCTTACAAAACGCGATAATATAGCATTAAAAATTTAGATCAAAGATATTGATCTTGTTTTATATAGTATAAAGAACTTTCTATCAAAATTTCATGTAATTTGGATATTTTTACACCGTTAAACTTTCAAACGGCTCACTATGACCATTAAAATTATTTGATTTTGTGCCCTTCGATCACTAGGCAAATGATATCGAAAAATTATAAAATTTATTTTCTAGATACTTCAAATACTCTAGATCAAGTTTAAGCGAGCCGATCGACGATTCGAAAGCCGCATCATCGAAATGACGTGGAAGCACCGGAAGGCTCCGTACTTCCGATAGCATAAGTAGCCTCACACACACACATATATATATATATATATATATATATATATATATATATATATATATATATATATATATATATATATTAAAATTTTAAGATTAAAAAAAAATAGTGAAAGATTTAAAAAAAAAACTATGAAGGTTCATTATGAAAAAAAATATTAATATTTTTGTAATTTTCAATATTTGAATAATATTAATGATTTGCATTATTTTTAGAAAGTTGTAGAATTTTTAGATTATTACCGATAAATAACAGCATATTTTAAATAGTACTACTAAAGATATAGCCAATATTTTTAAAGAAATTGCTTTTGTGCTGGCTCATAAATTAGTAAAATAACATATTACTTTTTCTTTTCTTTTTTTTTTGAGAGAGATACCGCTTTATTTATTTTATTTAAATAAACTTTCTTTGAAAATGCTGAATCATATCAGTATTCGAATTTGAATCTCGCAGCAGTTAACCATCAAGTTTTTATTAAAGTAATGTATTACTGTCTCAGCTTTAAAGAGACAACGTAAAAGGAGTAGCCAGGCAATCCCCCCATTATTGGTATGCATAATTTTTTCCCTTCCGTACGCACGCATAGCACATGCGAAGAATCTATTCAGAATAAAAGAAAGCATCCTAACTAACAGTTAAAACAATAACAAAAAATTATCTTCTTTACAAAACAAAATAAAGCGTACTACTTATTTTATTTATTTAAAAGATAAAATTAAGCAGTATAGATGAGACAACAAAGCTTCAGCATGAATTGAAGAAACAGATACAAAAATTACTGAGAAATAAAAAAAAGAACAAAAGCAAATTACACGCAAGCAAAGAAAACAGAAAAAAAATAGAGGTAAACACTAAACACTATCTTCACTAAGATACCAATGGCAAACATAAGATAAATTTACCGACCGTCCCTAGAGCAAGTGGCAAAGAACTTGGTGGTTGGTATCCGTGACTCAAATTCGAATCCTAGTTGATTCACATTTCCAGCTAAGTTTATTTCTAAATAAAATAAACGAAACGGTGTAGCGTCTTTCTACCTATCTCTCTCAAAAAAAAAAAAAGAAGATAAATTTAGTTGTTTACATCTTATTTGATTTTTCCCCTTATCCCCCACTTATTTTTCAAACCCATAAAACAAATTGGGTGGGATTGCTATATAATCCACCCCTCAACGAATTATTCTAACCCGTTAAGGGGTGGGACCCACCCTTGTGCGGGAATAGAGATGGGAACAACTGTTCCCACAACTATTTACTTTTAAAAAAAAATCAATTTAAATGTTCAAATTTAAAATTTAAAATTTAAAATTAATATTTTAATTTTTTAAATTTAGATTTAATATTAAATTTAAAATTTAGAACTTTGAATTTTTGAATTTGAGATTTAAAATTTTAAATATAAAATTTAAAATTTTGAAATTTAAAAGTTATATATTTAAATTTAAAATTTAAATATAAAATTTAAATTCAAATATAAAGAAGGGGTAATGTGAGACCCCAGATAGTCCTATATATGAGATATAATAGGGCTAAACTCTTAACAAGATTTTGGTGGTGGCACTAAGAGGTTAAGAAAGTTAAGCGTCTTAGGACGGGAGTAGTCTTAGGATGGGTGACCGGGAAGTAGGGCGTCACGGATGGTATCGTAGCCCAATTACCGGAAATGTGAGATGAGTCTCGGATGACGGACGAGTCTCGCATCGCACTTGTGAGTCGGGCTGACGAGACGTCGAGCTTAAAGGAAGGGAGATTGTGAGACGCCAGATACTCCTATATATGAGATATAATAGGGCTAAACTCTTAACCCGGCTTAAGCATTTTGGGTGGTGGCAAGACCAAGAGGTTACGAAAGTTAAGCGTCTTCAGTAGTATTAGGATGGGTGACCCAAGTAGGGCGTCACAGGTAATATCATTATTTTCTATATATAGCTCATACTATTCTTCTTATTTTATCTTGTCTATCAAAATGCTATTTTTTTTATTTCCGAAAATATCTCAATTTTCATTCAAATACCAAATTACTTTATTCCAGACTTATACCTAAACATATACCTATCCCTGGAATAGACATTTCTTGTTTATACCCAAATCAAATGAAGCCTTACCCTTTGTTTGCTTTTAAACACACGGTGGCCTTCGTGTTATTAAGTAGTTTTTTAATACTTGGACATTTGAATCAATGATCGATTCCGGTAGCGAGTTAGGGTGTGTTCAGTTCACTTATTCTACACCGAGGAATCGGAATGCATGATTCCAATAATGAGTGTTTGGTATGTGGGAGTACCATTTCAATTCCAAATTTCTGGTGTAACCGGAATTCCCAAATCAACTGTTTTTCCATTTCGGCATAAAAGGTGGGTCTGAAAGTTGAATTCGGATAGAATGAATATTTGTTAGGATTAATTTTAATTTTTTAGCCTTATTTTTAATTAAAATATAAGTTTAAATATAGAGATTAAATTTAGAACTTTAAATTTTAATTTGAACTTTAATTAAAAATTTAAAAATTCAATCAAATATTTTAAATCTGATCTATGAATTTAAATGTAAATTTTAAATTATTTTATTTAATTTTATGGATTCAAATTGAAATTTAAATTATAATTTTTAATTTGAATTTGAATCAATCGAAATTTAGTTTTATATTTTGAATTATCCACTTAATTTCAATTTTTAATTTTTTTAAAAAAAATTATATTTATAATTTTGATATCATTTTAAACTTTAATGTAAATTTTTAATATTTAATTTTTAGTTTGAATTTAATTATAAAATTCTATGTTTTTGAATTATGAACTTAATTTTAAATTATTTTTATATCTTATGTATTTATATTTTAATTTTAATTTTTCTTTACTTATTTTTTGGATAACTAATTTTTTGTTTTTTGAATCTCAACCAAACAATAAAATTAGGAATGAACTATTTCCATTCGGATTGTTATTGTAAATCAAAGATATTCGTGGATTTTACCGTTCCATTTTCAATTCCGACCCATTTCGATTCTACTCTCGTTCCAATTTCTATTTTGAACCAAACATGTTCCGAGTATTAGAAGTATTTAGAAAATAAATTTTATGATTTTTCATATCATTACTTTGTGATCGAAAGAGTCTAACGTTAATAATTTTAATAATTATGGTGTGCCATTTGCAAATTTAGTAGTATAGAAATATCAAGATTATAAAAAAATTTAACATAAATTTTTTTATTATATATAAAAGAAGTTTAATATTTTTGATTTAAAATTTTAGCATCATATTATTACTTTTTGTGAGATTTTTATTTTCAGCTAGTAACTTTAAATATTTTTGATTACGAGATAAATGATAACCAAGAATTGCAAAATTTATTTTATAGATACTTTCAATACTGTATATCGAATCTAACGACGTGGATCATTGATTTGAAAATCCTAGCATCGAATACTAATAATAATACAATGAGCACTGTAGCTCAGAAAGGACACAAATCTAGTTTTGGTTACTTACTAATAAAGCACAATTGAGGGAGGGACAACACATGGACAAGGGGTCATCACATGTTATCCAACCCAACCCACAAACCCATATGAGACATTCTCCCACCCACACAATCATGCATGTCTCTTATAATAATAGCAAAGAGTAGTGGCCATGAAAGGAGAAAAGATAAGATAGATGGGATAGTTGCAAACACAACAACAACATTTTTGATAGGACCCAACCAATATTAATTAATACATATAATATAAGATGCATGATATAATGATGACATGGAGAAATTTATGTCAACAACCTTAAGTATAGAGAGATAACAGAAATAAAAAAATTAAAATAAGAGATACCATCAATTAAAGCATGCCCCTTGCAATCATACGGATGTGAGAAAAAAGAAGAAAAAAAAAAAAGAAAAACTTCAAAATCCACCATTGTGGATTCAATATTTTTTCGATGATAGAGTTGAGCTATTGTGGTCAACAACTATATATATATATATATATATATATATATATATATATATATATATATATATATATATATATATATATATATATATATATATATATATATAGTCAGGTTCTTATCTTTGCTCCGATACTTAGGAGGTTTGATGATAAACAGTTTTAGATTAGATCGCCCCTTTGATAATTTTCACCGTTAGATCATCTTATTCGACCATTGCGAGAAAGCACAGCACTGAAATTTGTCATCATACTTATATATATATATATATATATATATATATATATATATATATATATATATATATATATATATATATATATATATATAATATGAGTCCTATTATACTATTATGAGTACGATCGCACTCGTACTCATAAGTTGTTTTCGATGATAGAGCTTAGAATCGACGATCCACTCCATTAAACGTTATTTAGAGCATTTAAAACTTCTAGAAATAAAATTTTATAAGCTCACAAAATTGACAATTTTTAATGAGTATGAAATATTTGCTACTTTAACGGTGTAAAAGAATCGAAATAGGTTGAATTTTTGATAGAAAATTCTATTCACTACCTAAATAAAGATCAATAACTCCGATCTTAAATTGAAAGATTCGATCATCCATTTTTAGGATGTCGTTCGATTTTGACCGTTCATTTTATACCCGCTTGATGGACTTTATAATGATTTCGAAAAATTACGAAATTTATTTTCTAGAAGTTTCAAATACTCTAGATCATGTTTAACGGTGTGGATCGTCGATTCGAAAACCCCAACATCGAAAACAACTTATGAGTAGTAAGGGCTCTATACTCATAATAGTATAGTAGCCCTACTCTATATATATATATATATATATATATATATATATATATATATATATATATATATATATATATATATATATATATATATATCAATTCTATATATATATATATATATAGAGTTGAGCTAGAATACTCTCGATAGTAAACGGGGAGCTTTACTATCGAGTTGTTTTCGATGATAGAGCTTACAAATTGACGAGCGGCTCCGTTGCATATGATCTATACCACTTGAAGAGATTAGAAATCAAATTTCAAATATTTTCGACATTATTTGCCTAATGATCAAAGGGTTTCAAAATTTGTAATTTTAATGGTCGGTAAGAGACGTTTTCTCGTTTAACGGTGTAAAGATATCCAAATCAATTGAATTTTTGTTAGAAAATTCTTTAAACTATTTAAAACAAGATATATACTTTTGATCTTGATTACAAGACTTCTATCATTATCTTTTAAAGAATATTCATTTTCAACCGCTCATTTTCTCGTTCACTAGATGGATAAAAGAACAATATCGAAAATGCGTGAAATTTGATTTCTAGGTAGTTTAAATGGTTTAGATCATATTTAACGAGCCGATCGTCAATTTGGAAGCTCTATCATCGAAAACAACTTGATAGTAAAATGTCCCGTTTACTATCGAGAGTATTCTAGCTCAACTATATATATATATATATATATATATATATATATATATATATATATATATATATATATATATATATATATATATATATATATATATATATATATATATATATATATGATAATAATTTATCGTAATAATACTTTTCCGTCGTGCATACCGATATTTACGTGATTCGGCCAATGGCCTACATCCACGGGCGAAGACGAAGCAAATAATTTTTTAATATTGAAAGGCGGAGTACAAAAAAATCTCTCAACAGATCAAAACTTAATTAGATCCGAAACGTCGAAATCCGCATCCGTCAAATCAAATCCAAAATAACTTCTCTCTCACCAATCCGTACCGACCACAAATTAGCACTAGTTAGTTCACACGGCTCCTCCCAAGATTAGGGATATCAATGGGCATGGATACGAAAAATTATCCGAATCCGAACCCGAGCAGGCGGGTATATCGAGCTAAACGGGTATGGATTTGGTTATGGGTATAAAAATAAAAAACCCGACAGATAAGGGTACGGATATGGATTTTGTGTATACCCGACCCGAACCCGAACCCAAACCCGAACCAGAAAAAAATATATATATATTATTTATTTATTTATGTAAGATATAAAATATTATAGTAAAATATTTAATTATGTTTATTTATATAACATGAATGTATTTTGATTTTATTTTATTTTGTTTTGAAATTTTAATTTTACTATAATATATTTTAAAATATGGTAAAAAATTTATTATTTTGGGTTTGGGTTTTCGGGTTCGGGTTTTCGGTTCGATTCGGGTTTCGGGTTTTTGGTCGGGTCCGAATATGGGTATGGATTTTTAAAACCCGTCGGATTCGGGTTACGGTATTAACTTCGAATTCGGATTCGGGTTTTTGAAAACCCGATCCAAACCCGACATGTTGACATCCCTACCCAAGATCCAACGCTGTACGGAATTAGGATACGTCTAATTAGAGATGCCGCGTCATTAAAGCTTGCCTCAAATTAGATCACAGACCACCAACAACTAATTTAATTTTGCATGGCTTTTAAATTTGGTCTTGGCTCGGCTTCATTAACTTGGCCATCAATATATATATATATATATATATATATATATATATATATATATATATATATATATATATATATATAGTCCTAAGTATGCTTATTAATAAAGACGAACTTAGTCTTTAGTAAGTTTTCTACCCTCGATTAACCCCTTTGATTAATTTTACCCGTTAGATTATACTATTCAACCAACCACCTACTCAACCCTAGGGGCCCACATCATCCTAGCCACACATCTTTTAATCCAAGGGTAGAAAACTTACTAGCACCAAGTCATATTAATAGTATTCCAAAGTTATATATATATATATATATATATATATATATATATATATAGAGTCCTACTATACTTTTATGAGTATAGAGGCTCTTTATCTTTCATAACTTTTTGGCCATTTGATCCACCCTTTAATCATTTTTATCCGTTAGATTATACTATTCAACCAACCACCTACTCAACCCTAGGGGGCCCACTATCAATCTAACCGTAGTCACTCTCATCCTAGCCTCACATTTTTTCATCTCAACGGCCAAAAAGTTATGAGTACGATGGCTCCAATACTCATAATAATAGTATAAGAAATGTATTATATATATATATATATATATATATATATATATATATACAGGACATGACTTTGAATTAGAGTCTATTTGAAACTCTAATCTAATTGAATTTTTACACACAAGTCTAATTTAATTCAATTTGAAATTAGATTCCAACTAATAATTCTTATATGCCAAATTAGATCTAAATTATATCTAATTTCAATTAGATTACGATTAACTCCAATTTAGGTAACTATAAATCCGTACCAAATATAACAAAAACGATGGGTACTATTTGAATGTCACATATGACACCTGTAATAGTTTGACTTTTGATAAGTATGGTGATTTGTTTACGAACTAATATATTTAATGACAGATACTGATCACTAACAAAGAAAAAAATGGACACTAAATACCACGTAGGACACATAAGTACACTGTACTACACTGTACCTTCTGATTGGCACGATGATTCGTTTGTCAACTAATGTATCATTTGCTTACTAAAGTGGCATTTTTTTTTCAACATTACAATTCTAATTTTTCTCTATATTGTGAGGTAAAAGAGCTAATTTTTAAACCAAGGGAATATTGAAACCTATATACTACATGGTTTTCTTTGTTTTAGATTCTACTTTTACTTTTATTCACCATGAAACAAATGTGAAATAAGATAAATACCAAATAATTGAAAAGGAAATTGCACCCTTCCACTACAACAAAATATATTTTAGACGACGCTTTTTAAATGACACTTTCTTCTAGCATCTTTAATATTTAGTATTTACCGACACTACAATTAAACGTCGCCAATAAACATATTTTTATCAAATATTTATATAAATTTTTCGACGCTATATTAAAACGTCGGTATATTTATTCTGATATATTAATTTAACGACTCTTTACACGACGCTTTTACAAGCGTCGGGATTATTTTTGCCGGCGTTTTAAAGCGTCGCTAAATATCATTTAAAGTGTCCTTAAATGCAAGATTTTTTGTAGTGTTCCTCTCTACAAAGAACAAATAATACTCATAATAGAACCTACATAATTCTCTCTCTCTCTCTCTTTCTTGCATGTTTGCATGTTCTATGTATCAAACCACAACAAGGCTCTTCTTATTCCCCTCTCGAGTTTCGTTCTTGTTGTCGCCCTTGGTATCGTAGAGCCTCTTTGGATCTCCTTCAATAACAATGTGGTGATCTTCATTTTCGATCTCTGATAGCGTCGAATCAATCGGATGGACCCCCAATCCCTTCTCGGGCAACTTGTACTCTTGAGTGATCGGTTTCGCATTCTTATACGCTACGTAGAGCACCATTTGCATGATCCCAAATAGAAGCCCCAATACATTTGGAATCTACACAATTGATTAAGAATAAGTCATCAAAAGATTGTATTTGGAGAAAAATAACAAAATGTAAGAAAATTAAAGAAGTGATTGATTGATTATTAGGTCATTACCGCAACATATTTGTCCTTTATCAATAAACCGTAAAAGAACCAAACAATAGCGCTCAACGTGAGAATAAACGACAGCGAGAAAGGCATGAATTCAACGCTTTTTGTACGTATCACAAGCCTCTGTAAAAATCAAATATTCTCTAATCAATGTGATTATTCAAAAAAAATAAAAATGAACATAACTTCATTTACATGTCCTCATTAAATTTTCGTACTCACCATGATACTTAGGGGAGCTACAAAGACGGCCACGGAGAATCCCATGCAGATCCAACCAACAACATGAACACGACTAGAGCCTTTTAATAGCAAGAGTGTGAACAGAAGAATCGTACCATATGCCCCCACAATCAAAAGTAAAATTATTTTTGCCGTGAAGATCTGCAATTCCAAGGAAAAAACATATATACTCAAATTTTTATCGAAATTTCACGATTTTTGCAATAACTTGAAGGGTGCGTTTGATTCGCGCTATCTTTTTAAAATTTATAGTAATCTAATAGGAATAAAAAAATATGATAATATTTGGTTAAATGCACTAAGTAATCTAATAGGTAATAATTTCATTCTGCTTAAGGAAGGGTGAATATCCTCATATTAATGGATTGGGGTAAACATAATACGTTTAATCTCTTTCTTTCTCCATACCCGCTAGCTAGTTGGTATTATTTTCTTTTACACTATAATCTCATATTTCTCGCTAAATTTATCTTTTTGTCTCTCTAAACTAGGGATGTCAATGGGTATGGATACCCGAAATTTTATCCGAGCCCGAACTCGTATGAAACAGATATATCCGATGGATATGGATATGGATTCGGATATGTACATCAAAAATAGAAACCCGGCGGATATGGATTCGGATATGAATTTTGATTGTACCCAATCCGAACACGAACTCAATTTATATATATATATATATATATATATATATATATATATATATATATATATATATATATATATATATATATATAAAGAGAGAGAGAGAGAGAGAGAGAGAGAGAGAGAGAGAGAGAGAGAGAACTAAGCTACTATGCTATTAATAGCACCAAGTCATTGGTGCACCCGAATTTTTGGCTGTTGGATTGAGAGATGTATGGTTAGGATGATGTGGGCCCCTTAAGATTAAGTGGGTGGTTGGTTGAATAGTATAATCTAACGGATACAAATCATCAAAGGGGTGGATCTAACGGTGGAAAACTTGGTAGCACCGAGTTCTTCGTGCTATTGATAGCATAGCAAATGACTCTCTCTCTCTCTCTCTCTCTCTCTCTCTCTCTCTCTCTCTCTCTCTCTCTCTATATATATATATATATATATATATATATAGCTACTATACTATTATGAGTACGATCACCGTCGTACTCATAAGTTGTTTTCGATGATTGAACTTCCGAATCGACGATCCACACCGTTAAACGTTATTTACAGCATTTATAACTTCTAGAAATTAAATTTTATAATTTTTCGATATCATTTACCTTACGATCAAGACATCACAAATTTGATAATTTTTAACTATGGAATACTTGCTAATTTAACGGTGTAAAAAATCGAAATTTGTTAAATTTTTGATAGAAAATTCTATTCACTACATAGATGAAGATCAATAACTCCGATCTTGAATTGAAGGATCCGATCACTTTTTAGGACGTCGTTCGAATTTTACCGTTCATTTTATTCCCACTTGATGGACTTTATTATGATTTCAAAAATTTACGAAATTTTCAAATACTCTAGATCATATTTAACGGAGTAGATCATCGATTCGAAAGCTCTATCATTGAAAAAAACTTATGAATACAGGGGCTCTAATACTCATAATAGTATAGTAGCCATAACCTATATATATATATATCTATCTATTGATAGCATAATATAATATATATATATATATATATATATATATATATATATATATATATATATATATATATATATATATATATATATATATATATATATATATATATATATATATATATATATATATATATATATATATATATATATATATATATTTGATGTTATATTTGAATTTGTATTTCAAAAATTTAGATTTAATATAATATATTTTGAAATATTGAAAAAGAAATAATTGTTTTGGGTTCAAATTTTCGGGTTCGGGTTCAGGTTTCGGATTTTTGAACAGGTTCAGGTTTGGATATAAATTTTTAAAATCTGTCGCGTTCGGAGTCGAGTTCGGATTTTTAAAAATCCACCCCGAATCCGACCCGTTGATATCTCTACTCTAAACTAAGCTCTCTCCCCCCGTCATTTTCTAAAAATTTCAACTCTCTCACTTCCTCTAATCTCGATTTTATTTTTCTTCGTGTTTTTTTAATTATGCTATCTAGCTCTCTAACCTACATTCTTTCTCTATTTAAAACAAAAAAATTGAGTTTTTGCAATTTTTATTATTTTTATCTAAAATCTATTAACGAAATAAATAAATTAGTTATACATTTTTTATAATTTTAAATAATATAACTAAATAATATGACCGTACGAACCAAACACTAGAATGCTATACATACTTAGTAATAGAATAAATATGAATAAAATTTTTGAATATCTTTTTTTTCTAGTAATCTTTCATAATGCGAACCAAACGCGCCCGAAGTGATATGCTTCTCTTCTTATCACTTACCTTAGCATTCTTTGGTGCGAAAACAAGATAAGTGATGATGTATATCGCTTCGATCAAGCATCCGATCGAATTGATGGTGATGATGAGAGAAGCATCAGGTTTGAGTAATGCGTAATATATCCATAGCATGGCGCTAAACAGTGCGATGATATATGGTATGGATTGAAATCCTTCAGTCGATTTCTTTTTGTAAACTTGATAAAATGTTGGCCT
This sequence comes from Aechmea fasciata, assembly GCA_025177825.1. Classification (NCBI taxonomy): domain Eukaryota; kingdom Viridiplantae; phylum Streptophyta; class Magnoliopsida; order Poales; family Bromeliaceae; genus Aechmea; species Aechmea fasciata. Next base: position 13,149,102 of record CM045924.1, read on the forward strand.
GCAACCATCCGAATTGTGGCCAAGAAATCGAATTAATTTAATTAACAAGAAAAGAAATGAAAGGAAAAAGAGAAAGAGGAAATTGAGTACATTAATATTCTTACAGTGGGGAAAGATACATCATAAATGAGATGATGTTACCTGCAATTCATGCATGAGAAGGATAAGCATTAATTATCTTCATATGATATTAGGAAGTGATTCAAGCAAACGTACATATATGTATGTGCGTATCCTCTCTGTTTTTTGGCTTTTGAGAAAACAATTAATTAGCTTCAAATTCCAAGTGAGAATAATATCAAATCTTATGAGGAAGAGGAACACATTTAAGACTCGTTTGGTTCAAGAGTGAAATTGGAATGGATATATAATGGAATGTGAATGAATTGGAATGGTAATCGAATTGCCTCACTTCCCAAAGACGTTTGGTTCATTTTTAGATTGGAAATAATAATAAATTATTTCTATTTCACTTTTTGGTTGATACAAAATAAAAAATATAAATTTATAAAACTATTTAAAATTTATATAAAAAATATTAATACTACTCTCGAGTTAGAGCTATGCAAAAAAAATTTTTAATTTTTTTTTAAAATTTTTATACAAGAAAATAAAAAAAAAAAAAAAAGAATAATTTTTTTGAATAAAATTATAGTAAAAATAATATATCACGTTTTTTTTTTAATGCTAAAAAAAGAGAGAAGAGAAAAAAAAGAATGAATATAATAGAGAAATGTTGAGTTAAGCATAAGGAAGAGATAAGTGTGGGCTTGGAATTGAAACTTCAATCCGAGTTTGAAAACTGGAACCAATTTATAAGGTAATAGACTATTTCCATTCCGATTTAGAATAGGAGTCCCAAACTGATTCCTGTGAACCAAACAAAATTAGCTGGATATGATCAAACCGATTCCCATTTCGGATCCAAAATGTACGAACCAAACATTCCCTTAACGAGATTTTCTAATCATTGTACTTGCAAAAGCTACTTAATTAGAGTAGCTTAATTCTTTGGCTATAGTGTAATTTAATAGTAGTTCAAGATCAATGTGCATCTCCCTCTCTCTCTCTCTCTCTCTCTCTCCAACTTAAGAGATCATAAACCAATTAAGAAGGTAAAAAGGAATTAAAGCAAGAACTAATCATCAATTCAAAAGAAGCTAGCTACTACTACAAAGGCACAAAACCCCGTGAAAATATAACGACCTAGCTCACTCGCACTAATTTTGATGCAATATGCTTACGATGGAGAATGATATACCTAGGATTCCAAAGGTGAAGGCCCCAGGGTGGTGCAAGGACAACACAGCCATATCTAGCTAGCTCCCTCAAACAAAATCCAAAGAGCAAACTAAACACAAGGAGCCTTAGTTAAATAATTAATTAATCTCCCACCCCCTAATTAAACACTCTCTCTCCTTTCCCAGAGGGAGGTGATGATGAATGGGGAGCTTAATATATAACGAGGAGAAGGGTGATATAACGAGAGCTTTATATATAATGTAGGAGGGAGAAGGAGAGGTGGGGGTAGCTTCCACGTTTTGCTTCTGTGAGTGAAGTGGCATGTTGTTAATTAGGAATGTCAACGGGTCAGATTCGGGACGTGTTTTTAAAAATTCGAACCTGAACCAAACTACTAAATACGAAACTTGAACCCGAATTCCAACCCGACAGATTTTAAAAATTCATATCCAAATCCAAACCCAACCAAAAATTCAAAACCCAAACTCGAACCGAAAACCCAAACCTGAATCTGAAACAAACCCAAATCCAACCAAAAACTCCAAACCCGAGTCTAAACCCGAAAATCCGAATCCGAAAAAAATATTTACCAAATTTCGAAACATATTATACAAAAAATTAAAAACAAAATATTTATAAAAAATTAAGAAAAATAATTTTATTGCCTAACAACCCACAAGATCTAAGAGATCAGTAAAGTTAAAAATACTAATTAAAAGAAAAATAAAACAAAAATTTCTTAAATTTTTTTTAAAAAAAGATAGTGTAGTGTTCCTGATGGTTGGTTGCCTGTGTGAATTCAGCATTTGTGCCGACACATCTGGAGAGTGTCGGGACAAGTCGGAATCGTTTTGGGCAAAATAGACGCAAAACGGACTCAACGCGAGTACCGGTACCCCGGTGGAATTATAGAACTGTATGCTCTCGGGTTTGCGTGAGGAGATGCTGAGTACTGATACTGACTTGTCGAGTACCGGTATCGAGCTCGGGTACCGGTACTGCATTGGGATGGTACCGGTACCCTGTATGTGAGCTTACGGGTTGAGGGGCCGAGTACTGGTAACCAAATTGGGTACCAGTACTCCAGCTGTATGTTGGGGTAGGTAAAGAGTATTTTGGTCTGTTGGATTGGGCGTTCAATCCAACCACCTAAGTCCTATCAACATCAACATGTGTTTATTGATTATTGGTTTTTGCTTTTATTTCCTTGCTAGTACTCGAATTCATGGATTAGAGTATAAAATCTGAATTGGAGTTAAGCTAGTATTATATTTATGTCGGACATGGAATTGACTTAGGAGAAAACATATACATTCTACACTATCACTTTCTGAAATTTATCAGATTTAGTTTTAGGAGTTGATATTAATCTGTATCACCGCTGTTTGTGCGTAGGGAATATCCAGATTAGTGTAGGATAAATTTACGCTCGTACCGAAATACCGAGCGTATTTTACAGTTTTATTATGTAAGCTGTTACAGATTGTCGGGTGCCGTCGCGGTTGACGATTGATCCAAATTTTTGTGTTTTGCCTCAGATTGTGCCAAGGGCACGTGAACTTTGGTTGTTAGACCAGTTAGACTCATTTGCATTGACTACAGCCTGTTAGAACCTGATTCAGCTCGGTAGAGATACGCTTGTATACTCGGTTGGGTCCCGCCCACTAGTGCCGCTCCGGAGTTTGGCTTTTTACTTTGCGTTGATGTCATTGTTGTCCGGTTTGAATTTGCTCTTCACTGATAGCCCTCGGGGTGGTGTTCGATGTAGTTTCGATAGGCGGGACGAGTGTATTCACAGTCCTTACTGAGATTGGATCAAAAATTACATTTCTTTTATCTACAGAGTGTTAGTTAGCGATAGTATAGTGACATATAGCTGCAGGGTTTTTCCAGCTTTCTTACTATCTCTTACGTATTTTTCGGTAAACTTAGTGGGTGGGCCGTTGAGGTCGGTGACGGTAGCCAGTGAGGACTACTCCTTTTTGCAGTAGTTGTCACACAGAATTGTTGACCCCTTTTTACATAGCCTTCGTCCGTGGCTGCTGCTGTCACTGATTCTTATCGTAGAAAGAGAGTCGCGAGCTAGATCCCTTCCAGCCTTGCTACAGTGCTAGAGAACTACCTTCCAGAAGTAGTTTTGGAATTTTTGTGTACATACTGTGATGTTGTCGGGGTACTCGTTGGAGCGAGTTGTGTTGCAGACATTTTGTATGTATTGGAATCCCTTGAGGTTTTATATGTATCTTTTTCAGTTTAGCAGCACTTACCTTGTGATTGTAACTTGTTTTGGTTTACAGATGCAGCTATCGCTTCATATACATGAAAAATTTTCTTTGTATACGACGGGTCTGTTAGTGTGTCCGGAAAAACGTGATAATCTGGGACGTAACAGATAGTTCTATTGTCCAACAACCTACCAAAACTAAAAAATTAAACTAAAAAAATAAAAAAACAGACATATATATAGAATAAAAAAAACCCATATCAAATAAGCTACTTCAAATTTCAATTTTTTATACAAAAATTCTCACTTTTTTTCCTCTTAGGTTTAAGGTTATGGTTCTTGGAGAGAAAACAATATGCTAAAATACCCTCTCGGAGAAGAATGAACAAAAGACTACACAAGTCTACAACTACTTCTCTAGTTCACTTTTAATGTTTTAATTTTTAGGGTTTAGAGATGGAGATAGTTTGGAAAATGGGAAAGTTTTGAAATAGTTCTCTTTTGAAGTTTTAAATATTTGGATTTAGAGATGGAGAGGATTTGAGAAATGAGAAGCTTTTGATTTTTGAATATTAGGGTTTAGGGTATAAAGATATATGTATTTTGATTTAGATTATAAAAATGTAAGTATTTTTTTGGCCATTATATTTGGATCGAATGGTTTGAATTATATATATATATATATATATATATATATATATATATATATATATATATATATATATATATATATATATATATATAGAGTCCGGCTACTATACTTTTATGAGTATAGAGCCTCTTATACTTATAAGTTATTTGCCATTAGATCTACCCTTTAATTAATTTCATCCGTTAGATTATACTATTCAACCAACCACCCACTCAACCCTAGGGGGCCCACTATCAACCTAACCGTAACTACTCTCATCCTAATCACTCATTTTTTCATCTCGAATGAAAAACTTATGAGTAGTAGGTCTCCAATACTCATAATAGTATAATAGCGGTGGCCATATATATGAGTCCGGCTACTATACTTTTATGAGTATAGAGCCTCTTATACTTATAAGTTATTTACCATTAGATCTACCCTTTAATTAATTTCATCCGTTAGATTATACTATTCAACCAACCACCCACTCAACCCTAGGGGGCCCACTATCAACCTAACCGTAACTACTCTCATCCTAATCACTCATTTTTTCATCTGAACGGCGAAAAACTTATGAGTAGTAGGTCTCCAATACTCATAATAGTATAATAGCCGTGGCCATATATATGAGTCCGGCTACTATACTTTTATGAGTATAGAGCCTCTTATACTTATAAGTTATTTGCCATTAGATCTACCCTTTAATTAATTTCATCCGTTAGATTATACTATTCAACCAACCACCCACTCAACCCTAGGGGGCCCACTATCAACCTAACCGTAACTACTCTCATCCTAATCACTCATTTTTTTCATCCGAACGGCGAAAAACTTATGAGTAGTAGGTCTCCAATACTCATAATAGTATAATAGCCGTGCCATATATATTTAGTCCTGGCTACTATACTTTTATGAGTATAGAGCCTCTTATACTTATAAGTTATTTGCCATTAGATCTACCCTTTAATTAATTTCATCCGTTAGATTATACTTGGGTTCGGATTTGGGTTCGGATTTTTTAAAAATATTCATACCCGAACTTGAATCCTTCGGATTTTTTTATATATATCTATACCTGAATCCATATCCATTTATATCGGATAAAATCTACTCCGTTCGGTTTGGATTCGGATAAATTAAAATTCGGGTATCCATATCCATTTACATCCCTACGGTGAAGTAGTACTCACACACAACAATAAAAAGGTTTATTATATAGACCAAAAAAAAGGCATCAAAATTCGTGCAAATATATATATATATATATATATATATATATATATATATATATATATATATATATATATATATATATATATATATATATATATATATATATATATAGAATTAAAATGGAATACTACTGATAAGAAACGTCGTTATAATGTTTTTAACCCTACTTAAAATTATAAAAGCTAGACGATATTAGGTTCTCAATTTCTCATCTTTTTGAATATTTCATCAATTTCTCTTCTCTCTCACCTTAACCACCCATCAAAATTGATGGATGGTTAAAAATTTAGAGCACAAGCTATTAATAGCACAAGAGGCTTACTCTATATATATATATATATGTAAAGGGTATTAGTAAACAAAAAGTAGATCCAAGTAGAAACTCAAAAGCACCAAGCCTTTGGTGCTTTTGAGAGTATTCTAGCTCAACTCTATATAGAGTCCTACTGGTATGCTATTAATAGCACGACGAACTTGGTGCTAGGAAGTTTTCTACCCTTGGATTACCCCTTTGATTAATTTTACCCGTTAGATTATACTATTCAACCAACCACCCACTAAACCCTAGTGCTCACATCATCTTAGCCGCACATCTTTTAATCCAAGGGTAGAAAAACTAGCACCAAGTCATTGGTGCCATTAATAGTATTCCACTTCTCTATATATATATATATATATATATATATATATATATATATATATATATATATATATATATATATATATATATATATATAGAGTTGAGTAGAATACTCTCAAAAACACCAACTCCTTGGTGCTTTTGAGTTTCTAGCTAGCCCTTGGATCTACTTTTTGTTTACTAATACCCCTTGGATCAAACACTATTCCACCTACCACCACCTACCACCGATCTACTTTTTGTTTACTAATACCCCTTGGATCAAACACTATTCCACCTACCACCATTTATTACCACCTACCACCATCATCTCAGCCATACATCTCTCCAACTAATGGCTAAAAACTCAAAAGCACCAAGCCTTTGGTGCTTTTGAGAGTATTCTAGCTCAACTCCTATATATATATATATATATATATATATATATATATATATATATATATATATATATATATATATATATATATATATATATATATAATTAGGCCGAATACTATTGATAGCAAAATACCGTTTTTGCTATCAAGTTTTTAACCCTTGGATGAAAAATTATAAGGTTACGATGATATTAATTAGAGTTGAGTGGTCGCTCTAGGGTTGAGTGGTCCCCACCGATTTATAGTATTTAATCCAATGATTAGAAATGATAAAAAAGTCGATCCAAAGCTAAAAACTTGATAGCAAAAATGACGTTTTGCTATCAATAGTATTCTAAACTCTATATATATATATATATATATATATATATATATATATATATATATATATATATATAGGTAGGTTCCTGTGCTTTCGAAAGTACGGAGGTTTCCGTGCTTGTAAGTTGTTTTCGATGATGGGATATCCGATTCGGCAATCAATTCCGTTAAATTTAATCTACGCTATTGGAATTATTTAGAAACCAAATTTTATAATTTTTTATTTCATTTATCTAGTGAACGAGCACTATAAAAAATCTTGTACTTAAAGACACTTTAAATGATATTTAGCGACGCTTTAAAGCGTCAGCAAAAATAATCCCGACGCTTGTAAAAACGTCGTGTAAAGAGTCGTTAAATAAACATGTCGGGATAAATATACCGACGTTTTAATATAGCGTCGGAAAATTTGTATAAATATTTGATAAAAATATGTTTATTAGCGACGATTAATCATAGTGCCGGTAAATGCTAAATATTAAAGATGCTAGAAGAAAGCGTTGTTTAAAAAGCGTCGTCTAAAATATATTTTATTGTAGTGGAGTAGTGTCAAAATAAACGGCCGAAAATAAAAATCTCATAAAAAATAGTGATAAAGGACTCAAATTTCAAATTGGAAGTATTGATCTTACTATTTATGTTAAGTAGAATTTTTTATTAAATTTTTATGTAATTTGGATACTTCTACATTGAACTTAAAAATATAACACATCGGCCGTTAAAATATTCATTTTTAAGATCTTTTGATCACTAGATAAATGATGTCACACATTATATATGTATAGATATTGATATCATAATTAAATAGCTAGCTAGTTCAGGTGTTTTTAGTGTTAGCATGAATATAAGGGATGAAGAGCTTTACGTTACAACAAAAGGTGATCGAGAGGATAAATAAAAAAGTTAAGCCCAGGATATGGGCTTTGCATGTGATCCCACGACACTTTAATTCCCTAACACTTTTTTAAACACTACTACACCTGCGCAAAACCCATGCAAAACCCATGTGTAAACAAGCCAAACACGAGTGAGCTGGGGTTGGCTCGTGTTTGGCTAGTTTAAAAAACGAGCCGAATTTTCGTTAAAGTATCGATCAAAAATTCAAATTTCATATTCTAGTTAATAAACGAGCGAACAAGAGAAACTCACGAAATGGGCCAAAAACGATAATAAAAAAAAAAAATTATTAGATTGAATATAAATAAAAGTAATATTTATAAAATTTTATTTACTAGACATTGATCGTTGAAATTTTATATATAAATGAGTTTATTTATAATTGAGCTTGCCTTTATATTTTTATTTTACTAAAAATTTAATAATAAAAACATATATTATATATAATTATTTATTTATAAATATAAATATTGTTGGTGTATATATTCAAAAAATAGAGGTTAGCTACAAAATAATTAAAAAAGTATTAACGAGTCGATCAAGCCGAGGCACGGATATCTCGCTCTCTTTAAGGAGATTCACGCCCTCTACGGATTGCAAAGCCTTTGAACCGATGCGAGAGATCGACTTGTCCCCGCCAGGATACAACGGCTCGACCCTCGTTGTGTGGCTTCACCAACTCTGCACAAGTAGATGAGCCCAAAGCTCCACCAAAAGAAACACCTTTTTTTTTACCTTCTCTCTCTCAAGTAATATATATAGATATTGTAGTTTTCTTATGTTGTATCTCGTATATCTCAATGCATAGAAAATGCCCACTATATATAGGCTCAAAAGAGAAGGTTATGAAAGTATTAAACACATATAGTGCACATTCATAGTGCATAGGTCAGGCTTCAATGAATGCAAACTAAATGAAAGTGGTAACTTTACTTGCACAACTATAAATGCAAGTTAAGTAGCTGCATAGGTTAAAACAATATTTAATAGTATAATTAATAATAAAATGTAACAACAAATATAAATTAAATAAATTATATAAATATAAAATATATGTATTCGAGCTGTTATTGAGCCGAGCACAAGTGAGCTGACCTAGCTCGTGTTCGGCTTGTTTAATAAATGAGCCGAAAAATTTAGCTCATATTCAATCCGAATACTAAACAAGTGATTTGAGCGAGCATATTTCGAACCTAGCACGAACTAGCTCGCAAATAGCGAGCTGGATTGCCCTCCCTAACCATGCATATGTGTACATGCCAATATAGGCGTTATTTGTCCACCTCACCACCCATACTTAAGCTTGCGGATCACCAAACCCTAACTTCTTCCACCACTTTTGATCCCAGCTGTGCCTTTACTTCTGCTTTTCCCTCTCTCTCTCTCTCTCTCTCTCTCTCTCTCTCTCTCCAATTGAATAATATATATATAATACATATACAGAGTCCGGCTACTATACTTTTATGAGTACGATCGTCATCGTACTCATAAGTTATTTTCGATGATAGAGCTTCTAAATCGACGATTCGCACCGTTGAACATTATCAAAATCATTTAAAATTTCTAGAAATAAAGTTTCATAATTTTTCGACATTATTTACTTTACGATCAAAAGCTCAGAAAATTGACATTTTTTAACGGCCGGTATGGATACTTGCTAGGTTAACGGTGTAAAAGAATTGAAATAAGTTGAATTTTTTATAGAAAATTATATTCACTACCTAGATAAAGATCAATAACTCCGATCTTAAATTGAAAGATTCGATCATCCATTTTTAAGACGTCGTTCGATTTTGAACATTCATTTTAGCATGTTCTCATTTGTGTGATATTGTAAAATTTTCATTTATATAGAGCGGGACTGCTATGGCCTCCGTGTTTCTGAGCCGTTTTCGATGATGGAATTTTTGAAACGACAATCGGTTTCGTTAGACTTGATCTAGCGTATTTGAAGTTTCTAGAAAATAATTTTTACGATTTTTCGATATCATTTACCTAGCAATCGAAAGTAATTAAATCCCTTACTAATTAAATCACTTTTATTATACATATTTAATCCGAAAGTAATTAAATCAAGCTAGCTAGTAACCTTATGAAAGGGTTAGAGTTTAAGATGAACTCTCAAATCATCTTAATAAGAAAATTGAGATTATCATAATGATAAAGAAGATTATGATGTATGTAATGGAAAAATTGAACAAATCAATATCACTACAACAAATTCATAATTTAACGGCATTTACTCCGCCGTATTTATTGAAATAATGCTAATTAATATATTTATCAGCATTATTTGATAAGGGCCGCTAGATTTAATAATTTAACAGCAATTTACTATTAATATTACAAAATAGAATAAATTAGCAGTATAAATTTGTGAATGTCGTTGAAGTTTTCAGCATTTTATAAAAAATGACACTAAACGTAATAAAATAGCAGCACTAATTGCTAAATGCCACAATATTTGCCGCACAACATTTATTTAAATTTTGACAATTAATATATTTAGCAGTATTACTTGATAATTGACGCTAGATTTAATTATTTAACAGTAATTTACTATTAATGTTGCAAAATAGAATAAATTAACAGTATGAATTAGTGAATGCCGCTAAATATAATAAACTAGCAGCACTTGTTACAAATATCATTACTAATTAATATATAATTATTAATAAATCTATTTTTATTTAGAACTAAAAATTTTAAAATTAAAATTTAAAATTTGAAACATATAATTTTAAAAATTAAACTTATAATTTAAAATATAGAATTTTTAAATTTATATTGTATATTTTATATTTTATATTTTAAATTTATTTTAAATTTTATATTTTAAATTTAAAACTATTAATTTTGAAACTTAAAATTTGATATTTGAAAATTAAAAATTTAAATTTAGTATCTAAATTTAAAAATTTCAAATATAAAATTATAAATGTGACCCCCCACCTTCCCAGGGGGTCACCCATCCTAGAACTACTCCCGTCCTAACCCGCATAACTCTCTTAACCTCTTGAGACTTGCCACCACCCAAAATACTTAAGCTGGGTTAAGAGTTTCTAGCCCTATTATATCTCATATATAGGATTATCTGAGATCTCACAATCTCCCTCATTTTCAAGTACTGACGTCATAAATCGGGCGGTTCCACAAATGCCGTGATGTGAGACTCGTCTCGCTAGCCCGTCATCAGGTACTGCAGCTCGGTAGAGACTCATCTCACACTTGTGAGTGGTAATTGGCTCTAATACCATCCGTGACGCCCCAACTTCCCAGTGGTCACCCATCTTAGACTACTCCCGTCCTAACACGCTTAACTCTCTTAACCTCTTGCCCGACCACCACCCAAAACGCGGGTTAAGAGTTTAGCCCTATTATATCTCATATATAGGACTATCTGGGTCTCACAATAAAGTTATAAAGTTTTAAAATTTTAAAATAGAAAACTTAAAATTTAATAAATTAAAATAGTCGCTAGCACAACTTGCAAAGGACTTGGTGGTTGGTACTCGAGGTTTCAAGTTTGAATCCTAGTTGATTTTATTTTCTAGCAAAGTTTACTTTCTTAAAAAGATAAAATTTTAATTTTTAAAATCTAATGTTTGTATTAGCGGCATTATATTTATGTGTCACTAATAAACAATTAAAAATCAGCATTTAATCTCTTTTAGCGGTATGTTGCTAATGACACTAATTAATTAAATTGGCGGTATTTATAATAAATACTGTTAATACTTTCAGCAACATTGGTATAAGCAGCATTTAGTGTCATATGCTGCTAAAATTTTTAACAATATTTATTGATCATTTAACAATATAAATAAATACCACTAATGATTAATTTTCTAGTAAATTGTACGTGCTGGAACAGTCGTTTGATATGGCAGAGATTTGTCCACATAATCAATCCTCCAGCAATAAATTTCTATAAATTTGTGTGGCTAATTTTCAAATTATTAGGACAACCAATAATTAAACAATGCAATGTATACAACTTATTCTAGAAGTTTGCAGGAGACCCATAATAAAGGTGACTGAAGCAACTGAAATTTAGTGCACAAATTAAGTTGAATATATCCTTCATTAAATTTGAACGGGTACAATTGTACCATGCTTCTTGTTTTCAAACATTAACTATTGACTTTCGGTGAAAGTGAGAGTTGATAGTAATGCATGATTTTTAGGTCTTAGTAGGTGAAATAAAAAGCGATTTTTTGATACAAATCATCTGATTTGGTCGTAGTTGAAGGTTCCATCACTATAGTTGAACTTTACTTCCTTAATTGTAATGTTCGAACGTAAGGTCCATGTCAAAAGCTTTGGCACGCTAAAAGAAGAGGCTTTTGATCGACCACTCAATTCCTTGCTCCGTCACAGTAACAGTTTTAGTTTGGTCATAAGATAGCTGGTACGTGTTGTTTCAACCATTTACCTCATTGTTAATTAAGACAATTGTATCTGAGTAGGAATTACCTTTCACCTAACAAAAACATGATGGTATTGTTTAGAAAGAAAGATCGCGAATCTAATTAAGCCAATTCGATCGCGAGCTTAGTCGTGTAATCATGATGACAATTACAGTGATTTTTGCCCCCCGATGGTCAAATTGCAAGAAAGGATCATCTTCAAATTAGACAACGGAAAGCCGATCATATGCAAAGTAAGATGCTCATAATTAGTGTGTAAAAAGAGAACTGGTAAAGAATTTAGTAGTATGATTAAATCCATCATCTTCACATTTCAACTCGCCTAAGTGTACGTAGTAATTTAATACTTACTTGCACGTTTGATTCAATATCTGGGGTTTTTTTTTTTTTTTGAGAAATGGTAGCGAAGCATAACGCTACCAGTTTCATTCATTAAAGCTATGAATTACTGGTGACAATGAGGATCTCAAGAAAATAATAATAATAATAATAATAATAATAAATAATATCAGACTAAGACTACACACCAGAGAAGCAGGGTCAAACTGTAAGTTACGAAAAATTAGGTAATTCCTAGCCTTCCAAATGCTCTACCAGCATGCAGCCAATTTTGCTAGGCTTTTCCTCCTACTTTGTACCCAATATCTGGGGTTTTAGTGTCACAAAATTGTCTCCTTTTCAATTAGAGCTTAATCACTTTGTGCTCGTGTATTCTTATGCTTTACTACGATTTTTAACACAAGCCAAGTTGAGAGATCGAATAAATAGTACGGGCGTAGTTTGGAAATGCGCTGAAATTTTATAGTAGTAAACAAACTTTATATAATTTGCAGGCGAGTTCGTGCTCAAAATTTGGAAGCTGATGATTTTCTGGCTCGAACCGAATCAAACTGATTGAACCATTTGGTTTGATTTATAAAAAAAGCAAAGAAATTAGTTGCCTTTTTTTTTTGAGAAATACGTCATTATCGTTTGTGAAAAAAGAAAAGGTTGTATTATATTAATGACGAGAAAAAAAAAAAAAAACGTGCTGGTTATGGCTCGTCTATTCGCAGGATTTTCGCTAGCTAATTGCTTTTGATTATATATATTCGAATACATGAATATTATATTCATAGCATACGCATCTTATTTGTTTACTTCACAAGTTCATAGTCTTTTATAGATAAAGAGTACGTTCATTTCATTCAATCTCAAGATATTTTTTTTAGAATAAGATAAATTATTTTGTTTGTCAATTGTATTTTTCTATCAATCATAACGGCCAAAACTTTGCAATTAAGGATTGAAAAGTAAACTCTTCTCTGAGCGATCCACGTGAAAATGTTTGTATCTCGGGCTCAGTAGAGCTATAACTGGGCTACGAGAAATTAAGATTATAAACATAAGTTTGGGTTTTTGATTGCCTCATAGTTTTGTTGAATTCATAAACGGTTGAGTTAGTGATATCAAATTTACTTATTAGTCTAATTAATTTATTTTGGATTTGATTCAATAACTCATGTAATGGGCTAATTAGTAATTGGTTTGGATTTTAGTTGATCGATCCATTTGGTATATTGGGCCAAGTAAGATTAAGAGAGGATTCTCTTTGTTTGGGTTTAGATTAAGAGAGAGAGTTCTCATTGTTTTGCTTTCTAGATTTTTCTTTTCTTGAGATAGAGAAGAGAGGTGTAGAGAGGGTTGGAGGAGGAGCTCCCTTCTTATCCTTCTTGCTTGATTCAAAACTTTCAATATTGATTGGAGGAATTTTAAGAGGTATTTCGAAGTGGATTTTGCGGAATCGAAAAGTGCTTCAAAGAAGGTGTAGTAAGAAAGGATTTTTTTACCGACCGTCCCTAGAGCAAGTGGCAAATGGCTTGGTGGTTGGTATCCGAGACCCGAGTTCGAATCCTAGTTGATTCATATTTTTAGCTAAGTTTATTTCTTAACGAAATAAACGAAGCGGGTAGCGTGCTACCTATCTCTCAAAAAAAAATAAAAAAAAAAGTAAGAAGGGATTTTCATTGGAAAGTTGCGAGCCCATTATAATAGAGTGGTAATCTCTAACCAAAACTTATAATCTTCTTATTTGATAGTAGATTTGACCTCTCCGTGCCCGTGGATGTAGTCCGGTTTGGGTGAACCACGTAAATCTTGTGTTGTTGTTGTGGTTGTGCTTGAAGTTTTCTCTTTCAACTTCATTTACTCCAATATTGCATATCTTGGTTATGAATAATTTAGATATATCACGTTTGTTTACTAGTGTGATTAGTATGTTGATAGTGAGGGTTCCATTATTAACTCACTACAATTGGTATCAGAGCTTCAAGGTTGAGTGCAAGGTGTTCGCTAAATTGTCTCAATGGCAACAAATCGATAGAAAGTGGACAAATTTGATGAAAAGAAAAACTTTGTACATTGAAAGTTAAAAGTTCATGATTTATTACTACAACTTGAACAATACAAAACTCTACTTGGGAGAGATAAGAAATCGGAATGGATGACCGATGGTGAATGGGAGGAGATGGACATGAAAGCTTTAGCCACCAGTCGCATGTGCTTGGCGGATAAAGTTATTTTCAATATAATTGGAAAGAAAACGGCTTTTGAATTATGGGCAAAGTCAGAGATCTTGTATGGAATATTGGGCCAAAGTTTGAAATAATCCGATTGAACAATCCCCAGGGTATTTTTCCAAATCGTTAATACACAACATTATTATTATTATTATTATTTTTCAGAGATAGGTAGCATGCTACTCGCTTCGTTTATTTCATTTAGAAATAAATTTAGCCAGAAATGTGAATCAACTGGGATTCAAACTAGGGTCAGGGATACCAACCACCAAACCCTTTGCCACTTGCTTTAGGGACGGTCGGTAGCACATTACCCGCTTCATATATTTCATTAAGAAATAAACTTAGTTAGAAATATGAATCAACTAGGATTCGAACTCGGGTCTCGAGTAACCACATTATTGTTTCAAATTTAGAGTAAACATTATTTTTCAACTAGGATGGTTTTTAAGCACAATTATTTAGTTTTTTTGTTAAGAAGCTAGAGGCTAAATTACAAAATCACCCTTGCACTTTACTTGCCTTAGTTTTTCTCCCTGCATCTCTAATAGAGAAATTCCTCGCGTTGCTCTTTCAAAAAACTACATAGCAATCTTACACTTTATCCATGTCTCAAAATTGAATATTTAATTTTGTAAAATTTTTTAGAATAGGAAGTTTTTCACCCTAAAACCCTTCATAGGTGCTTCCCTCGGGGTTAAATATATAATCCTCTCAAATTAATTAACAGTGTTTTGATTTACGTTTATCAGAGTGGTAATTAGCTAATACTTCTAATGTTATATTTTCTAAAAATTTGGAGCATGGTATTAGAATTTTCATAAATATAGCCCAATTAATAATATTCAAATCTGAATTTACTATAAATAAAGATGGAACCTATTAAATATAGAATTATTTGATATGGTATATTTTATCTCTATCTCATCTATTTTAAATTTAAATAAAATTCTAATCAGATTTTGATGGAAAGTTGATATGAAATTTATACAAAGCGGTATTAGTTCCGTCACTTTCTCATACGTATTCTGATGAAAATTGCCGTCGGTTCCAAACCATATATATGGCAGAATGCGTGAGATACGAGGAGAAACCAAATTATCCAAATTCGGTTCGTGATTTTCAGATCATAGCCGAACTTCTCGCTTCCGCAGATTGATCAAAAATTTATTGTTCATGTCACTCTGTGAGTTATTTTATTTTATTTTGATCCTAAATTTTGATATGTATTTAATTTGCTTCTTATCTTATATACTTAAAAAATCTATCAATTGATATCACAGTCAAATAATATTAAATATTGTATGCATAATTTTTCAAATCAATTATATATGCTGAATCTCTGGAAGGAAATTTTTTATTTAATTAGGCATGCGTCTTAATCACACGTGCATATACAGCGGCCTTAATTGTGGTGGTGTTGTTCACCATCTTCTTCCTAATACATGCTTCATTAAAATAATAATAAAAAAAAGGGGTGCATACGGCATGCTTGGTTAAATGCCGATGAAGCTTTTTTGTTAGCGACTTGTGGTCTTATGAAGTGGACGCCGACCCTTATTCCATGGGATCTGAGATTTTCTTATAGCATGGCTCTTATAAAGATTGCATAAGGGGCCAAATTATTTATGACGACATGGACCACGATTCGGATGCAGTATAGACCGAGACCTGGATCTCGGCGGCATGGTTGTTGGCCCGAATTTGCACCGTTTGCGACTCTGATTCCGATTTTTGCGACCGTCGATGCGGAAAGCACGGTCGTGGATCTAAGGTTTATGTGAGTTTAGGTTTATTTTTCGAAAAACTTCAAACATTCTCTGTGTGGTTTTACATTTTTTTATTTTAGTATCTTGTGGTTTAAAATATATCAAGTTAGTACCATGTGGTTTCTCACTTTATCACTTTAGTACCCTGTGGTTTAAAGTGTATCAAGTTAGTGCCTTGTGGTTTTGAACTTTATCACTTTACTACCATGTGGTTTCACACTTTATCACTTTAGTATCCTGTGGTTTAAAAAACAACAGGGTACTAACTTGATACAAAATTAAAACCAAACAGGGTATTAAAGTGATAAAGTGTAAAACCACAGAGTACTATTTTGATACTCTTTAAACCACAAGGTACTAAAGTGATAAAATAAGAAATCACATGGTACTAATTTGATACATTTTAAACCACAGGATACTAAAGTGAAAAAAAATTGAAACCACAAGGAAGGTTTTTGAAGTTTCCCTTTATTTTTTGAGTCAAATAAAAAATATTAAGATTTTTTTTACAGGTCAAGAAGTAATTTTTCACAAGGTTTGTGAAGTTTGTAACGATATTTGAGTGCTTATTTGAAGTAAGCTAAGAAAAAATAAGTTACTTTGATGGTCTTATAGAATACGAAGATTTAGGTAGAATATTAAGGCCTAGTTTGGTTTTGAAATTATCTAGAGTAATAAGATTTTACTTTGAAATTACGAGTGAGTAACGGCGGGTTGTTTATTAGGGTTTGAGACCATCCACACGGCGCCGCCAGGGATTTGGCTGTGGCTGTGGCTGTGGCTGTACCCGGCCATCTGCTGCTGCTGCTGCAGGTTCTGCTCCAACTTCCTCTTCCGCGCGCTCGCCAATTCGGCGCTGGCCGCCGCTTCCTGAAAATTCAGAGACATGGGCGCGGTCGAGGCGGCCAAAGACGAGGCAGGCATGCGGATGCGCACCCGCGACCGTCCACCTTCGTGTGCCGGTCTTTGGCGGAGCTCCTTTTCGGCAGCACCGTTGTGGTCCGAGGCGGCTGCGGCATTAACGGCGGTCCCGGCGGAGGAAGATATCCAGAGGGGAGAGTACCCGGAGCTGGAACACGGATTTTTGCCGTTGAAGTTTATGAGAAAATAAAAAAAAAAATAATATTTTAAAAGAAGTGAGGAAGAAAGAATTAAACAAAAAAACATTTTTGATGGTTCAGGGTTAAAAAAAAATTAGTTATTCCAGAAATAAGGTTAAGTTCAGAATTAAGATAGAGTTGAAGTATTTTTGTGTTTGATTGGGGGTTGGAGTTAGTTCAGAATAGTAAAAGATAATGTTTGATTAGAATAGGTGGGATAAAAAGAATAGTGGATAAAATTGTATTTTGTTTGGTTGAAGTAGTGGAATGTGATGGGTTAGCTAATGCCACCCTATTTTGTTAGTGTTTGAAAATAAACATAAGATTAAGGAATTATTCCATTCCTTAACCCCGAACTAAACAAAGGCTTATGAATTGGAAATGTATGAAAGCTGCGTGTGTATTTTATTTATCATTTTTTGCAACGTAAGTGTATTAAATTTGTTAGCATGAACATGCCATTAGAATATAGAGACTATCCAAGACAATTACATGCAATTTATAGATGAGACAGTTGCATAATAAAGGATTCTGTTTATTACTTGATAATGAAATTGTTTAATAGCCGTATCAACTAAATATAGCCGAAATCTATATGTTTTTTTTTGAGAGATAGGTAGCACTAAGGTCTCAGGTACCAACTAGAATTCGAACTGTTTATTACTTGATAATGAAATTATTTTTTTTCTTTTTTGAGAGATAGCTAGAAATGTGAATCAACTAGGATTCGAACTAAGGTTTCAGGTATCAACCACCAAATTTTTTGTCACTTGCTCTAGGGACGGTCGGTAGCCGAAACCTATATGTTGCATGCATTACGATATGTCATAAATAATTTTAAATTATTAATATCTTCACACTTACAAAAGTCTCGGTTTCGATTTGTGAGCGCATGACTAACATAGCCGAAACCTATATGTAGCATGCTCTACTATCTGTCATAAATGATTCCAAATCATTAATATTTTCATACTTACAAAAGTCTCGATTTCGATATGTGAGCGCATAACTAATATAGCCGAAATCTATATGCTGTATGCTTTACGATATGTCATAAATAATTCCAAATTATTGATTATTGATATCTTCACATTTATGGCTTGTTTGGTTCATTTATTTTGGATATGGAATGAGAATCGGTTTGATCCAATCTGATTAATTTTGTTTGGTTCACATGAATCGGTTTGAAATTTCTATTCGGACTGGAATGAATTACCCCATTAACCTTCAAACCGATTTCTGCCTTCAAGCCCTAATGAAATTTCATTCTCGATACTCAGTTGATTTCCGAGCCCACGTGACCTCTCACCCTTCTCTCCCGAAGCCCATTGGGTCACCTCCCTCTCCCTCCATCTATCCCTCTCTCGTAAAAAAAAAAAAAAAAAAAAAAACCTCATTCCTCTCTCAAATCCTATTAATTTTTTATAATTTTTTTCTTGCATAATAGTTTTTAAAAATAAATTTGATTTTTTTTTTTTGGAGAACTCATTAGAGAATAGGATTATATTTTTCATAAATTTTAAATAATATAAAATTATATTTGAGTGTTAAATTAGTATTATGATATTCTATAATTTTTTAGTTTATATAAACCAAACAATGAAATGGGAATAACTCATTCCAATTTCCAATCCACAAATAAACCGAACGTTTTGAAGGAGTGGGTCATTCCAATTACCATTCCAATTCATTCTCATTCCATTATCCATTCCAATTCCACCCTTGAACCAAACAAGCCCTTAAAGAAGTCCTGATTCCAATTTGTGAGCACATAACTAACATAGCCAAAACCTATATACTGCATGCTCTAATTTCTGTCATAAATGATTCCAAATTATTGATTATTGATATCTTCACACTTGAAGAAGTCTCTATCCCGATTTGTGAGTGCAAAACTAACATAGCCGAAACCTATATGCTGCATGTTCTACAATCTGATATAAATGATTCCAAATCATATTCTCGATCTTTTTGTATAATCTTTTCTTCTATTAGTCAACATGCAATTAAACAATTTTATTATCAAGTAATAAACAGAACATTTTATTTATTCAACTGTCCGCGTGTGCTATTCGTTAATGTTTCATCCAAGTACAAAATGCTATTTGGATAGGCTCTATATTTTAAGGCTCTGTTTGGTTTAGGTGATAAGCGGGATAACGAAAGTTATCTCCGTACGATGTGAATTTTTATCAGAATATTTTATTCCGGTCAAATTTTACTATTCCATCTTATTCCGGAATAATTTGAGGTTTACTATTCCACCATAGTGCTATTTCAATACTTAATTTCAAACTTAATTAAAATTATAAACATAAATTAAATTAAAAATAAATTATATAAATATAATATGTTATACATAATAATACATTATTTTTATTTTTATTATAAATTATTAATTGTACTATATTAATACATATTATTTATATTTAAATAAATATTATAATAAAAATTATAATAAATTATTTTTATTAAATTTAATTTTAAGTAGAATTTTAACAAAATCTAGAAATTTATTAAAAATAAAAAATTATAAATTTAATAAAAAAATTATTTTTATTAAATTTATAAATTTATTGTAATAAATTATTTTTATTAATTGTTCCTACCCTTATTCTTATTTTAAAATTTTAAAATTTAAAATGTTAAATTTAAAATTTAAATTTTTAAAATTTATAATTTGTAATATCAAAATTAAAGTTTATAATTTTAAATTTCAAATTTTAAAATTTAAATTTTGATATTTTAAATTTTTAAAATTTTATATTTTATAATTTATATTTTATATTTTTCAAGATGAAATTTAAAATTTAAAATTTGAGATTTTAAATTTTAAATTTTAATTTAAAATTGTGAAATTTCAAAGTTTATATTTTAAATTCTAAAATATAAATATAAAATATAAAAATTTAAATTCTAATGTAAAGAAAGGAATAATATTATTATATTTTATTTATAACTGTTCACTTTAATTCTACAAAAAATTAGCGATCCCTTAAAGGCCCAGTTTGCTTGATCTGCTAAATGTGGTTCAATTTCAAATAGATTTGGATCGAAAACAAGTTAATCGGCCCGGTCCGATTGAAGTTTTTTTTAAAAAAATTCTGGCCCAGCTAATCTGAACTCTGCAGCACTACTACCAGTGAAATTTTCTACGTAGTAAGTCATAAACTAAATTACAATTTTGGTCCTTAAAATATAATGCCTGTGGCAATTTGGTCCTCCAACTTTAAATGGTAGTAAAATTTAGGTCAAACTTTTTAAATTATTTCAATCAAATCTGACAACCTAATTTTGTTCGCTAAATATTAATATATGTTAATGTGGAAGTAATTTGGCAGTCTAATTATTGCCAGCATCATCAATTATAATACTGTTATATTACTTTTATATTATCGATATATTAGTATTTTGTCAATTGAATGAATTGAATTGTGAGATCTAATTGAAATAATTTAAAAATTCAAGCCAAAAAATACTACAAAGTAAAATTTAAAGACAAAAGTGTCATATGCCTCATAGTTTGAGGATACCACAAGTGTTATTTATATTAATCTATTTGATTCGGGTTATACAACGAGTAGGGGTGTAATGCGGCACGGCCCAGATTTTCCGTACTAAAACGGGCTAGGGTCCAGCCCGGCCCGGCCCGAATTTAATTTCGGACCAAGCCGTGCCCGACCACATTTATCTACCCTCTGACCGGGCACGGCCCTTTGGCCCGGAAGGCACGACTGTGTCGGGCCGGGCCGTGCTTTGGGCCGGCCTACCAAAGTATTTATGTTTTAAATTTTTTTTTAAAATTTAGTATGAAATTTAAAAATATAAACAATAAATATTTTTATTTAAATTAATATTTTGATTAAAATATTAAAAAATTATAAAAAATAATTATACTAAAGTAAATATTTATCTTGCTATTTGCATGTTTTAAAAAAAATATACAGAATATTTTTAAAATAAAAAAAATTATTATTCATATAAAATTTTGATTTTAGTTATATATGATTTGATAGTTTAATTCAATATTTGTCTATATAATTTATCCATTTTTTGACCGCATAAATAAAAATGATTAATATGTTGATTGAAGGCGATAGAAAAGATATGCGAAAAAGATTAAATATTCAACTCATGAGTTATTTATCTTATATTTTTAACTATTAAATATATTTTTATATTAAATTATTGACAATATTATATACAAATTAAACCGGTAATCGTACGATGTTGAGAATTTCAAACGACTCGTTTATAACTCGAGCTAGCTCAATTCGAAATTAGGCTCGCTCAAGTTTGACTTGAATTAATTTTTAATCAAATTTAAATTTAAATTTAAAATTTTAATTTTAAACTAAATTTGAGCCGAAATAGATTCGCTCTAGCTAGACTCGTTTCCACCCCTACCAGTGTCGTATGGAATCCGCACAATTTTAGGGGGTCGCACCAAAAGTATCGGAGTGTAGGGAATCCTCTCTTTTCACGGGGCCCACTCCGTTGTGACCTTCGGAGATGCGCATGTATGTAGCAATTGCTGCCCGTTTCGTTGAATGTAAAATTTATAAAACATAATTTTTTATAAACAAATTTTTTTGATTTTTTTTTTTTGGGTTATTTACGTACAGATCCCTGCAAACATAGTCAATTACGAAAATATCCCTGCAAAAGCGAAACTAGGTGAGATGTCTCTGCAAAAGTCCAAAATTATGCATATATGTCCCTGCCGTGCCTTTTGCGGGGACATATCTCGCAGAATATTTTTGCGGATATGTCCTGCCGATTGCATACTTTTGGACTTTTGCGACATCTCACCTAGTTTCGCTTTGCAATATTTTCGCAATTGACTATATTTGCAGGGACCTGTATTCATTTGACCCTTTTTTTTTATGTTTTGTAGTGTTTATTTTATAGGAAATAAAAATTAATTTTTATCAACATATGTTTGGTTAAAAAAAAATTACATTTGTTTTGTTCCATAAAAAAAATAAAAAATTTTACGTTGTTTGAGTTTTCGTTTAATCGAAAAATAGTGAAAAATGAAAATTTCATTCTTCTTCCTAATCCTTAAAAATATTTTTACTTGAAAATAATTTTACGCCAAATAAAACAAATGAAAAAATATTTTTTATACCGAAAATGATTTTTCTGTTTGTTTTTTTCTAAATGTTAAAAAGGAAATATTACTTTTAAATAATTTAAATTTTGAAAATAATAGTTGTTTATATGAGTTCGTATGTCTTTACTATCGAGTCGTTTCCAATAATGAGATTTTCGAATTTGGTTCTTATTTTTTTATCAAGCGTATTGAAAAGTATTTAAAAATAAATTTTGTAATTTTTTGATATTATTTATTTAGAGATCGAAATAATTTAAATTAATAACTAAAAATAAAAATATCACAAAAAAGATAACACGACATTAAAATTTAAGATAAAAAATATTGATCTTAATTTATATAAGATAAAGATTTTCTATCAAAATTTTAGATTTGGATATTTTTATTTTATTTTATATCATTAAATTAATAAACGACTTTTCTCACCCATTAAAACTACTGATTTTGACTCTTCATGATTACTAGATAAATAATATTAAAAAAATTATAAATATTACTTTTCTTCTATTTTATTCAAGTTTAATTTCGTGTCTGATAAAAGGGTGTTGAATATAAATTAAATACACTGTTATCTAGTAAGTTAAATTTTTGAAAAATAATAATTATTTCACATTAATTATATAAAACAGTGCTCCCCGGGTTTTTTTTTTTTTTTTTAACTTTGAGGAATTTTTTGAGGGATAATATTTTATTTTCATAGTTGATGAATAATTTTTATTATTAAGATTTGGTTAAATTTATAGTTTTCCAAAACGGAGGTAGAATTCTAGTTAACTTAGGATTCAAACTTAACTGTTTAAAATTAAAATTAGAGATTAATTTAGATTAGGTCTTCAATCCTAATTAAATTTTAAATGTAAAAAATTATAATACATTATAGGATGAATTACACTTTTGGTCCACAAATTATGAGATGTGTAATATTTTCGTCCTCAAATTATAATTTGCTATAATTTTTGGCTCAAACTTTATAAATTTTATTATAATTAAGTCTCACAACCTAATTGGATAGACTAAATATTAAGATTTCTCTGACATAGAAATAATGTGACATCTCAATGATTTTCTTGTTATTTATCACAATACTATTATATTATTTCTACATTTAGCTATACATTAATATTTAACTAATTAAATCATATTATATGACTTAATTATAACAATTGATGAAGTTTAAGCTAGCAATTATTATCAACAAGACCTAAAAAGGGTTTATATTATATATTTATAAGCTCGCATTCACCGAATGGTTGGAGTTTTCCACTAGTCACACAATATGACTAATAGAAGTACGTTCATTTCGATGAATCGATCAAAAGCTCTAAACAGTTAATAAAAAAAAAAAAAAAATACTGATATAAAGGATGCACTCTTCGCAATTAAAGGTTCAACTACAGTACTCACGGATTTTGACTCGACTCAATTTATGTGAACGTTAAATTTATTAATTATTGGGTCTTTTATCTTTAGGTCTACTGTAAAACATAGTCTCTCTCAAATTATTAGAGTCGAGTCGTTCAACTTATTAATTTTATAGGCCTATTATCACTAAATAAGAAGTAGGATTTATTTGAACTAATAATAAATAGGTAACACATGCTAAAATGGAAGATGATATATGATGTGCACCTTTAAAGGGGATCTACACATAGCATTTTTCTATTATATATTTAAAAAATTGGAGGGCTCCTTGTCAAGTTGGCCCAAGTTGGCTGTTCCATCAGGAGGTGACAAAGAATTTGGTGCACCTCGTGCATAGGTGCATACAGAGTATGATTGATTATAAATTAAGTTTTAGAAAGAGAGTTTGGCTTAAAATTATTCTGTGTAAAAGAAAAAATTTAAATATAAATTTTCTCATAATTATTAAATTTTATCTCACATGTATTTTAGTTTGATTTTTTCTTTTAATTTTTAATGACAATGTCAGTTTTTACTCTGATTAAAGTTCAACAGACCATATCAATCGGATATTGAATTTAGAACAAATGATGTAAAAAGCGGATTGCGGATTCCCAATAATTAATTAACTACGACTCGTAAACTAATAATAAGCACTACATGTACTCATCGGTTAAGAATTAAAGATAGTAGTTTTTACAGAACAATAATTGGATAGTTGGCTCTCACTGCAAATTTAATTGTTCGTTGTCTCTATCCTGTTCATTGGTCCACTGAGAATTTGATTCTACACAATCTCTTCTTACAAATTTCATTATACATAATTTTCTTTTATTACTGAATCTTCACTGTAGTGATTATTTTTATATAATTCACCACTTTTGCATATAAGTTTATCCTTTTTGCATTTATCTAAAAGGCAGCTCATGAATGCTTCACTTATACGCCCCCTCATGTAACTCACAAACAGTGATTCTAAAACAAACCCTCCAATTTTTATATTTTGATGATCTTTCCTATTGTCCTAGTGACAATTGCTTGCACTTGGTGGCTTATTTGGTTTGAATGAAAAAGACGTATTTTTTTTAAAAAAAAAACACTCGCAAAATCAGATGTTAGCGGACGTCCGTATGACTCGGGATTAGTCTGCTAAACTTCAGATATTACAACACTTTTCCCTACGAGTCTCCGGAGGTGCGTCTATTCTTGTCGTTTTCTTTTCTCTTATGTAAATGATTTATACTCCTCCCCTTTTCCCTTTTTTCTTTCTTTGTATGTTTTTCTTCGTATTCTTTTTCTAGAGGTTTGATTGTCTGTTGTGTGTGTAAAGTTTACTATCTAATCGAATTGAATAAAGAGGCATACTACTAATTTTTTTTAAAAAAATTATTTTAATAAAAAATAATTATTAATTACTAATATATCTAGTAAATTTGTTAAAAGTTTTAAAATAACTAAATATAAAAATATAAACGAAAAAAATTACAAGCTGGGGGAGTTTCAATCAGAAAAAAAAAAGAAAAAAAAAAGAAAAAAAAAAAGAAAAAAAGTTGAGAGCACCATTTCAAATCGTTAATAGTTGAGGGGTCTCCATACACATTAGCATCTCTTTCCTTTTCCTATTATTAAGTGGGGTCCAGTGTTGGGAGGGTCCTCTATGTGCGCACCAAAACGGTCCCCCGTTCTCTTAACTCATGAGCCCCACTCGCTGAAAAGGTCACGTGGGCCCCGAGAATCAGCCACAGCTGGGTACGCGAAGCGTACGGTGACTCGACCAGGGGAAGCCAAATAAATTTTCCTTTTCCTTTTCTGTTTTCTAATATCAGCATTCCTCCAGTAGGCCAAAATAGATGGATAGTTCCGGAAGCACATTTTCTCAAATGTTTATCTGATCCTGCTGCACTGCACAGCGAGATTACTCTTGAATATTTTGATGCTCCGTAGAATCAATCTGAATATATCTGCGTGCATTCACGAGCGCAGAGATATGTAGATTGCCCCTATGGCGGAAATGATCTAGGCAAGAGGGTAAAGGGATCATCTTTCGTACGCGAATTTTCTAGCATAGAGCACCAAAAAGTACAAATTGTTTTTGATTTACAACCGGCAGCTATTCGTTCTGGTTGAACACCCGAGATGCTGTTTCTAATCCTCAAAGTGGAAGAATGAGGATTCTACGAGTTCCACCGACTCAATTTTGCGCCCTACCCGGTTCATATTATTGGGTGCAGGGGTTCGGACGATTTTACGATCTCAGTGTTGAAACAAATGTTGATACAATCGATTTCTCGAAATTTTTGGTTCAACTTTTGGGATCCAGGCAAAAGAAGGAGACCGGTTGGTTTAATTCCCTTCAGATATGGTTCAAAGGGTGATTTTAAATAGAATATTAAAATGTTAGGAAAAATTAATTAGGTGGGGCGGTGCCTATTTTGAACCAGGTTAATGTTGGCAAATTTATTTGGATCAACTCTAGCTCAAAAATTAACCATATATGCTTTTCTGAGTTTGAAATTTTGAAACAAGTTAAAGGAGACTAGGGTGGGCCGGATAGACCGATTCACCTACAAAATTCTTGAGCCAGCTGAGATTAACTAAAGAAGTAAAAAAGTCAAGTCCGAAGCAAAGATCATCTATCTTCAACATTTAAATTTCGATCTGATCAGCCGAATCATGTTGTGCTGAGCCTGAATTGTTGGGAATCCGGCATCCGTCCCAGATTTGATCTGTGAATCAGAAACCGCCCGATACCGACGACCACATGATCCGGTATTGATTGTTGGAATTCCGCAACGAAAGCGTCAAATCGGATTTTTACCATAAACCGATCACCTCAGCAAAAGCTGATACAATCACAAAAGAGAGAAAAACCAAAAGTAAAAAATATGCGGGTAAAAGAATATTCATCAAAAAAAAAAGAAAAGATTACACCTGACTTCTCTTCCGCACAGAGTAGCTACAATCCGAGCTCTCTTTTTCGAATATCTCTCTTTTCTCTCAGGAACGGCACACCCAAAGGAGTTTTTCTGCCGTACACTTCTCACAGCACACCTTGGCCGCTTAGCTTTGCTAATTAATTAATTAGCAATGCTATATATATATAGTCACCAAAGATGTACCCAATCCTAGTATATTTAGGATTTTTACTCTAATTAATATTTAAATCTATCTTAATTAATCTCTAATAGATTTAAATATTAATTCTAATCCAGTTAGGTTTATCCTCTAATTAATATTTAAATTTTAATATATCTCCAACAGATTTAAATATTAATTGTAATCCAAATATGATTCAACTACAAATCTAACCAAATCCTAACATGAACCGCCAAAATCCAAATTGGACTTATACTATCTCTTTTTTGAGTTATTCCTTTGTATACAATTTTGTTTCAATTTGAATCTCGCACTCTAGCACTATGTCAAATATGCTTAATTAAAAAATATTAATGATCTTTAACATTAAAAGTGTAAAACTTTGCTAAAGGCAGAAAACCATTTTAATGTTCAATGAAATATAATTACATAAATTTAATAAATACCCAAGTAGAAGTCAATTTGGGAAACTTTAATTGAAAAAAATCTCTTTTTATTTAAGTGTAAATATATTATTATATATGTTGTAATTTGAACTGTTCTTTGATTATAGAGTAAATGCAGTGTTTTGTCAAATTACTTCAGTGAAGCTTTATATCCGAATTTAATTAGTCGCACAAACTTGTATGTCTATTTAAGAAGGTGATGGAATATAAAACTTTAAATTGAATCAAATTTTATATAGAAATATAATTCGGTGATAGGATAAAATAGTTAAATACAAGAAAGAATTTTATAGTTTAGCCTTACTTCTAATAAAACTCAGAATATGTCGGAACGCAAACATGCATGTTATATTTGGTTTAGATTTATAGTTATCTAAATTGAAATTAAATTTTAATCTAATTGGAATTAGATATAATTTAAATTTATTTTGGCATATATGAATTATATTTAGAAGTGCACGTTTAATTAAATGACTTTAGTTAGAAGACATATATATATATATATATATATATATATATATATATATATATATATATATATATATATATATATATATATATATATATATATATATATATATATATATATATATATATATATATATATATATAGGGCTACTATCCTATTAATAGGATAGAGACTATCTTATCAAGTTTTTAATCTTGGATGAAAAATTATAGGGTTATGATGATATTAGTCATTGAACTAATTAGGGTTGAGTTGAGTCCTCAGGGTTATAATATTTAATCTAATAGTTAGAAATGATGAAAAGAGTTGATCCAAAGGCTAAAAATTGATAGGACAGCGCTCCTATCCTATTAATATGATAGTAATATATATATATATATATATATATATATATATATATATATATATATATATATATATATATATATATATATATATATATATATATATATATCAAGTTTTCCACCGTTAGATCCACCCCTTTGATGATTTTCATCCGTTAGATCATACTATTCAACCAACCACCCACTTAACCCTTGGGGGCCCACATCATCCTAACCACACATCTTTTAATCCATAATAAAATGTAACATGTAAATTTAGAAATATTTTATTTTAAATTTTTGATTAAATTAATTTAAAAATATTTATTGATTTAGTAAATTTAGTTATATATATATATATATATATATATATATATATATATATATATATATATATATATATATATATATATATATATATATATTATATTATGGTGTTTGTAAAAGCACCAAGCATTTGGTGCTTGTATATAATTTTTTTACCGTTAGATCTATATCTTTAATTATTTTCATCCGTTAAATTATACTATTCAACCCACCACCCACTTAACCCGAAGGCCCGCAAATTAAGTTAATGACACCGCGATTCAAATTAAGGGTCATACAAATTAATTAAGGCTTCGTTTGGTATTGCGGGAAGATCGCGTTACGTGCGGTGAGAAAGTACGTTGGAAAAATACCCTGTTTGTTTCCGTACGTAATATTGCGTACGGTAATGATGAGCCAAGGTATTAATTAAGTTGAGCCACTTTGGAGTTGTTAATACGGATGCGGATTTTTTTTAGCATTTCGAATCTAATTAAGTTTTGATTTATGAAAGAGTCAATTTTTGTACTCCGTCTTTAGACATTAATAAATTATTTGCTTCATTTTTATCCGTAGATATAGGTCGTTAATCGAACCACGTCTGTTGGAGAGAGTTGACCAAGCCTGACGAAAGGGAACCCATTACCTTCACATCCCAATTGTACGCCAGTAATATGTTCTTAGTGGATTTGACTGCTGGATTTGAGCCAATAATATGTTTTCCAATTTTCAATTCCTTATTTATCGAAGAAAAAATTTCTATAATTTTCTGCGTAGAATTTTTTTTTTTTTTTGCACGAATTCATCCGACTGCTGATTTTTAATAGAATTAATCCGCACCGTGACGATGCAAATTATTACATCGCGCGGGTTACTACACTAGTTATTATTAATTCCATTAAAATTAGAATCAATCCCGCGTACATGGTAAATCCTTACTTACCATCTTATTTGGAGCGGATAGGATGAGAGCTCCATCAAACCTGATCCATTTGCATCCCTGCACGTACCCTCGTCCGTACAAGTCCACCGGGAACAGCCGGTTTACCGGTGCGCCCCGCCGCACGTGCTGTTCGCGTGCTTCATCTCCCACTTCCCCTCCCGTTACGTGGCACGAGCGAGAAATTGTTGCTGCACCCTTTGCATAGGGACGTGCCAATCTACTGTAAATAATAATTTTCAATAGTTTAATATTTTAAAATTCAAATTTAATTTAATAAATAAATGTAGTTGAGATATACCCTATGGATGTATTTAAATATCTACACAATATATAAAAATTGTATAAAAATTTTGCAATTAAAAACTAAATAAAAAAAAATATTCCATACGAACGGTTATGATCAATTTATTAAAACACAACGAATGGTTATGATTAGTCTATTAAAAAATAAGTATTTATTTCAGTTTATAAATCTAAGTCTAAAAGCGGTTATTTTTAATTTGTTAAAAAATATTTCAAATAAAAATAAAAATTTATGATCAAATCTATTAAAAAAAGTTATTCCTATATATCCATCTATTTTAAATTAAAAATTAAAATTTGAGTTTAAATTATGAATTAAACTTAATTACTGGTATCAAATTTGAATTAATAATTAAAAATTTTAATTATAGTGGATCAGAATTAAATTTTAACAAATTTAAATTAATAAATTTTGAATATCAAGTTTGAATTAACAATTAAAATATCTAGTTATATATGGTGAATCAAAATTAAATTTTAAATTAAAAGTAAATTTGAATTAAATTTTGATGCTTTTAGTTTAAACAATATACTTAAACTTTTAGTTTATCAGAACTCAAAAATTATACAAAAATATTTAATGTATATATATGGATAAAAAAATATAGGATATTGTCTAATAAAATATAACATATGAATTTTTGAAATATATAATTTTTATTGTAAATTTTTGAATAAATATGATGCAAACATTTTTATTACTTTGATATAAATTAAAATAATTGTTGTGTGTATTTGCATGTAATACTCAACTAGTACAAATAAATAATAAATAAATATATAATTTGAATTTAGTAAACGAATTTGTGGAGCTTGTGTTACTTTTGAGAAAATCATGGAAAAATATCATGTTTATTTTTGTAGATAATATATGCGCAGAATCTTTTTTCACAATTCTATTTTATCTAATAGCGTTAGATAGACCTCAATACCAAACCAAGCATTACATTTTTTAGCATTTAATTTTAATATAAAATTTTAAAGTTAATTTAGGTCAAATATTTATTTAGTTTCATAACTCAATGAGCTGTTAGCAGTTAGTCAATCTAATTGCTTGCTGCAAATTAGTTTGAACTAATAAATTTGACACAATTATCACTCAATTTGATTAAATATCTAATTTATTTGAAAAAATTACACTAAGCCCCAAAAAAGAAAATATCAAAATTAATTTGAGTAGGTCCCAGTAGAAAATATTAAAATTTAGAAGACTAATTCAAACCGGTCTAGATTTGAGGATTCTCCACACATTTTTTATCCTTAAATCTTAAGACCAGTTAATTAGTTAATTAATTAAGCATTAAATAGTCACAAAAATCAACCATGGATGGAGCAATTTTGTTCGATTTAGAATAAAAGGGTGCCTAAATTTATAGGTTTTTGTAAATAAATTTTCGTACGTAGTTAAATTAAACTAACAATTCATATTCTAGTCTCTATAATATAAAGGTAAAAATATATAAAACTTATTTGAACTATATATAGACCATGCATTTTGATTTAACTGGTCAATCTTTCAAAATTTTAATTTTAGTATCCAACTTTTCAATTTGTTTAGTTTAAGTAATTTGATAGTGTTTTGAATATAAAATTTAAACTAATATAAATTTACCTAATATGAATTGGAAAAAGAAAACCAAACAACCCTTGAACTTCATAGCTTTATCAAATGACAATCTAAGCTTTTAATTGTGGTAATTAACTAGATTCTATATATAAACTTTATTACATAGTTCTATTAACATTTTCCAGCAAGCAAATTAATTTGCTAATTAAATAATTGTGTGGGTAACATGTCAGCTCTTGCAAATGATCTTATAAAACTTCAAAATGCAAAAAAAAAACTATTTTTCGCATAGATAACAATAAATTATTGAGATTGAAGAGTAGGATTAATTTATCTTCAATTTTATTGTGCAATAAAGCTTCATAAGATCGGTTTAACGCATTCATTTTGAGCGATTGTTCAATTGATAACTTTGCTTTAGAAGAAGGATTTATTTAGGCCCCCACAAAAAAAAAAAGAAGAAGCTACATATAGTGAAATTAAAAGTAACTCTAAAATAAAAGTTTAGAGGGGGGTTTTGTACAATTATTTATACACTGAGTGATGCTATAATTTCTTGGCTCAAGCTTGTGCTGGAACTGCACCACCCTCAATTATTTATTTAATTAATTGCTATTAAATACCCATCTGGCTATAATAAACAAAAGAGACACAAACACTGTAGGGGGGAAAAAAAAAATCACCAAAACCAAAATCCCCCTCTTTATTATTTTTGCCCCTCTTGAGGGGGAAGGTTTTGCACTCTTCCAAATCTCTCTCTCTCTCTCTCTCTCTCTCTCTCTCTCTCTCTCTCTCCTCATCCATCCATCTATCTCTCACAATCCCAGCTATGAGGATCCGCAAGAGACCTCATCTCTCCTCCTCCTCTTCTTCTCCTCTCTCTTCTTCTTTGGTGGTCTCAGATCCATCTCTGCCACTCCCACCACCACAAAATGGAACAAGAGAGGGGGTAAAGGAGAGAGAAATAGGAGGAGAGGGGTTGCACCCAGATGGGGATCTAACAATAGAACACCATCATGGGTATTTTTTCGTGGGGGAAGATCCCACAAAGAGGGGTTTAAAGGATCCACCTCTCTCTACTAATCCTTATCCAACGATTGTAGTGGATCCTTCCCACATCTCCACTTGTTGCATTACTACCCCAAATACTACCCATGCTGAGGTATTTACTACTCATCTACCTGCTTTCTTTTTTTCTCTAAATTTGTTCTTCTCCCTCTACTGCACTCTTCTTAAACTCCATCTAGCTTCCTCTTTTTTTCTTTTTTTTTTTATTTTTTTTTAAAGATTACTTTTCTTGGGTTTCTGGGTTTCCAAATGGGTGCAATGAGACTAAGTAGAAGAATATCCTCTCTCAATTGGATGGATGTTGGTGGGTGGTGTTTCTAATGGCTTTTTTCTTTTTCTTTTTCTTCTTTTTTTTCTTTTTGGGTTCTTGGTGCAGTTGCTGATGAAGGAAGTAGTGAAGGATGAGAAGGAAGGGGAGAAGATGGTGGATTCAAGGAGGAGATGGGATGCAGCCCAAGTTAATAGTAACAAGAGGTAGGTAAATTAATTATTAAGAGTTCACCCCCTTTCTTTTTTTCTTATCTTTTTTTTTTTTTTTTTTCTTTTTTTTTTTCTCCTGTTTTTTTGCTCTTTTGGAAATGCCTTGTTACATCGCCTATAGCTGGTGGTAAAGGAAAAGGGGGAAAAAAGCATCCCATGTTTTCGCTAATGCCATGCATGCCAGCTTGACCCATCATGGCATCCCACCATCCCATCCATCCATGCACCCATCCACACACTGACACACTTGCATAAACACACGCACACACACACACACACACACACGCATACACACACACACACACACACACACACACACCTCTTTATTTTCTCTTAAGGCTATTATTATTAACCCATAAAATGTATGTGCTATTGTATTGCACAAAGTGCTGTGCTAAATGGATTCTAAAATGGACCTATATATGTCCCCTATATATGTCGACAATGGTAATTAACTAGGTGTGATGTATTGTGTGCTTAGTTACACCCACCCAACATCCATTGTTCCACTTGGGCACCTCTTTGTCTCCACAGATCAATAGGGAGTGGCTCAAGCTCCAGAGAGAAGGCTCTCTCTCTCTCTCATAGGAAAAGAAAAGGAGTGTGTGACAATGGTGGTCGTAGTACTGAGGTATCAGAAGAGAACCCAGTTAAGAAAGAGAAGAAGCCTATGGGGAGATCAGCGAGAGCGAACACCACTTCACCTATCGACCATTGCACCGCGGATAACGGCGGCGGCAGCAAGGAGGGCAATAGCGAATTAGGGACGAAGGAGGAGGAGAAGGGAGGAGTGACGGCGAACGCAAGCGCAGGGAAGAAGAGGCGGAGCCCCGCGGTGTTAATGGAGGGCTCGCGGTGCAGCCGCGTGAACGGAAGAGGGTGGAGGTGCTGCCAGCAAACGCTTGTGGGTTACTCTCTTTGCGAGCACCATCTCGGCAAAGGGAGGCTAAAGAGCATGAGTAGCGTGCGAGGCCAATTGGGTGTTACGGCCAAATCGAAAAGAAGCGCTTCTGCGAAAGGCGGAGATGGTTCGGTTGCTGCATCTTCTTCGTCTCATCAGGAGCTTCTGGAGAAGCTGAAGCAGCAGCTGAGCTCAGAAGCCGATAATGGAAAAGAAGTGCTTCTCGAGGAGGCGGAGGGGGAGGAGAAGGCAGTGAGAGGGAGTAAGAAGAAGAAGATCGGAACGGTGAAGGCCCGATCAATTAGCAGTCTCCTCGACAAAACGAATGGTAGCCACCCGACGGTGTCTTCGACCGTATCACCGCCGCCTTCATCACCATCACTCAATCTTATATAGTCGTGAAAATGCATAGAAAGCTGTTAATTAGTTTGATCGAGAAAGTGTGCTTCAATTTTTGCAGAAGGAAGTTCTTGTTGTATGGAAAAGTAAGCAGATGCATGCTTCATTGCACTCAACAAATGCTCATTCCCTCTTTATGTATATTCTCCTACTCTAGAGAACCAAACCAGGAGAACACAATACCTTTCTTGGTGCAAGTGTTACTATATATATTGTTATTACTAACATAAGACTATTTCTGATCCGTTTCCTTTAAAAAAAGATATTAGAACTAATTTGGAGTTCGAATTCTTTTAAGAGGTCCCGAGTTCAACTCCTGCATTCGTCATTTTTATCGGTATAGTACTTTATATCGATCTCTAACACTACCCATTTCTAAGATGTTTATCTACCATTACTAAATTTATCCTCTACCATTATTTATTTGGTGGGATTAGTGTGTATATATATATATATATATATATATATATATATATATATATATATATATATATATATATATGTATATAATGTGTGCATGACAACATTATATATATATATATATTGTTGAGAAGATTGTGATGAAGGGGTGATAAGGCATCTTTTGTTAGCTGTGGGGGGTTCGTTTTGGTGCAGAAAACTGTAGGCTTGTGTTGTACTGAGGCTATTCTTTTATTGGTTATTAATTTTTTCCGGCTCTGGCCGTTGTGGGAGGTGTGGTGGGTGATTATTTTCCTTGCCATCTGAAACATATGATATTATTTTCCTTTTATTCTATGTGTGGGGTTCAGCTGTTAGCTGTTTTCTTTTGCATCCAACTTGGGTGGCTGCAACCAAACAATTGGAGAAACTATTTGCATGCTCTTTGCGCACTAAATTGCTGGTGCAAGCCCAGATATATATATATATATATATATATATATATATATATATATATATATATATATATATATATATATATATATATATATATATATATATATATATATATATATATATATATATATATATATATATAGCCTACTATACTCATACGAGTATAGGGCCCTTTGTACTCATAACTTTTCGACCGTTCGTATTTAAAAAATACGCACAGGATGAGAGCGATTACGACAGCTTGATAGTGGGCCCCTAGGGTTGAGTGGTGGTTGAATAAGATAATCTAATGATAAAAACGATTAAAAGCAGAATCAACGTTTAAACTTATGAAGATGTAAGCTCTATACTCATAAGAAATAAATAACTATATATATATATATATATATATATATATATATATATATATATATATATATATATATATATATATATATATATATATATATATATATATATATATATAGTCCTGATACTATCCTATTAATAGATAGGAACACTTGTCCTATCGCTTTTTAGTCTTTGGGTCAACTCTTTCATCATTTCTAACCATTGGATTAAATACTATAATCCAATGGGAACCACTCAACCCTAGAAGACCATTCAACTCTAACCAACTAATATCATCATAACCCTACAATTTCTCATCCAAGGGTTAAAAACTTGATAGGACAAGTGCTCCTATCCTATTAATAGGATAGTAGCCCTAGCCTATATATATATATAAAATATATATATGAGTCCATCTACTATCTTATTAATAGGATTGACGACGTTATCCTATCAAATCGTTTTGCATGATCGGAACTTCAAATTGATAATCGGCAACGTTGAAATTGATTTACACAATTAGAAATATTTAGAAACCAAATTTTGTAATATTTAAAAATCATTATCTAAGTTTATCGAAGAGTTGAAAAATGAACGGTCATAAATGAATAATCTTCTTAAAATAGAGATTAGACTTTCTCAATTCTTAATCGAGTTATCAAACATTATCTAAATAGTATAAAGAATTTTCTATCAAAAATTCAAACAATTTGGATTGCTCTACACCGTTAAACAAGCAAACGGCTTAGGTCATCAAAAATTATCGATCTTACGACACTTTGTTCACCATGTAAATAATTTTTAAAATTTATGAAATTTAGTTTATAAATATTTTAAATACTCTAGATAAACTTCAACGGCTCTGATCATCGATTCGAAATTTCTAGCATTAAGAACAACTTGATAGGACAAGTGCTCCAATCCTATTAATAAGATAGTAGCCATAGCATATATATATATATATATATATATATATATATATATATATATATATATATATATATATATATAGTCCTACTATACTTTTATGAGTATAGAACCTTTTGTACTCATAAATTTTTTACCATTAGATTTACTCTTTAATTAATTTCATCCGTTAGATTATACTATTCAACCAACCACCCACTCAACCCTAGGGGGCCCACTATATATATATATATATATATAGGCCACGCTACTATACTATTATGAGTATTGAAGACCTACTACTCATAAGTTTTCACTGTTCGGATGAAAAATGAGTGATTAGGATGAGAGTGGTTACGGTTAGGTTGATAGTGGGCCCCAGGGTTGAGTGGGTGGTTGGTTAAATAGTATAATCTAACGGTGAAATTAATTAAAGAATAGATCTAATGGCGTAAAACTTATGAGTACAAGAGGCTCTATACTCATAAAAGATAGTATAGTGGACTATATATATATATATATATAGAGTTGAGCTAGAATACTCTCAAAAGCACCAACCCCTTGGTGCTTTTGAGTTTCTAGCCCTTGGATCTACTTTTTGTTTACTAATACCCTTGGATCAAACACTATTCCACCTACCACCACCTACCACCATTTATTACCACCTACCACCATCATCTCAACCCTACATCTCTCCAACCAATTTAAACTCAAAAGCACCAAGCCTTTGGTGCTTTTGAGAGTATTCTAGCTCAACTCTATATATATATATATATATATATATATATATATATATATATATATATATATATATATATATATATATATATATAGGCTATGGCTACTATGCTATTAATAGGATTGGAGCACTTGTCCTATCAAATTTTTAACCCTTGGATGAGAAATTGTAGGGTTAGTAGGATATTAGTCGATTAGAGTTGAATGATCCCCTAGGGTTGAGTGGTCCCCACTGGGTTATAGTATTTAATCCAATGGTTAGAAATGATGAAAAGAGTTGATCCAAAGGCTTAAAAAATTGATAGACAAGTGCTCCTATCCTATTAAAAGGATAGTAGATTTAACTCTATATATATATATATATATATAAAGTCCGGCTATGATGATTGTAAAAGCACCAAACACTTGGTGCATAACCATCCATTCAACCCTAGAGGCCCACATTATTCTAACCGCACATCTCTTAATCCAATGGTCGAAAACTTACGGACAGTAATAACTTAGTACTTTTAAAAATATAGAAACCCAATTATATATAACTCGAAAAGGAAAATTAATTTATTCCATGTGATTTCCCTTTTTCCTTGTATTTTTAAGAAATATGTTGGGTGTAGGTACCTACTGCCTCAGAATAATCTCCCAGGCTCCCATGTGCCGGCTCTCAGGTGGGGTTTACCATGCACCCTCGATCCAAATAGGCCATTGGTGTCACTGGTTGGTTAATACATATAATCTACAGAGTCTATAAATTATAAGTGTTATAAATTTTTCGAAAAAGAATTTAAAATGCGATAATATTTTGATTCGCACGAGAAAGTTTTTACACATCTTATTTGCGCTCCCAATGTTTGCACCTAAAGTATCTATAACTTATGATTTTGCTGTTTTAATACACATGTTTTTGAATATTGTGAAACATATTAATTAGATCTTGATTTTAAGATATTAATTAACCGCGCAATTCAGAGAAATGGGGCCCAAGATACAATCGGTTCAGGCATTAATCTCTCAAGCAAACGAGCTGCTCCTAACAATAATGTTTGGTTATCGGTGCCACGTACACTGTTTCTCCTCCATTTTGCTGAATCCCTCTGTCGTGTGACTAGGGCTCCGTTTTGATATTACAAACAGATTATGTTGTGCGCGTGACAAAATACAATAAAAAAATATTTTTTTATTTTTGGAAATGATAATACTGTAACGACAAACGCACAAACAGAACCGAAAATGACGAGCATAAAAATAGACAAACCACAAGCAGAAAATTAAAAAAAAAACATACGGATTTATGTGAAAAAAAATTTTCTGAAAAAAATTACGGACGATAAAAGAAAGAACTTCACTATCGAAAAAGAAAATACAAGTTTTGAGTACGATCATTATTTGTCACCTCTAAGACAAAACGATAAAGAGAAAAAACTCTTAACTGGTTTCGGATTTAATCTGTATTGCACGGGGCTCCATGCCCCGCACCTCCTAGCAAATGAAGTAGCAGGCTACCAGCTCGAGCGTATCGGCCCGAGCTCTCCGCTATCTACCACAGGTCCACAGATATTTATTTTTTTTCTTTCACAATTTATTTTCAAATTAATCGTACCGCAAAAATTGTAGACCAGTCGAAGTCTCAAAACTGTTGATTATCAATTTCAAGGTACATTTAACAAGTACATTGCGTATATCATAATAAGTTAATTAAAATATATTTTTTTGCGATTATGCTTAAAAATAGAAAAAATAGGTAAGCACTGGTATTGGCCACAAATGGAATCACAAAAGAGATCCATCGGTTCATTCATGGTATGCACAAACTTTTTGTACAACTTTTTGGAATCACACACTTTAGGAGGAATATGATACCCTGACAATATAAATTTTGGGGATATTTTCATATAAATGCGCCATTCAGTACTATAATATTATTAATGTCTTTTTAAATTTAACAAGTTGAACACACATAATAATTATTTTAATTTATTTTAAATTAATATAAATTTATACATCATATTTATCCAGAAATTTACAATAAAATTATATTTTATAAATTCATATATTATATTTTATTAGAAAATATTTTTAATATATTGTTTTTTTTATACACATATATTTTTAATTTTTGATAAATCTAAAATTTAAGTATGTGCTTTAAACTACAGGCATCAAAATTTAATTCATATTTATTTTATAATTAAAATTAATTTTGATCTATCGTAATTAAAATTTTTAATTGTTAATTCAAATTTAATATCAAAAATTAAATTGAATTCACGATTTAAACACAAATTTAAATTTTAATATAATATAAATGGATAAGAATACTATTCTTTAACACATTGATGATAACCTTTAGTTTTTATTTGAAATATTTTTTAACAAATTGATCTTATCCGTGTGCAAAACTGAATTTATAGATGAATATGAATACTATTTTTTTAACAAATTGATTATAACCATTTGTTCTTATTTAAAGATAATTTTAACAAATTAATCATAACCAGGGAATTAGATTTTATATATAGATGGATGTGAATAATATTTTTTAATAGATTGATCTCATTCTTTTTTATTTGAGATATTTTTAATGAATTAATCATAACCGAATATTTTTTACTTTTTTTTATTCGGTTTGTTATTGTAAGAATTTTTATACGTTTTTATATATATAATATAATATATATACTAGTTAGAATGTACGTACAAACGTATGTAACAATTATTATAATTTATTTCAAATCACTATAAATTTGTACATTATATATATTCAAAACTTTACAATAAAATTTATATTTATAAATTAATATGTTATATTTTATTAGAAAATATTTACAACATAATATCGTGTTCTTATTTACATTGAACATTTTTATATATTTTAAATATGTGTTTTGAACTAAAAGCATCATCAAAATTTAATTTATATTTACTTTAAAATTTAAAATTTTATTTTAATCCAGTATAATAAAAAAAATTGTTAATTCAAATTTGAAATAAAAAATTAAATTTAATTCAGAATTTAAACTTAAATTTTAATTTTAATATAAAATAGATAAATAGGAATGCTATTTTTTAACAAATTGATCATAACCGTTTGTGTTTATTTAAGATCTTTTTTAAAAAATTGATTATAATCGTTCGTAAGATTGAATTTTAGATGGATAGAAATGCTATTTTATAATAGATTGATTATAACTGTTCTTATTTGAGATTTTTTTTAACAAATTAATCATAACCAGGGAATAGATTTTATATATAGTAGAGATTTAATAGATTGATCATACCCATTATTTTTTATTTGATATATTTTTAACAAACTAATCTTAACCATTCGTAGGAAATATTATTTTATATTTTATAGATTGATCTTAACTGCTCATTTTTATTTGAGATATTTTTAAAAAATTAATCATAACGATTTGTAGGAAATATTATTGTATATTTTATAAATTGATTATAACCATTCATTTTTATTTGAGATATTTTTAACAAATTAATCATAATTATTCACAGAGAATAGATATAGATTAAAGATCTCTTAAATAACCACGAATATCACAAATACCTCTAAAATGGTTAGTCTTTCTAATGGTTAGTCTCCATCCAAAATAACAATCACAGCTAGAAAATATCCATTAATTATACCCTTATATATATTATATCATTAATTAATGGTCTTTAAATTTGCTATCTGTTGATACTTAAAATTTTTAAAATTACCAGTTTTTACTTGTTATTTTCATCGTCACACGTACATCATACGAATAAACTAAATTTGAAATTAAAATTGACATTCAAAATCCAAATTTAAATTTTAAATTGCAAGTCGCGCGATTACAAATCTGAAATTCAAATCAAATTTACATTTTGAATTTGAATTTCAAAATAAAAATTTGAAATTAAATTTAAAACTAATTCAAGATTTGAAAGTAAAATCAAGTACAAAATCTCAATTTAAATTCAAAATTGCATTTGAATTTAAAATTTGAATCAAAAATCAAATGTTAAATTTAAATTTGAACTCAAAATTAAATTTTAAATTCAAATTTAGAATCAGAATTTAAATTTAAGTGTATCTAAGATCAAATTGTAAATTGAAATTGAATTAAAAATCATCTCGTCTATTTTAAAAATACTTAATTAGCTGTAAAATTGGTATGTTAAAACTTAATTAGTATTATTAAATTAGCTTCGAGGTATGGTCGTTAGGGTAACAATTGATAGCGTGAGATAACGAGAGGGACCTTAATTTACGATAGAACTCATTATATTGAAAGCTTGTATGTGATATTCTGATATTTTTTAGGAACATGCATGCGAGCTATTTTGATGGATAATTATGAAACTGTCCCAAAATTTTACTGCTACATTAGGGGATGACTCTTTTTGCTTTCTAAATGGTATTCGCGAATCAATAGCACAAATTTTAATCTTTGATAAATTTTAATCGACTACAGAGATGACAATTATAGACACTATTATATACAGAGAGAATCTGACTACTGTAATATCGATAGTACAGAGTGCTTGGTGCTATCGAATATTTTACTGTTAGATCTATCATTTTGGTTATTTTCAGTTGTAAGAATACACTATTCAACAAACCACCCTTTAGATCGTACTACTGTAGTTTTAGATTTTATTGATTAACAATTATTTCTTATGATATTAAAGTAGAAGGTTTATTTTTAAAGTTGATTCAATTTAGATTCCTAAATTTTAATCTACATTTCAAACCTATTTTAAAAATTCCGAGGTAGACAATTGTTTCACAACCAACACGTAGACCATTGATGTGACAATCTATATATTTTCTACGAATCTTTCCTTTTCTAGCTCATAATTTTATTACATTTTTTACCATTTAATTTAAGTTCCCGTCATGATTTTATTAAATAACATTTCGGAAAGACGATTGCTTCACAACAAACCCACTGGCCATTGATTTATTATAACTTGGAATCTAAGGTTCGGATCTAGTGTTGTGATTTTACGTTCTTATCAAAAACATCATAAAGAGCGGATCGATCCAATGGTTACTATATCGATACTATCAAGTAATGTGGCACTACTAAGTAATTAATGTTCATAATAATAAAACGTTGTAACTTTTTTATTAGATTGAAAGATTGAACATTTTAGATAGCCGTTCAGAATAGCAACCATTGTGTTATGGGAGTGACTGTTCACGCGCCATCATCATATTTCCTTGAAATAAACGATGACAATTAAATTAAATTTGGTCCTTATAGTTTGAGATGGAGCGTGACATAGATGCTTCACAAATCAGTACATGGTACAGGAAAAAGAAGATCATTAGGGTCATAGAAGACCTAATTTTCATGTCCTTTTGTTGCAACTTCTTCACCTTGCCTTTGGTTCCTTTTAGGCCAAAAAAAAA
Organism: Aechmea fasciata; assembly: GCA_025177825.1. NCBI lineage: Eukaryota > Viridiplantae > Streptophyta > Magnoliopsida > Poales > Bromeliaceae > Aechmea > Aechmea fasciata. The sequence continues at coordinate 13,191,566 of CM045924.1, forward strand.
AGCATTCAGGTGATGTGGACTGCAAAAACTGTCTTCCAGGTGAAAATATTCACTGCACCCAGTGCACCCCCCATCATCCAATGCAACCACATTCTTGCAGCAATGCTAATTTGAGGAGTAGATCTAGAATACTTTTACAAGTATCACCTAGGTGGTGCTTGTGTGTACTTTTTAACCTTTGGATGGAGAGATGTGAGGTTGAGATGATGGTGGTAGGTGGTGGTAGGTGGAATAATGTTTGATCCAAGGACTATTAGTAGTCAAAAAGTAAATCCAATGGCTAAAAACCTAATAGTACCATCGAGGTGGTACTTGTAAAAGTATCCTAGCTCAACTCCTAATTTGAGGATAGAAGTAACTTTTTTGAACTATGGACCACTTTGAGTTGGTTGTATAAACTTTCAAATTTTTACTTTTAATATTCTATCTTTCAAATTTTTACTTCAAAATTAAAATACGTCGTTTATTTTTATGAATTTAGTTAATGAATTTGTCCAATTTTTACTACTGTAAATTTATTAAAGTTAGTAATTGACTTAAAATTTTAAAGCTAAAGTTTTATTTCTCTTCTTCTTGAATTTCTTCGCAATATCCATTTCTTCTCTTATTCTAACCATCCATCAAATTTGATTGGGGCTAAAAATTTAGGAGCACAAGGATTGCTTTGTTTTTAAAAGCACAGTAGCCTTACTATATATATATATATATATATATATATATATATATATATAGAGAGAGAGAGAGAGAGAGAGAGAGAGAGAGAGAGAGAGAGTTGTCTTTGGTATGCTTATGGAAGCACGGAGGCAAGTTTAACGTGGTGAGGTTGCAAGTTTAACAAGATAGAAATATCCAAATCACGTGAAATTTTGATAAAAATTCTTTATACCATATAAAACAAGATCAATAACTTTGATCTAAAATTTTAATGTCGTATCATCATATTTTGTAAGATTTTCATTTTCAGTTGATTTTGAGCCACTTCGATCACTAGGCAAATGATATCGAAAAATCACAAAATTTATTTTCTTGATACTTCAAATTATATATATATATATATATATATATATATATATATATATATATATATATATATATATATATATATATATATATATATATATATATATATATATATATATAGAGTATGGCTACTCGCTATTAATAGCACGGTAGCTCTTGTGCTCCTAAGTTTTTAACCATCTATCAATTTTTATGGGTGGTTAAGGTGAAAGAGAGAAGAGAAATTGATGAGATATTAAGGTTCTCAATTTCTCATCTTTTTGAATATCTCATCAATTTCTCTTCTCTCTCATCTTAACCACATCAAAATTGATGAATGGTTAAAACTTAAACACAAGAAATGAGTGATAGATAATTAAAAACTAGGGCTTATGTAGGCTCTTGTCTTGTGCTGTGATGCTTCTACTATATATATATATATATATATATATATATATATATATATATATATATATATATATATATATATATATATATATATATATATATAGAATTATCTTTGGAATATTATTAATTGTAAAATATTTTTTTTGCTATCAAGTTTTTAATCCTTAGATAAAAAATTATAGGGTTAGAATGATATTAGTCAGTTAGAGTTGAGTCCTAGGGTTGAGTGGTCCCTACTAGGTTATAGTATTTAATCCAATGGTTAGAAATAATGAAAAGAGTTGATCTAAAGGCTAAAAAACTGATAGCAATAATGTGATTTTGTTACTAATAGTAGTCCAAGACAAAATTTAGTTGATTTGAACTCTTCTATACCGTTAAACGAACAAACGCAACATATCGGCCATTAAAATTATAGATTTTATGACCTTTTGATCGTTCGATTAGTGATGCTAAAAAATCATAAAATTTAATTTCTAGATAATTTAAATGGTTTAGATCATGTTTAACGGTGCGTATCATCAATTTAGAAGCTTTATCATCGAAAACAACCGCAGTAAACCGCTCAGTTTACTATCGATAGTATTCTAAAACTATATATATATATATATATATATATATATATATATATATATATATATATATATATATATATATATATATATATATATATATATATAGCTTAAAACTTATAATATAAAGCTTGGGAGCGCGAAGTTATTAATTAAAGATTAAGAATGTGGTTAACACTATCTTTATATATACGATAGCCATACTCTATATATATATATATATATATATATATAATGATAATTTTAGTATTTACTGCTCGTTAAAATTGGTTTCTCTCAAACTACGACTATAAAATAATATAAAATAATTATTATTCTCTTCAACATATTAAATATTTTTCTCACATCGCGTTGGTTTGGAAACTTAATTTTTGCTAGGCGTGCACTAGAATTAAATGAAAAAAAAAATAATAATGCTAAAATCCGGTCGTGATTCAAACTTAGAATATATATATATATATATATATATATATATATATATATATATATATATATATATATATATATATATATATATATATATAATAATACGGTATAACCGTTATTCTTTAATAAAGTGCATAAAGAAAACTCTTAAAAAACTTAAGCTGATAATAGAAATATTTCAATATTTCTATATTTAAGGGGGGCAGATTCAAATTCGGCTTAAACTTTTTTTTTATTTTTTTTTTTGTCTAAATCCACCTGACCCATTAGTTGAGCGGCACCGGCAGCACTGGTACGGCCATTAGGGGGGCGGCGAGATAAAGCGAGGCGGCGAACCTATCCGAGAGGTCGACGTCGTCGGGCCGCATTCCGCTCGGCAGCTGCCAGTCGAACGCGCGCAGGATGGAGCCGAGCACCAGCGGCACCACCCGCACTGCGAGCGGCATCCCGGGGCACGCCCGCCGCCCGGAGCCGAACGGCAGGAACGCGAAGTCCTTCCCCCGGAAGTCCACCTCCCGCCCCGGCCCCCCCAGGAACCGCTCCGGGCGGAACTCCTCCGCCTCCTCCCACAACTCCGGGTCCCGCCCGATCGCCCACACGTTCACCAACACCAGCGCCTCGCTCGGCACCGCGAACCCCGCCACCTCCACGAACCCGACTTCCCGCTCGGCCTCGGACGCCATGTGCGGGAGCAGCAGCGGGCCCGGCGGGTGCAGCCTCATCGTCTCCTTCATCACCGCCTGCAGGAATGGGAGCCGCGCGACGTCGGATTCCTCGAATTCCTCCTTCGGCCCCAGCGTCTCCCGTATCTCGGCGCTCGCCTTCGCGAGCACCGCAGGGTTGCGGAGCAGCTCCGCCATCGCCCACTCCACCGTGGTCGAGCTCGAGTCGCTCCCCGCCGCAAAAAAATCCTAAATCAATTCACTCTCAACAGTATTAATTAATAAGAGCGTCCCGTGGAGCTAAGGCTATATATGTTTGGTATGGAAATATTTCGAAAAGATGAAGGAATATTCTTCAGTTGAAACAGTGGAAAAATTAGGTGCAACAAATTATTCCAATCAAAGCAGTGGATTGTCCCGAAATAATTCGTTAAATTTATTTATTATTAGAGTAACTTTGTTCTTCCCCATATTTTATTAAGTAAATAAAGAGTGCTTCTAGAAGCACTTTTGATGTGGTGCTTCGAATTTTTTAATACTTGAATCGACGATTTTGATTATTTGTGGATTAATATTATTCTCCTATGGAAACAGCTAAATTCAAGATGGACTACTATTATTCTAATTCTATAATCTTAAATCTAAAGACTAAAAAGTCGGAAGCACAAATTTTTTTTATACTTTCAAAAATATAGTACTTATACGTATAAATAAATATATTAATTAATATAAATATTATCGTTATGATAATATATTTATACTTTAATTTTTTATATAATATAAATTAATTAAATTTGTTATATTCTTTATTTTATTGTATTATAATTTATATATATTAATATTTAATTATTTTAAATATTTTATTAAGTATTATATGTATCAAATTATTTTTTTCATATATTATATATTTCGTTTAAATTTGCATTGAAATTTATAGTATTATTAATTAAAATTGTAAGAATATTGTTATTATGATAATTTATTCATTACATATATTTTGAATATATTATATAAAATAAATTATTATATAAAATAAAATAAGTGTATTGATATAAATTAAATTACTATATAAATTATTATATTATAAATTTTTATACAAAATAATTTTATTCAAAATATACTGATATGAATGAATTGTTTTATTTTTAAAATATATTTAGACATTGTTCCAAACTTTCTAATCCAAATATTATGAGGGATATCCTTTTAGATTATCCCTAACTAGATCCAAACATAAATTTACAGTTGTTTTGACATATATCAGGATATATCCTGTTCTCAGAAATAATAAAAGATGTCTTCCAAAATTTAGTTCTCAATTCAAACGCAGCCTAAGAAACTGAAACTCCATAAATTAAGAGCAGAATATTCATTAGATGTTTACTAACTTTTTATTTTCACCCTTCAGAGTAACAAACAAAATATTTTTTTATAAGGTAAATTTTAAATTATCATTGTGGTTTAGCTCATTATTTTTTGTCATTGTAAGGTTTAAAAAGTTCAACTTTACCTCTTTTTAATTTAATCTTTATTTTATCAAGAAATATTATATAAAATTGGATGGTAAAATAAAATTTTTTTAAAAATTTCAAGATGGAATACTCTGCTCGATCGAAACAAAAAAGGTACGTAAAATCGAAAAAGTGTGAAAAATGTTGTAAAATTACTCTGGCATTAACACTATTTCCTCTAAAAATATCATGCCCCAATTTGAAAACAAATATTTTTTATGGTAAATTGCACATTTGGTTTTTAAACTATAAAGCATGTTGCATTTTAGTTCATAAACATTAATTTATTATAATTTTTAGTGCAAATTTTTAGAATTATTGCAATCAAATATTATAACCAATTTAGTTGATTAAATACTAGTATATAGTTAATGTATAGTTAATGTAGAGGTGATGTAATAATATTGTAATTGATAATATGCCAATAATTACCATGACACATCACTTTTATATCAATAATGTGTTATTATTTCATCAACTAAATAAAATCGTAGGACTCTATTATTATAATTCTAAAAGTTCAGGACAAACATTATAATAAATTAAAGTTTGACAAAATATGGCATCGCAAGGATTCGTGTATCTTCATCTTTGGATGGATAAGAATACAATTTACACTTATTTTTAAATGTACTACTCGTCGCATTGCTCTTTTATTTATTGTAAATACTTTTCGTACAATTCTTTTGAAGTGTATCATCTTATACCTTATCCATTCAAGGATGGCGTCGCAAAATGTGACTTTGAGTATACCATTTATTTTTTTTTGGATAAATAAAATGTATGATTTATACGAACTAGGCTACTATGCTATTAATAGCACCAAGTTATTGGTGCTATCAAATTTTTAGCCGTTGGATTGAGAGATGTGCGGTTAGGATGATGTGGGCCCTCTAGGGTTAAGTGGGTGGATGGTTGAATAGTATGATCTAACGGGTGAAAATCATCAAAGAGGTGGATCTAACGGTGGAAAACTTGGTAGCACCGAGTGCTTCATACTATTGATAGCATAGCAGCCGGACTCTGATTTATACTATTTTTAAGGCATACTCTTATTCTCCTCGTAGTAATGCTTTTCTTTATATTTTGCTAAAAAGAAGGATGTGATTGGAAAGGGATTTGTCTCCTGAGAGAAAACAATTAAGAGAAGATTAAAAGGTAATTACATACCGTTAGGAGTTTTAAGATTTCTCGCCGTTGCAGCTTGGATTGGGAGTGCAGCTCCAGGAGGGAGTCAAACAAATCGCCCTTCTTCTCTGCGCCAGACTTCATTTCGGTCAAGCGGCGGTCGAATATGTCGCCGAGGAACTCGTAGAACCTTCTCAGGTAGCTGGCATTAACGCGGCGCCGACCTTGAAGGTCGAGCGATCGGAGGAAGGGAAAGAAGTCCGAGATGTTCGGCTTCCCGATCTCCTGTATGAAGCCCGTGGCGATACGCTTGAATTCTAGGTTAGATGCTTCTTCGGCGGAAGCGAGGTCCACCACGTCCTCCGATAAGAAGAGGTTGGAGACGACGTTGAGCGCCGCATTCGATACCGGAACGCCAATCCTATTCGTACCACATCATTTTTCTTGCAGCTCATACTTTTATTACAGTATGAATAAATTATTTTATATGGTACGATATAACAGAAGCTCTAAATTAAAATTTAGATTAACTACGCTTAGTTCTCCGTAAATATCCAATAGCATAGCAGATATATTTTTATAAAATTTAATTTATCATATTTATTTCGACAAAATTCTTAACATTTTCAAATATAACTCCACTCTTAAGATCTGTAAGAAAAAAATTAGTTAATCAATAGATAAAATATTTAATCTTGATTAATAAATAATGTAAATAATTAATTTTTTTACCTCTCTTATATTATTTAAATAAAATTTGAATAAAATTTTATATAAATTAAAATTTAATTTAAATTCAAATTTATTTAATTTTTAATTTAAATTTAAATTTAAATTTATATATTTAATTTTTAAATTTAAATTTATATTTTAATTAAAAAAATTAAAAAATATCTATTTCGTCCGGATTCAACTTCCAATCTAATCTTTAGGCCGGATTGAAAAAAGAGACATTGAGAAATTCTCATTCCGCTCGAACGTACCAAACACTCACATTCCGATTCCGATTTCAGAATAAAAAAAGAAAAAAAACGAACCACACATGCTCTCGATTTTTATCGAAACTTAAAATTAATTATATTCTTTTTTATCTAAAGAATTGTAACTATTTCAGAATAGCCTTAAAATAATTTATTTCCGAACAAATTGATAGGGTTAGGAATAGGCCCTTATCCCCCTTTATACCCAAACGTTAATTTTTTATCCGAAAATAATAGTTCTCGGTTATCCCCACCAACACCTCCATTTTTTATATAAAACTACATAATATTTTTCTTATCCTCGAAAACAACTCAATTTTTATCCAAACGCTATTTTTCTTATCCTCATATTTGTCCATATTCCTGTAATAGCTAGTTCTTGCTTATACCCGAGCCAAACGATACATTTGAGAACGACGGATGCCCCACTTACCTGACCGGCTGCCCTATGCGGCGACGGAGGTTTGTGACGAGCTCGCGGGCCAGGCGTTCGCGCACGGCGCGCGCGGCATCAAGGCTGCCGGGGGAGAAGATGTGGGTGGCGATGAGAGGGCGGAAGAGCTTGCGCAGGGGGTCGCCCGAGGGGAGCCAGATGAAGGAGGACTTGTAGTGACCGAGGGCGCACATGGTGTCCGGGACCCAGCGCCCCGAGAGGGCCTGGTCCTTCTTCTGAAGGACCTCGCGCGCCGCGGCAGGGGAGGAGGCCACCACGGTGGTGGTCAGGCCCATCCTCACGGACATGACCGGCCCGTAGACACGCGCCAGGCGGGCGAGGGAGCGGTGCGGCTGTGCACCCACGTCGAGGATGTTGCCGATGATCGGGAGCGGCGTCGGCCCCGGGGGGAGGGGGAGGGGGAGTGCTCTGGTTTTTCCGGCTCCCGGTCTTAGCTTCCACCGGACGAGGTAGAGAAATGAGAGGATGAGTGAGATCCAAAGAAAGGAAATTGTGGATTCCATTTTTCCGCGGAGTTGGATATGGTCTGATGAGCAGGCTATATTTATATCTCTGTTTGTATATCTCTGTTTGTATGGAGGAAGAGTGATAAATTATTTTATTCTCCTTGAAGTTTAAAAATACAAAGCGTAAGAGAGACATCGTACTAATCAGGATAAATTTCTTACAAAGAAAGTGATGTGCTGACTTCCATTCCATAACAGACATTTGTGAGAAGTGAAAGAATGCCGGCATTGCACGTTTTGAATGTGTTGACATGCGGTAAGTATGTAAAACGGGTCGGCCGACACCTCGCCGTCTGGCCTGGCACGGGCTCGGGCCAAGCTATAGTACGCCACGAATACTATAGCACGGCTTTGGGAGGAGTGATTTTCGTCTAATACACCAAAAAATTTTCGTCCATTCCATTTCATTTTTTTTTTCAAAAAAAATAATACAAATTTATTAAAAAGTTTAAATATATATTATATTATAATTATTTTTATAAATTTTAAATGATTTAAATAAAATATTAATTTAAATAAAAATATTTATTCCTTATATTTTTAAAATTTATAATGAATTTTATAAAAATATTTAAAAAATAAATACTTTAAGAGGCCGGACCGAAGCACGGCACGGCCCGGCCGGCCCGTTCCATTCGGGCCGAAGGGCTATGTCGAGCCAGAGGCTAGCCAGCTAGGCTCGACATGGCCTGGCCCAAAATTGAAGCTAAGCCGGGCCGACCTCTAGCCCGTTTCCCCCCGGTTTCTAGCCCGTGTCGACCCAGCTAATCTGGGCCCTACAGGCCCGGTACGGCCCATATTATATCTGAATTGGTACAGAGAACATCAATATAATGGGCTGTTTTGTCTTAGATTCTAAAAAAAATTAAATTTCACTGGATTAATTTTAACTTAGATAATTGATTTTGATTAGCAGTTACATGTGAGTTTGGCTGAGTCCAAAATATTTTTTTTTCAAATTTATTTTAAAATTAAAATTCAACTTTAAAATTTAAAATTTTTAATTTTTAATTTAAAATATAATCCAAAATTTTAAAATTTATTATTTGAATTTAAAATGTAAAGTTAAAACTTAAAGTTTAAAATATTAAAATTTAAAAATTTACAGACTAAAATTGATTTTTTTTTTCTAAAAGATAGGTAGCATGTTACCTGATTCGTTTACTTCTTTTAGAAATAAACTTTTTCGCCAACAATGGTTCTGAAGCCAATGATTTGCAGGTTTGTATTGTTTCAAAAAGTTGGTAGCAGTCATTTAGAATTTTCTACCGCAATTACATTTTGATCTAACTATTTCTCGTAAAACTACTACAGCGGCCGTTCGCTTGCATACTGTTTTTTCGTAAATACAGCATTAATATCTAATATAGGTTTTTTTTTTTTTTTTTTGGAGACGTAAGTCTGCAATTGTAGGGATTGTAAAGTTAAATGATAAATCCATCACTATAATAAATCATAGGAACAAATATAAATATATTTGAATTTTTACAAAATTAAAAAAATAAAAATTAAATTTTATAAAAATATATTTATAAATCATAGGAACAAAGTAAAAGAGTGCGTCTGGTGCTTATGGAAGCACGAGGCCTCGTGCTTCCACTTTGTTTTTAATGTTAGATTTTCGAATCGACGATCGGCTCTAGAGTTGATCTAGAGTATTTGAAATATTTAGAAAATAAATTTCGCGATTTTTCAATATCATTTGCCTAGTGATCGAAGTGGCTCAAAATCAACGTGAAAATAAAAATCTTACAAAATATGATGATATGACATTAAAATTTTAGATCAAAGTTATTGATCTTGTTTTATATGGTATAAAGAATTTTTTATCAAAATTTCACGTGATTTGAATATTTCTACACCGTTCGATCAATTTGTAACCACTACTACAATTAAAATTATTGATTTTGAGTCCCTTCGATCACTAGGCAAATGATATCAAAAAATCGTAAAATTTATTTTCTAGGTACTTCAAATACTCTAGATCAAGTTTAACTGAACCGATCGTCGATTTGAAAGCCCCAACATCGAAAATAATTTGGAAGCACGGAGACCTCCGTGCTTTCATAAGCAACAAATATATATATATATATATATATATATATATATATATATATATATATATATATATATATATATATATATATATATATATATATATATATATATAAAATTGAACTCCTATACTTTTAAAAGTATCAAGTCATTGGTGTTTGTAAGTTTTTAGCCCTTGGATTAATAGATGTGCGGTTAGGATGATGTGACCCCCCTTGTGTTAAGTGGGTGGTTGGTTGAATAATATAATCTAACGGGTGAAAATGATCAAAGATATAGATCTAACGGTAAAAAATTCACAAGCATGCACCAAGTGCTTGGTGTTTTTAGAAGCACCATAGATTTCTTTCTCTCTCTCTCTATATATATATATATATATATAGAGAGAGAGAGAGAGAGTTGAGCTAAAATACTCTCAAAAGCATCAATGAGGTGTTGCTTTTGAGTTTTTAACTATTGGATGGAGAAATGTATGGTTATGATGATGGTGGTAGGTAGTGGTAAGTGGGGGTAGGTAGAATAGTGTTTGATCCAATGTCTATTAGTAATCAAGGAGTAGATCCAAGGGCTAAAATCCTAAAAGCACCAAGGGGATGATACTTTTAAAAGTATTCTAGCTCAATTAGAGAGAGAGAGAGAGTTGAGCTAGAATACTCTCAAAAGCACCCTAAAGGTGGTGCTTTTGAGTTTTTAGTCATTGGATGGATTGAATGAGGTTGAGATGATGGTAGTAGGTGGTGGTAGGTGGAATAGTGTTTGATCCAATGGGTATTAATAATCAAGTAGTAGAACCAAGGGCTAGAAACTTAGAAACACCAATTAGTTGATGCTTCTAAAAGTATTCTAGCTCTACTATATATATAGGCTAGGCTACTATCATATTAATAGGATAGAGCACTTGTCCTATCAAGTTTTTAACCCTTGGATGAGAAATTGTAGTTATGATGATATTAGTCGGTTATAGTTAAATGGTGCCCCTAGGGTTGAGTGGTCCCTATTGGGTTATAGTATTTAATCCAATGGTTAGAAATGATAAAAAAATTGATCCAAAGGCTAAAAAATTGATAGGACAAGTGCTCCCATCCTATTAAAAGAATAGTAGCCGGACTATATATATATATATATTCCGCCTACTATCCTTTTAATAGGATATGAGCACTTGTCCTATCAGTTTTTTAGCCTTTGGATCAACTCTTATAATCATTTCTAACCATTGGATTAAATACTATAACCCAGTGGGGACTACTCAACCCTAGGGGGACCATTCAACTCTAACCGACTAATATCATCCTAACCCTACAATTTCTCATCCAAGGGTTAAAAACTGGATAGGACAAGTGCTCCTATCCTATTAATAGGATAATAGCCCTAGCCTATATATTGTGACAATAGTTCCACATCGGATGGGAATGGATTTGTCATTGGATTTATATGAGATTGGACACTAGTAATAATAACGGGCTTAAGCATTTTGGGCGGTGGTTGGGCCCAACGAGTTATTATTGCTAGTAAAGGGTCGTTACATTTGGTATCGAGGTTCACTGGACATGTGTGACGAGTTTTGAGCCACGGATGACGGGCTAGCGAGACGAGTCTCACATAGCAGTGATCGATCTTGGCGTGTGTGTGTGATTGGATGACGAGGACGTCATGAGTGCGATAGTCCCACATCGGATGGGAATGGATTTGTCATTGGGTTTATATGAGACTTGGACACTAGTAATAATAACTGAGCTTAAGCATTTTGGGCCGGTAGTTGGGCCCAACGAGTTATTGTTGCTAGTGGACTGGGTCTATATATATATATATATATATATATATATATATATATATATATATATATATATATATATATAGAGTTGTGGTATGCTTTTATAAGACGGAGGCTTAGTGCTTCCACTTTGTTTCGATGTTCTGACTTTCTAATCGACGATCGCTCAGTTAGACTTGATCTAGAATATTTGAAGTACCTAGAAAATAAATTTTACGATTTTTCGATATCATTTGCCTAGTGATCGAAGGGCTCCAAATCACTAATTTTAATGGTCGTGATGAGCAGGTTGCAAGTTTAATTGTAGAAATATTTAAATCACATGAAATTTTGATAGAAAATTCTTTATACCATATAAAACAAGATCAATAACTTTGATCTAAAATTTTAATGTCATATCATCATATTTTGTAAGATTTTTATTTTCAGTTGATTTTGAGCCACTTCGATCACTAGGCAAATGATATCGAAAATCGCGAAATTTATTTTCTAGATACTTCAAATACTCTAGATCAACTCTAGAGCCGATCGTCGATTCGAAAGTCCGAACATCGAAACAAAGCACTGAGGCCTCCGTGCTTCCATAAGCACCCTAGACGCAATCTATATATATATATATATATATATATATATATATATATATATATATATATCAATTTAAAGCCTATCAATAAAAACAAATCGATAGTAAAACTACCGTTTCTACCGATAGTATTAGTTCAACTCTCTCTCTCTCTCTCTCTCTCTCTCTCTCTCTCTCTCTCTCTCTCTCTCTCTCTCTCTCTCTCTCTCTCTCTATATATATATATATATATATATATATATATATATATATATATATATATATATATAACAATCTTTCATAAAAGGATATGACTCTAAACAAAAAGATACAACTCTTACAAAAGAACACACCCTTTCACAAGAGAAACAACAAATAAAACAAGCTTATAAACTAACAAAATCCACCTGATCCATTAGCTGAGCGGCACCGGCAGGATGGGTACGGCCGTTAGGGGGGCGGCGAGATAAAGCGAGGTGCCGAACCTATCGGAGAGGTCGACGTCGTCGGGCCGCATTCCGCTCGGCAGCCGCCAGTCGAACGCGCGCAGGATGGAGCCGAGCACGAGCGGCACCACCCGCACGGCGAGCGGCATCCCGGGGCACGCCCGCCGCCCGGAGCCGAACGGCAGGAACGCGAAGTCCTTCCCCCGGAAGTCCACCTCCCGCCCCGGCCCCAGGCACCGCTCCGGCCGGAACTCCTCCGCCTCCTCCCACACCTCCGGGTCCCGCCCGATCGCCCACACGTTCACCAACACCCGCGCCTCGCTCGGCACCGCGAACCCCGCCACCTCCACGAACCCGACTTCCCGCTCGGCCTCGGACGCCTTGCGCGGGAGCAGCAGCGGGCCCGGCGGGTGCAGCCGCATCGTCTCCTTCGCCCCCGCCTGCAGGAACGGGAGCCGCGCGACGTCGGATTCCTCGAATTCCTCCTTCGGCCCCAGCGTCTCCCGTATCTCGGCGCTCGCCTTCGCGAGCACCGCCGGGTTGCGGAGCAGCTCCGCCATCGCCCACTCCACCGTGTTCGAGGTCGTGTCGCTCCCCGCCGCAAAAAAATCCTAAATCAATTCACTCTCAACAGTCTTAAGAGCGTCCTGTGGAGCTAAGGCTATATATGTTTGGTATGGAAATATTTCGAAAAGAAGGGAGGAATATTCTTCAGTTGAAACAGTGCAAAAATTAGGTGAAGCAAATTATTCCAATCGAAGCAGTGGATTGTCCCGAAATAATTTGTTACATTTATTATTAGAATAACGTTGTTCTTCCCTACATTTTATTAAATAAATAGATATATAAATAAAAGTGCTTCTAGAAGCACTTTTGATGTGGTGCTTCGAATTTTTTAATCCTTGAATCGAGCCCAAATTTTTTTATACTTTCGAATATATAGTACTTCTATATATAAATAAATATATTAATATAAATATTATTGTTATGATAATATATTTATAATTAAATTTTTATATAATATAAATTAATTAAATTTGTTATATTCTTTATTTTATTGTATTATATATTAATATATTAATATTTAATTATTTTATATTTTATTAAGTATTATATGTATCAAATTAATTTTTTCATATATTATATATTTCGTCTAAATTTGTATTGAAATTTATACTGTTATTAATTAAAATTATTTTTTAATTATTTTTCATATATTAGTGTTGCATTTTAGTTCTTAAACATTGATTTATTATAATTTTAGTGCAAATTATTAAATTTATTACAATTAAGTATTATAACCAATTTAGTTAATTAAATACTAGTATATAGTTAACGTAGAGATGATATAATAATATTGTAATTGAAAATATGCCAATAATTATCATGACACATCACTTTTACATTAATAATGTGTTATTATTAATCAACTGAATTAAATTATTGGACTTCATTATAATAATTCTAAAAGTTAAAAATAATATTATATAATAAATTAAAATTTGACAACTAAAGTATCGCGCCAGCAAGGATCACTGCACAAAGTTCAAGCTATACTCCAAAACATATGATGTGACTGGTCGGTGTATCTTCATCTTTGGATTGATAAGAATACAATTTACACTTATTTTAAAATGTACTACTGGCATTGCTCTTTTATTTATCATAAATACTCTTCATCTATCTATAAAACACTATGATTTCATAATATTTCTTGCCACGTGACAAAAAATTTTTCATTCATCATTTAATATTATGTACAATATACATATACATATATATATACATACATACATACATATATATACATACATATATTTACATACATACATATACATACATACATATTACTCTTCTTGAGCCGAGACCTTTTCTCTTCTTTTAACCGTTTTTTTTTTTTTCCATGACACTTCTTATCTCCCAAATCGTTTTTCTTTCATCTTCCAACTTTCGAGACTCTTATCTTTCAACTCTCAAAACCCCTCGTCTTCTAAAACCACATGTCATCCCTCCCTCATTTCCCTCCTCAAACAAATTGATAGTAGGATAAATAAATATCTTTATATGATTAGTTAAATATGAATTTGAGTCTCTTTAGTTTTTTTTTATTATTTATTATCTTTCATAATATTTTAAATATTTTTTTTATTTTTTTTAACGTTATTTTAAACTGTACTACTGGCATTGCTCTTTTATTTATCATAAATACTCTTCATACGTATAATTCTTTATCTTTGAAGTGTACCCTTTAATACCTTATCCATTCAAGGATGGCGTCGCATAATCTGTCTTTGAGTATACCATTTTTTTTTGGATAAATGAAGTGTATGATTTATACTATTTATAGGTATACTCTTATTCTCCTCATAGCAATGCTTTTCTTTATATTTTGCTAAAAAGAAGGATGTGATTTGAAAGGGGTTTGTGCATGCATGAGAGAAAACAATTAAGAGAAGATTAAAAGGTAATTACACACCGTTATGAGTATTAAGATCTCTCGTCGTTGAAGCTTGGATTGGGAGTGCAGCTCCAGGAGGGAGTCCAAGAAATCGCCCTTCTTCTCTGCGCCGGACTTCATTTCGGCCAAGCGGCGGTCGAATATGTCGCCGAAGAACTCGTAGAACCTTCTCAGGTAGCTGGCATTGACGCGGCGCCGACCTTGAAGGTCGAGCGATTGGAGGAAGGGAAAGAAGTCCGAGATGTTCGGCTTCTCGATCTCCTGTATGAAGCCCGTGGCGAGACGCTTGAATTCTAGGTTAGATGCTTCTTCGGTGGAAGCGAGGTCCACCACGTCCTCCGAGAAGAAGAGGTTGGAGACGACGTTGAGCGCCGCATTCGATACCGGAACGCCAATCCTATTCGTACGACATCATTTTTCTTGCAGCTCGATCATACTTTTTACAGTATGAATAAATTATTTTATATGGTGTATATGATAACAGAAAGCTCTAGATTAAAATTTAGATTAATTACGTTTAGTTCTCGGTAAATATCCAATAGTAGATATATTTTTATAAAATTTAATTTGTCATATTTATTTAGGTAAAAATTTTAACGTTTTCAAATATAACTCCACTCTTAAGATCTGTAAGAAAAAAATAGTTAACCAATAGATAAAATACTTAATCCTGATTAGTAAGACTTTTTTATCTCTCTTATATTATTTGTGATGGTAAAAAGAAGAAGATGATAGTGAATGAAATAAATTAACCATTTTATTTTTGATTAATAAATGAGATAAATTAATTTTTTTACTTTTTTTTATATTATTTGTGATGGCAAAAACGAATTTTTAAAGGACATTTATGCATAATTTTCACCGTAAGAACTTTTATTAGAGGAAGATATTTGTGATGATAAAAATATTATTTTACTTATATTTTGTTAAAAAAATAAATAGTATCATTAGAATAACAAATCATGAGGGTAAATATATATGAAAATTACTGGATTTTTATAGTGATAAATATGAAAAGTTAAACTTTGTGCGTAGAAATATATTTGTTACTCGATATGTTTACAGAGAATTGTATGATACTATGATATGAAATTAACCCTTAAAATGTTTTTTTTTTTTTGAGAGAGAAAGAGATAGAAGACGCTACCCGCCGTTTATTTCGTTAAAAAATAAACTTTGCTAGAAATGTGAATCAACTAGGATTCGAACTCGGGTCTCGGGTACCAACCAAATGTTACGAGACATTTGCTATTATTTAATATTTACTTTCTAACATTTTTTTGAATTTACAATTGGGTTCTGTTAAAAACAAATTTATAGTCGATTAAAGATAAAATAATAAGTATAAATTTCTAATAGCTTACACTCTGGTAAGATTCCCTGAAACTATATTAGTAGATGGAACCAAAAATACGATTTCACTAAAATTTTTGTTTGAAAAGATTCGTTAGGGTTCATAAAATAACTCACAAAGTACAAATAAGTAGACTTTGTTTAGTTCGGACATAAGTAAGAATTAGTTATGTCCAGATTAGGTACAAGTTCAACTATAAGCAAGAGTTACACCAATTTTGCATTTGGACGAAAATTATGTTGTTTTCGAAAATAAAAAAAATAACATTTGGATAAATAAGATGAAATAAAAAAATAGTAATTAGTCATAAATAAAAAATAATGATATTTCATATTACCCATTTAATTATATTTAAATTTTAAATTTTAAATTTTAAAATTGAAAATTTAAATTCCCAAATTTTAAATTTCAAAGTTAAAAATTTTAAAATTTAAAATTTAACTTTAAAACCAAATTTAAATTTTAAAAATATAAAATTTAAAATTTTAAGTTTGAAAATTTTGAAATATCAAATTTAAAATTAAAACTTTAATATTTAAAATTTTAAATTGTAAACTTTAATTTTAAGATTACAAATTATGAATTTTAAAAACGTAAATTCTAATTTGAAACAAAAATTCTAATTTATAAATTTAAATTCTCTCTATAGCAGAGGGGAAATAAGATACTTCTTCCCACCCGAGGATAGGTTTAGGGTTTATGGTTTATGGTTTCGACTATAGTTCTCATTCTAATGGATTATCCCAAGATAAGGCCTCCTTCGAAGTGGTGTTTGGGTACAAATGGGGATAAGACGTTGTCCCTCTTTTGTACCCAATCCAAATGCTCACTTAGGCCCGGTTTAGTTCGGAGATAAAGTAGGATTAATGAAAGTTATCACCGCCATCCCATCAAACGGAGTGTTTTTGGGCTTTTATTCCCGTCCAACATTACGATTTTCAGCTATTTCGGAATATCTTAAAATTTATTATTCCACAATTTTAGGGGAATAGTGCTATTTTAAGATTTAATTCCAAGTTTTAGTAAAATTATAAATTGAATTAAAACTATAGATATAATATGTTACATATTATAATAAATTATTTTTATTATAAAATTATTAATTATACTACTTAATTTATTACTCTAATAAATATTTAATTTGATATTTGAGTAATAAATTTATTATTTTAATTAATTTACTAATTAAATAATTATTTATTTATTAGTGTACTAATTTATATTGATTAATTAATTATTTGACATAACCAATTTATGTTGATTAATTAATTATTAATTTGCTAATTAAATAATTAATTATTTGACATTACAAATATTTATATTGATATTGATTAATTAATTATTATTTTGACTAATTTAATTATCTAACTGTTATTAACTAATTGATTTATTAAGTTATCAAATTACTTGTGATTAATTAAATAATTAATTACCAATTAATTTATTAATTAAATTTAGGGTTATTTAGCAATATTCATGATTAATTAATGAATTAAGAAAGTTGAATTATTATGTAATTAATATTATTTATTAATTAACTAGATAAAGTATTATTGTATTAAAAGTATAATTAATTTTATTCACGCTATTCTAATCTAACCATTTAAACTCTATTTTGCTTATTCTCCATAAAAACTAAAGGCGTGTTTGGTTCGAAGTCGGAGTTAGAATCGGAAAAAAAAATAAGCTGGAATCGGAATCGAAATGACTCATTAACTAATTCTGTTTGGTTCGTTACCTTAATCGGAATCGGAATAAATCATTTTCATTGTTAGTGCTTGGTTTAAATAGATATAAAAAAAGAAAATCATATTAATATACTAACTTTATCTTGATAATTAATATATTAATTTAAATGCAAATTAAAAATTAAATATTAAAAATTTATATTAAAATTTTGAAATAATATCAAAATTTTAAATCTATTTTTTTGAAAAAAAAATTAAACTTTGAAGTTGAGTGGATAATTCAAAATATAAAACTAAATTTTAATTTATTCAAATTCAAATTTAAAATTACAATTTTAATTTTAATTTGAATCCATAAATTTAATTTAAATTTTAAATAAAATTTGAATAAAATTCTATATAAATTAAAATTTAATTTAAATTAAAATTCATAAGTTAGATTCGAAATACTTTATTAAAGTTTAATTTTTAATTCAGGTTCAAAATAAAATTTAAAATTATATATTTAATTTCAAATTTTAAACTCATATTTTAATTAAAAAAAAAAGTTAAAAAGGTATCCATTTCGTCCGGATTCCACTTCCGGATTGGAAAAAGAGGCGATTGAGAGATTCTCATTCCACTCGGGACGTACTAAACATCCATAAACGGATTCGCCAATATCGATTCTGATTTCATGGTAAAAAAAAAGCGAATCAAACATGCATTTGGTTTTCATCCAAACGTAAAATTAATTTTATTCTTTTTTATCTCAAGAATTGTAACTATCTTAGGAATAACCTAAAATAATTTATTTCCGAACAAATTGATAGCTTAGAGATCGACGGTTGCCTCACTTACCTGACCGGCTGCCCAATGCGGCGACGGAGGTTTGCGACGAGCTCGCGGGCCAGGCGCCCGCGTGCGGCTCCCGTGGCATCGAGGCTGCCGGGGGAGAAGATGTGGGTGGTGATGACAGCGCGGAGGAGCTTGCGCAGGGGGTCGCCCGAGGGGAGCCAGAGGAAGGAGGACTCGTAGTGGCGGAGGGCGCGCGCGGTGTCGGGGACCAAACGCGCCGAGAGGGCCTGGTCCTTCTTCTGAAGGACCTCGCGCGCCGCGGCAGGGGAGGAGACCACCACGGTGGTGGTCAGGCCCATCCTCACGGACATGACCGGCCCGTAGACCCGCGCCAGGCGAGCGAGGGAGCGGTGCGGCTGTGCACCCACGTCGAGGATGTTGCCGATGATCGGGAGCGGCGTGGGCCCCGGGGGGAGGGGGAGGGGGAGTGCTCTGGTTTTTCCGGCTCCCGGTCTTAGCTTCCACTTGACGAGGTAGAGAAATGAGAGGATAAGTAAGATCCAAAGAAAAGAAATTGTAGACTCCATTTTTCCGCGGAGTTGGTAATTTGGTATATGGATATGGTCTGATGAGCAGGCTATATTTATATCTCTATTTCTACGGCGGACGAGTGATAAATTAGTTTAATCTCGTTTAAGTTTAAAAGTACAAAGCGAAAGAGAGACATCCTGCTAATCAGCTTAAATTTCTTACAAAGAAAGTGATGCCCTAACTTCCATATCAGATATTTGTGAGCAGTGAAAGAATGTCGACGTTGCACGTTTTGAATGTGTTGACATGCGACATGACGGTAGGTATGTAAAACGGGTCCGGCGACACCTGGCCGCATGGCCTTGCACGGGCTCGGGCCGGGCTACACTACGTCACGGATCCTATAGTACAGCTTTGGGAGGAGTGATTTTGATCTAATACACCAAAAAAGTTTGGTCCATTCCTTTTCATTTTTTTTTTCCAAAAAAAATAATATAAATTTATTTATTTCTTAAAAAGTTTAAAAATATATTATATTATAATTATTTTTATAAATTTTATATAATTTAAAAAAAATATTAATTTAAATAAAAATATGTATTCTTTATATTTTTAAAATTTATAATGAATTTTATAAAAATATTTAAAAAATAAATACATTAAGAGGTCGGACCGAAGCACGGCCCGGCCAGGCCGGCCCGTTCCATTCGGGCGGAAGGGCTATGTCGGGCCGGAGGCTAGGCAGCAAGTCCCGACACGGCCCGGCCTAAAATTGAAGCTCGGCCGGGCCGACCTCTAGCTCGTTTTGGCCCGGCTTCTAGCCCGTGTCGACCCAGTTAATGTTGGCCCTACCGGCCCGGTACGGCCCACATTACATCGACACATATGTACAAGGCAAAGAGACCCATCGTATTTTTATCTCATATTTTTATCTCATCTAAAACCTTACATCTGAATTGGTACAGAGAACATCATCATAATGGGCTGTTTAGTCTTAGATTCTAAAAAAAATAAATTTCACTGGATTAATTTTAACTTGGAGAATTGATTTTGATTAGCAGTTTTAAAATTTTTAATTTAAAATATAATCCAAAATTTTAAAATTTATTATTTGAATTTAAAATGTAAAGTTAAAACTTAAAGTTTAAAATATTAAAATTTAAAAATTTGCAAACTAAAATTGATTTTTTTTTCAAAGATAGGTAGCATGTTAACTACTTCGTTTACTTCATTTAGAAATAAACTTTCTTTCACCAACATCCTGAGAGTAATTATAATTGTAAATCTAAAACTAAGAAAGAAGTATAGTAAGAAAATAAAAAAACTTACCCAAAAAAATCAAATCATCAAAACAAAAAAGGCGAAAAACTTTTCGCCTTTTGAAGCAATATTAAAAAAATAAAAATAAAGAATTAAATATATGGTTACAAAGGCTTGCTACTAATTGGCACGGACTATATTTATTACGCATGAGGTGTTTCCGTTCCGACTTCATATTTTCTTATGCAATAGAGATCTAGAGAGAGAGAGTGGAACGAAGAGAGCTCGATGTTTCCATTTGTACTTAATTTTTTCCTGTACTTCAAATAGTGGGTTTAAGGGAGTATGAAAATTATATATATATATATATATATATATATATATATATATATATATATATATATATATATATATATATATATATATATATATATATATATAATGTTACTATACTATTATGAGTACGACTGCCCCGTACTCATGTTTGTTTAATGATAAGAGCCTTCCGAATCGCGTATCCACACAATCGTTAAACGTTATTTACAAAGATTTAAAACTTCTAGAAATAAAATTTTATAATTTTTCGACATCATTTACCTTACGATCAAGAGGTCACAAATTTGACAATTTTTAACAGGTATGGGATTATTGCTAGTTTAACGGTATAAAAAAATCAAAATTTGTTGAATTTTTGATAGAAAATTCTATTCACTACATAGATAAAGACCAATAACTCCGATCTTGAATTGAAGGATCCGATCATCCTTTTTTAGGACGTCGTTCGATTTTGACCGTTCATTTTATGCTGAATGGACTTTATTATGATTTAAAATTTACGAAATTTATTCTCTAGAAGTTTTAAATACTATAGATCATATTTAACGGAGTGGATCGTCGCTTAAGCTCTATCATCGAAAACAACTTATGAGTAGTAGATCTCCAATACTCATAATAGTATAATGCCTAGATATATATATATATATATATATATATATATATATATATATATATATATATATATATATAGTTGAGCTAGAATACTCTCAAAAGCACCAACTTCTTGGTGCTTTTGAGTTTTTCTTGGATCTACTTTTTGTTTACTAATACCCCTTGGATCAAACACTATTTCACTTACCACCACCTACCACCATCATCTCAACCCTAAATCTCTCCATCCAATTGGTTAAAAACTCACAAGCACCATCTCTTTAATCCTTTTGAGAGTATTCTAGCTCAACTATATATATATATATATATATATATATATATATATATATATATATATATATATATATATATATATAGAGAGAGAGAGTGAAAATTAAATATATATATAGATCTACACCTTTGATCATTTTTATCCGTTAGATTATACTATTCAACCAACCACCCACTTAACCCAAGGGGACCCACATTTTCTTTACCGCACATCTATTAATCCAAAGGCTAAAAACTTACAAGCACCAATAACTTGGTACTTTTAAAACCATAGGAGCCGAATTATATATATATATATATATATATATATATATATATATATATATATATATATATATATATATATATTTACTTATATTATTATAGTAGTAGAGCCCTACTACTCATAAGTTGTTTTCGATGATAGAGCTTCGAATCGACGATCCACTCCGTTAAATATGATCTAGAGTATTTAAAACTTCTAGAAAATAAATTTCGTAATTTTTCGAAATTATTTACCTTACGATCAAAAGCTCACAAAATTGACAATTTTTAACTCGATATGGGATCCTTGGTAGTTTAACGGTGTAAAAGAATTGAAATAGGTTGAATTTTTGATAGAAAATCCTATTCACTTCCTAGATAAAGATCAATACCTCCGTTCTTAAATTGAAGGATCCGATCATCTATTTTTAGGATGTCGTTCGATTTCTACTTTCATTTTATGCCCATTTGATGGAGTTTATTATAACTTTGAAAAATTACGAAATTTATTTTCTAGAAGTTTTAAATACTCTAGATCATATTTAACGGAGTGGATCGTCGATTCGGAAGCTCTATCATCGAAAACAACTTATGAATAGTAGGGCTCTACTACTCTTAATAAGTATAATAGCCCTACTCTATACATATACATATATATATATATATATATATATATATATATATATATATATATATATATATATAGTCCTCTATCTTATCAATAGCACGGAGTCTCCGTGCTACCAAGTTTTTCACCGTTAGATCCACCCCTTTGATGATTTTCACTCGTTAGATCATACTATTCAACCAACCACCCACTTAACCTGGGGCCCACATCATCCTAACCGCACATCTCTCAATCCAACTTATATATATATATATATATATATATATATATATATATATATATATATATATATATATATATATATATATATAGTCTCACATTATATACCCACATGCAGTGACGATCGTCCCCGTACTCACAAGTCGCTTTCAATGATGGGAAACCTTCCGAATCGACGATCCACACCGTTAAACGTTGATCTAAACTATTTAAACTATCTAGAAATCAAATTTCACGCACTTTCAATATTGTTCTTTTATCCATCAAGTGGACATAAAAATGAACAATGAAAATGAATACTCTTTAAAAAATGATAATAGGAGTCTTGTAATCAAGATCAAGAGTATAGATCTTGTTTTAAATAGTTTAAAGAATTTTCTAACAAAATTCAATTGATTTGGATATCTTTACGCCGTTAAACGAGAAAACGCCTCTTATCGACCATTAAAATTATAAATTTTGAAACCGTTTGATCATTAGGCAAATGAAGTCGAAAAGATTTGAAATTTGATTTCTAAACACTTCAAATGATATAGATCATGTTCAACGGAGTCGATCGTCAATTTTGCAGATCTATCATCGAAAACAAATCGGTAGTAAAATAGCTTTACTACCGATATATATATATAGTGTGAGGTTATTATATATATATATGAAAGTACGGAGCCTTGGGTGCCTTATCGGATATATATATATATATATAGTTGATTGATCTAGAATATTCAAGTATCCAAAGCACCAACTTCTTGAGTGCTTTTGAGTTACAAATTAAACTTGATCTAGAATATTTGAAGTATCTATAAAATAAATTTTATAATTTTTCGATATCATTTGCCTGGTAATCGAATGGGCTCAAAAGTTAATAATTTTAATAGTCGTAATAAGCCGTTTGTAAGTTTAGCGGTGTAGAAAAATCTAAATCACGTAAAATTTTGATAGAAAATTTTTTATACTATATAAAAAAAAATTAATATCTTTGATCTAAAATTTTAATATCATATTATCACGTTTTGTAAGATTTTTATTTTCAACTATTAATTTTGAGCCCATTCGTTTACTAAGTAAATAATATCGAAAAATTAGATAATTTATTTTCTACATACATCAAATAATCTAAATCAAATATAACGGAGCTGATCGATGATTCAAAAGTCGCAACATAAAAGACGACCTGAAAGCAGTTTGAGTATTTACTACTGGTTGAAATTAGTTTCTCTCAAACTATCGCTATTAAATAATATAAAATAATTATTATGTTCTAAAATTTTAAATATATTTAAATATTTTTTTTATTTATCACCCTCTCTCAACTTTGGTTTGAAAACTTTTCGCTAGTCCCATGAGGTGCAATCGAATTAAATGAAAGAAAAATTAACAATGCTATAGAATCCTGACACAATTCAAATTATACCATATTTAATGGCGGCAGATTCAAATTTGGCTTTAACTATTTTTTTTTGTCTAAATCCACCTGACCCATTAGATGAGCGGCACCGGCAGCACGGGCACGGCCGTCAGGGGGACGGCGAGATAAATCGAGGAGGCGAACCTATCCGAGAGGTCGACGCCATCGGGCCGCATTCCGCGCGGCAGCTGCCAGTCGAACGCTTGCAGGATGGAGCCGAGCACGAGCGGCACGACCCGCACGGCGAGCGGCATCCCGGGGCACGCCCGCCGGCCGGAGCCAAAAGGCAGGTACTCGAAGTCCTTCCCCCGGAAGTCCACCTCCCGCTCCGGCCCCAGGAACCGCTCCGGGCGGCACTCCTCCGCCTCCTCCCACAGCTCCGGGTCCCGCCCGATCGCCCACGCGTTCACCAACACCTGCGCCTCGCTCGGCACCGCGAACCCCGCCACCTCCACGAACCCGACTCCCGCCCCCGTCTCGGATGGTTTGCGCGGGAGCAGCAGCGGGCCCGGCGGGTGCAGCCGCAACGTCTCCTTCATCACCGCTTGCAGGAACGGGAGCCGCGGGACGTCGGATTCCTCGAATTCTTCCTTCGGCCCCAGCGTCTCCCGTAGCTCCGCTTGCGCCTTTGCGAGTACCGCCGGGTTGCGGAGCAGCTCCGCCATCGCCCACTCCACCGTGGTCGAGCTCGTGTCGCTCCCCGCCGCAAAGAAGTCCAACATTAATCAATGCAACTCTCGACGTACGGTATTAAAAGCTTCCCGTGGAACATAAAACCCTACTAGAAAACTGAAACTCCACAGAGGCTGATACTGTTGGCGCGAAAATTATTAGGAATAGAGTAGTTATAAATTATTTTACTAATTTTTTTTTATTTTTACCCTCCTGAGTCCTGACTAACTAACGGACTTTTTTTTTCATATAAATTTTAAATTATCTCTGTGGTTTAGTTTATTTTTTCTTTTGCCAATTTGTAGTGTTAAGAATTTCACTTTTATTTTCTTTTAATTTAATTTATTTTTTGATTAAAAATATTACATAAAATAGAATGACAAAATAAAAATTTTTTAAAATAAATTATAGGATGAAAATATAAAAAATGCATTTCTTACATTTCATATAAAAATTTCACTTTTATCCTCTCTCTCTCTCTCTCTCTCTCTCTCTCTCTCTCTCTCTCTCTCTCTCTCTTCCTTCTGCTCTCTCTCATTCGCAGTCTCACTCACATGTACACTTCCTCACCATTTTTTTTGGGCTTTTATTGAAAATAGCCCTCTGATTTTTTATATTTTGCAAAATAAATTCTTGTAAAATAAATTACAAAAATGGTCCTACCTACGCCACGCCGCACGTACGCGCCACGGGCCGAGATTGGGCCAGGTGTTTAAGTTGAACACGGTGAATGGTTCACCGTGTTCAATTGTATTGGACACGGTGAACCATTCACCGTGTCAAATACATTAGTATTGGACACGGTGAACCATTAACCGTGTCCAATACTAATGTAAGGGCCTAACCAAAATGGCTAAGTCCTAATAGTTGTATTGGACACGGTGAATGGTTCACCGTGTCCAATACTAATACTAATGTATTGGACACGGTGAATAGTTCACCGTGTCCAATAGTATTGAACACGGTGAACCATTCACCGTGTTCAACTTAAACACCCAGCCACGCCGGCCCGCATACGTGTAATTTATTTTACAGTAGAGCTATTTTGCACAATATAAAAAATCAGAAGGCTATTTTACAAAAAAGCCCTTTTTTTTTTCATAATACATTTCTTATCCTCCGTCACTTCACCACCTTCTGTCACACACACACACAGACCCACACGCGAGAGAGAGAGAGATCACCTTCTTCTATCAATCACACACGAGAGAGAAGAGAGAGATAAAAAAATTCTAAAGCCGAAGCACTCCTCTTCGTCTCCCTCTCGATCCTCTTCTCCCTCACCCCCTCTCACTACCGTGAAGGAGGAGAAATGGAAGCCCTAATAATGGATCGAATCCACATAAGCCTCCACCACTCCGTGCACTGGAACACTATTTTCCTCTACGAGCGCCTCTGTGCCAAGTTTCCCTCCGAGGTACTCCTCATATCTTATCACCTATTTTTCACAAATATTTGAATTTCCTTTTTTGTTTACGCGTTAATTGTTGTTATTTTTTTGGAGCAGCTGAGATGATGTTTTGGAGTTTCTAGAGCTAAATCTTTTGGTAGATCGAGCGGCAGAATTATAGTTACTGGATTTGTTCTTCCAATAGTTAAAATCACTTTTATATTTCCAGAAATGTTTAGGTAGTGTACCCTTATTCACTTTATAGAAATGGTTAATATATATATATATATATATATATATATATCGCCAAAAAGAAGGTTGCGATTGAAAACGGCTGATTGTGACCTCAGAGAAAACAATTAAGAAAAGATTAGAACGTAATTGACTCAGAAATACATACCGTGAAGAGAGTTAAGATCTCTCGCCGTTGAAGCTTGGATTGGGAGTGCAGCTCCAAGAGGGAGTCCAAGAAATCATCCTTCTTCTCTGCGCCAGAGTTCATTCCGGCCAAGCGGCGGTCGAATATGTCGCCGAAGAACTCGTAGAACCTTCTGACGTAGCCGGCATTGACGCATCGCCGGCCTTGTAGGTCGAGCGATCGGAGGAAGGGAAAGAAGTCCGAGATGTTCGGCCTCGCGATCTCCTCGATGAAGCCCGAGACGAGCCGCTTGAATTCTTGGTTAGATGCCTCTTCGGCCGATGCGAGGTCCACCACGTTCTCCGAGAAGAGAAGGTTGGAGATGACATTGAGCAGCGTGTTGAATACCGCAATGCGAATCCTATTATAGTTTAACATCGTTTTTCTCAATGCTCAAACTTGAACAATATTAATAAATTATTTCATACAGCATCATAATGAAAAATTCTAAATTAAAATTTTATAAGATCACTAAAAATTAAAATCTTTGTTCCCGCTAGTATTGATACTCTTTTTAGAGAAGGAAGAGCCGAATGATTATTTTTTCGCCGCATGAGAAGTGACCAAAATTTTATTGAGATGCTTGATGTCAAATAAAAAGGGATTACACTGTAGTTCTTCAACTTACACTCATTGGGAGACGAGTCGACTTAGAGGAGGCTCAATAAGGTGGAAGGAACTAGCGACAAATGCTCGCACTTGGTGGCTAGTTATCTAGCTTGAACGGAACAGTCATATTTTTTAAAAGAAAAAGCATTCGCAAAATCAGAGGTAGCGGACGACCATATGGCTCGGGATCAGTCTGCTAAACTTTTAGTATTATAACACCTTCTCTTACGAGTCTCCGGCCGTGCGTCCAATTCAGGAGCGTGTTTGATTCGTTTATTTTTCAATGAGGAATCGGAATGGGAATGGCCAAATCCGTTTGTGGGTGTTTGGTACGCGGGAGTTCATTCCGATTCTAATTCGTGAGTGGAATGGAAATCCCTCAATCGCCTCTTTTTTCAATCCGGCCTAGAAGATCGGATTGAAAGTTGAATTCGGACGGAATGGATATTTTTTAATTTTTTTAATTTAAATATGAGTTTAAATTTTGAAATTAAATATATACTTTTAAATTTTCATTTGAACTTGAATTAAAAATTAAAATTTAATCAAGTATTTCGAATCTAACCTACAAAAAAATTTGCATTTAAGGACACTTTAAATCAGCTTTAAAGTGTCGGCAAAAATAATTACGACGCTTGTAAAAGCATCGGGTAAAGAGTCGTTAAATAAACATGTCGGGATAAATATACCGACGTTCTAATATAGCGTCGGAAAATGTATATAAATATTTAATAAAAATATATTTATTGGCGACGCTTAATTATAGTGTCGGCAAATCCTAAATATTAAAGACGCTAGAAGATAGCATCGTCTAAAAACGTCATCTAAAACATATTTAACTTATGAATTTGAATTTAAATTAAATTATAATTTAAATAAAATTTTATTCAAATTTTATTTAAAACTTAAATTAAATTTAAAGATTCAAATTAAAATTTAAATTGTAATTTTAAGTTTGAATTTGAATAAATCAAAATTTAGTTTTATATTTTGAATTATACACTCAACTTCAGAGTTTAATTTTTTTAAAAAAAAAAGATTTAAAATTTTGATATTATTTCAAAATTTTGATGTAAATTTTTAATATTTAATTTTCAATTTGTATTTAAATTAATATATTAATTATAAAGATAAAATTAATATATTAATTTGATTACTCTTTTATATCTACCTGAATCAAACACCGAATTCGATTCAAGTTGTGAACCAAACAGAATTAGGTAAGGAGTCATTATGATTTCGATTCCAGCTTATTCCGATTCCGATTCCGATTCCGACTTTGAACCAAACACGCCCCAGATATTTTTCTTATATTATATGAAAGATCTATACTCCTCCCCTTTAATTTTTCATTTTCTTTCTTTGTGTTTTTCTTTTTCTACTCCTTTCCTAGAGGTCGTGCGTCTAATCGTGAACGGAACAGTCATATTTTTCAAAAGAAAACGCACTCGCAAAATCAGATGTAGAGGACGACCATATGGCTCGGGATCAGTCTGCTAAACTTTCAGTATTATAACACATTCTCTTACGAGTCTCTAGCCGTTTTTCTTGTCTTATATGAAAGATCTATACTCCTCCCCTTTAATTTTTCGTTTTCTTTCTTTGTGTTTTTCTTTTTCAACTCCTTTCCTAGAGGTCGTGCGTCTAATCCTGAACGGAGCAGTCATATTTTTCAAAAGAAAACGCACTCGCAAAATCATATGTAGCGGACGAACATATGGCTCGGAATCAATCTGCTAAACTTTCAGTATTATAACACCTTCTCTTACGAGTCTCCAGCCGTTTATCTAATCCCGATGGTTTTTTTGTCCTATATAAAAGATCTATACTACTCCCCTTTTCTGTTTTCTTTCTTTATGTTTTACTTTTTCTACTCTTTTTCTAGAGGCCTGGTTGCTTTATTTTCTAATTAAATAAAGCGGTAGCATGCTATCAAATTCTCAAAAAAAAAATTATGAGACATCTTACCTTATTTAATATTTACTTTTTAATTTTTATACAATTTGGTGCTTTTAAAAAAGTTTTCAAGTCAATTAAATATAAAATAATTTAAGTATAATTTTCTAAGGCTGCGTAGAGTTGTTTATTCCAAGAACAGATAAATTTGTATTAGATTATATTAGTTTATTTTAGGGATAAGGGTGGAATAATTGTTCTAAAATTATATCAGATTATACCAGTTTATTTCAGAAGTAAAAAAAAAAAAAAACTATTATTTTTTAATACCAAAAATACTGTTGGGAACAAAATGGGAAATAAGTTTCCAAATAAAAAGCTAGCTAATTAAAAGTTTACAGTCTCATAAGATTCCCTGAACTATAGAACTAGAAGGAATCGGAAGTACGAATTCATTAAATTTTTTGTTTGAAAACATTCGTTTAATAGGGTTCATAAAATAACTCAAAGTATAAATAAATAGAATATTATGATTTTAGACAACAAACACAGTTTCACTTAGCTACAGTTTGGTTCGGAATTAAGAAAAAACCAGTTATTCCAGAAATAGTGTTAAGTTTAGAATTAAAGATTGGGTTAGAGTATTTTTGTGTTTGGTTGGGAATTGGAGTTAGTCCGGTATATTGAAAAATAGTATTTGGTTGGAGTAGGTGGGATAATTAAGAAGGATAGTAAATTATTATGAATAAAAAATAGTTTTGATTGAGATTTGATAGGGTTAAGTGGAGTTAGTTAAGCCGGAATAACCTATTTAAGCTTGGATTAACTAATCCCATCTATTTTTTATGGTGTTTGAGAATAATATGGAGGTTAAGGGGTTATTCCATCCCTTGACCCCCGGCTTAATTACCTGACCGGCTGCCCGGCGCGGCGACGGAGGTATGCGACGAGCTCGCGGGCCTGGCGCTCGCGCACGGTGCGCGTGGCACCGAGGCTGCGGTGGGAGAAGATGTGGGTGGCGATGACGGCGCGGAGGTGCTTGCGCAGGGCGCTGCCCGGGGGGAGCCATATGGTGGAGGTCTCGTGGTGGCCGAGGGCGCGCATGGTGTCGGGGACCCAGCGCGCCGAGAGGGCCTGGTCCTTCTTCTGAAGGACCTCGCGCGCCGCAGCGGGAGAGGAGACCACAACGGTGGTGGTGAGGCCGAGCCTCACGGACATGACCGGGCCGTAGACCCGGGCCAGGCGCGCGAGGGAGCGGTACGGCTGCGCGCCCACGTCGAGGATGTTGCCGATGATCGGTAGCGGCCTCGGCCCCGGGGGGAGGGGAAGGGGGAGTGCTCCGGTTTTTCCGGCTCCCGGGCTTAGCTTCCGCTTGACGAGGTAGAGAAATGAGAGGATGAGTAAGATCCAAAGAAAGGAAATTATGAACTCCATATTTCCGCGGAGATGGTATATGAATATGCATTGCTACGAAGAGCAGGCTACTTTTATATATAAACTTTTAGCCAGCTTTTTATTTGGAAACTTATTTACCCTTTTGTTCCAAACAGTATTTTTGGTATTAAAAAAATTTTTTTTTTTTTATTTTACTTCTATAATAAACTGGTATACTCTCGTATAATTTAAGTATAATTTTCTAAGGCTACGTAATAGAGTTGTTTATTCCAAGAACAGATAAATTTGTATTGAATTATATTACATTTTTAACTAAGTTTATTTTTAAATAAAATAAACGAAGGAGGTAGCGTACTATTTATCTTTCAAAAAAAAAAATGTTCCACTCTCATCTCTAAAATAAACTAGTATAATCTAATACAAATTTATCTGTTTTTGGAATAAACAATTTTACGCAGCCTGAAAAAATTATATTTAAATTATTTTATATTTAATTGACTTGAAATTTTTTTTAAAAGAATCAAATTGTATAAAAATTAGAAAGTAAATATTAAATAAGGGCAGATGTCTCATAATTTGAGCTGTTAGAGCTCAAATTAAGGCTTGACGTTCAATTTATTATTTGTAAAAGTTAGTTTGAGCGGTTACAGCTGTTTGAAAAATGATGTTACACTATTAGGATTGGCGTCCCGGTATTCAACGCGGTGCTCAACATCATCTCTCTTCTTCTCGGAGGACGTGGTGGACCTTGCATCGGCCAAAGAAGCATCTAACCAGGAATTCAAGCGTCTCATCTCGAGTGCCGTCGAGGAGATCGGGAGGCCGAACATCTCGGACTTCTTCCCCTTCCTCCGACCGCTCGACCTACAAGGCCAGCGCCGCGTCACTGCCGGCTACATAAGAAGGTTCTACGAGTTCTTTGTCGACATATTCGACCGCCGTTTGGCCAAAATGAAATCTGGTGCGGAGAAGAAGGGCGATTTCTTGGACTCCCTCTCGGAGCTGCACTCCCAATCCAAGCTACAACGGCGAGAGATCATAACTCTCCTCTAGGTATGTAGTTTTCAGTCTACAACAAAATTAGGTTATAGGAACACATGTTTGGGACACTTTTGAGCAAGTGTTCCATTTATGTTAAAACTTAAAAAAACATCTACTAATGTCTGAATACAAAGCCCAATCCAACAAAAAATAAAAGATTACTCTACTCAACCCACCACACCCAGTCAATTTGATCCGATTACAAACAAAAAAAAAAAAGAAAGAAAAATAAATTACCATTTACTCTTCTCTCTTCGCTTAATCCACTGAAATTCTAGACGAAGAGTTTTTTCTGTCGTTCTCCTCCGCTACTGCAGCCAACGAGATAGAATTTCGGTGGTTGCTAAGTGCTTAAATAAGTTTTGGTAAATTTGCAGTACTTTTTTAGGTTATAGCGACACTCTTTAACTGTCACTATATACCTGTAGACACACATGACACTTTTTAAAAGTGTCGATAATTTTAATTTAACAAAGACTTTTTCGACACGCATGCACTTAAAAGTCATTCTTGTAATCGCTTTTATCAGAATTTCCTTCTAATCTTCTCTTTGTTTGTTGTTTTCTTTGAGACCACAACAGTTGTTTCAATTGCATCCTTCTTTTTAGTGGTGTATAAAAATTGTCATCTCAATTGTTTTTTTCTAAGGCCACAACGCACTTCTCAATCGCATTGTTCTTTCAAGTGGAATATAAAAAATATCTGTTTTCGAGTTTGGGCATGATATTTTCAGAGCTAGCAAATAGTATTAATGCCCGAATAATTCTTAAATATATTTTATAATTTTAAATTTTGCCCTTCGTAATAGAAACGTCATCTGGTCCTCTTCATTCTATTTATAGATACCAACAACGACTAGAGCGTTTGTGCCATCCATGCAATATATAATGGAAACCATCAACCAATGGAAGCCCGCCAAATATATAATAAAAATTTTGAACGTTTTCATTGCACACATTAAGATGTCAGATGTGTGTCAAAAATAAATTAATATTACATATAAAATATTTAACTATTTTATATTATATTATATTTTATAGTAGTAATTATTAGATATTTTATCAATAATCCAATTAATATACTATACGGTGTATGGAACGTTAGTACGCACCATATACAAGCAAATATTATTCTCGTTCTCTTTTCGATTTATTAGTGCATCGTATAACTTTTCTCTATATGGGATGTATATGTGTATATGCACCATATACTTAAAATTCTTTAATAAATATTTTAAAATTTAATTTATTAAATATAATTTAAATTATTAGAATGTATAGATCAAAAATATTTAAATTAGTTTTGATATTACATTTGATTAAATTTTTAAATAATATTATTAGTGTTGAGGTCAAAATTGAAACCTGCCGACCTAATTCATGTATGAGCCAAAAAAATAAGGACATGTGGTATATATACCAGGAGTCGGCAATAAAGCATCTGAAGGTTGAGAGCGTTTAGGCGGGGACAGTTGAGAAGTGGGACATAATTTTTATGAGAAGTGGGCGTAACTTTCATAATGATAGTTACAACCACTCCCCCCGCTAGCTACTTTCAACCAACAAATAATGTAGGTTGATATTACTATAAATAGTAATTTCGAAGTCTGCAATAGGGGTCTTCTCCCCCCTAAACGAGAAAACCATCATTATTTTTTTTGTAATTTTATCGCTTTTTTAGTAGTAGTCTAATTGTATTCTTTTTTACCCGTATTTACTGATTTTCTGGGAGTAGTTTTCAAGTTACATCTCTGGAGTCTGTATGCCCCACGGGCACACTCTATTTTAAACTATATTTTCAGAGTCTGTATGCTCTACGAGCACACTCTGTTGTAAACTATATTTTCAGAGTCTGTATGCCTTTCGGACACACTTTGTTTTATTAATATATATAAACATTCAGCTCTTTCAGCCGACTAGTCACTGTGTATTTTATCTAATCAGCTCTTTCAGCCGACCAGTCGCTGTATATATATTTCATCTATTCGACTCTTTCAGACGATCAGTTACTATGCATTTCATTAATTTATTCGGCTTTTTTAGCCGAACTGATTCTACAATAGAGGATTTCGAACTCGGCTAATCAGATCCCTCATCAGCCGAATCGCTTGATCCAGTCGAATAGCGCAAACTTCTGGGTCATCGATCATAGCTATTTCGCCTCCCGACGTGCTTTCCGGAGAAGATCTTTGACCGAGTCAAAGAGTAGAAAATTCGGCTCCTAACAATTAGAATAATTTAATTCTTCAAATACTACAAATTAAAAAAAATATTGGTAAAAAAATTATTTTATAATATACATAAAAATACTTCATTGATTTTTATTATAATTTGTTAACTTTAAAATTAATAATTATATATTTTAATTGGCTGAAATACTGCTTATTTACTGCATAGTGTCGGTCCCTGTACTAGAAACTCATTAGTAGACTTCTCTATATTTCTATTTAAAATATATTTACTCATTTAATAAAATGTATCAATAAAAATAATAAAATAATTAAAAGTTAGAGAATAGAGAATAACTGGAATTAACAATTGTTCAACTCTTTTTACCAGATGCTGGATGAACCCTTTACTCAAACCCTCAACTTAGCAGCTACGAAAGGTTTTCGATTAAAAGTAAAAAAGTTTACAATCTCTCGATAAAATTAAAGAGCACCATTGTTGGAGAAAAGTTCATATGGATTACAAAAATAAGTTCAGATGGATCAAAAGGTATCATAAATAAAAGTTTGTTGTCTCTAAATGGTTTAAGAATTTATTTTTCTCTAGTGACAGATAACAGATGAGGAAAGAAATATATATCTTACTCTATAAAATTAGTTAATTAATTTTATTAATAATTAATTATATATAATATAATCAATTAATCTGATTAATAATGCACATGATAAATTGTGTAATAAAATCCAGTCCGATAGATGCAATTTAAATTTCAGAAGTAAGAGTTAGGAAATACGGTGTGTGTGCATGTGTACATATAAAATTAATTTTATTTAAAAATTTCTTCTACTATTTTTTTTTTTATTTATTAATTTTTTAAAATTATTTTGATAGATTTATTTTAAATCTTTTTCACATAATTAAATCTTTATAAAGTAAGTTGTTGTATAAATTTACATTGCACATATACCAATTTTAATAAATTTTATTCAAATAAATTTAATTATTAAATTATTTTTATATAATTTTTATTTATTAATAATTAGACTTATTAAACTATATAAAAATATAAAAAAATCTAAAATTTATTATACAAATATTTTTATATCAGCAGCATTAATGCTCCGTAACTTCGCTAGTAAGCAATATTCTAAGGTATATGTGAGACCCAAGATAGTCCTATATATGAGATATAATAGGGCTAAACTCTTAACCCGGCTTAAGCATTTTGGGTGGTGGCAAGGCCCAAGAGGTTAAGAGAGTTAAGCGTGCTAGGACGGGACTAGTCCTAGGATGGGTGACCTCCTGGGAAGTCAGGGTGTTACAGTACATATTTGGGTACCCGTACGCAGCAGGCTAGCAGCACTCTTTTGACAGTTCTAATTTGGGGACAGCGGATTCAAACTAGCTAGGCTGGATATATATAGCAGCAATTATTTATTTTGCTGATACAGGGTCTCTAATCAATCAAATTGTTCTCTTCTCTAGGCGGCACCGACGGCACGGGCACGGCCGTTAGGGGGACGGCGAGCATGAGCGTGGTGGCGAACTTATCAGAGAGGTCGACATCGATGGGGCGCATCCCGCGCGGCAGCCGCCATTCGAACGCGTGCAGGATGGAGCCGAGCACGAGCGGCACCACCTGCACGGCGAGTGGCATCCCGGGGCACGCCCGCCGCCCGGAGCCGAACGGCAGGAACTCGAAGTCCTTCCCCCGGAAGTCCACCTCCCGCCCCGGCCCCAGGAACCGCTCCGGGCGGAACTCCTCCGCCTCCGCCCACACCTCCGGGTCCCGCCCGATCGCCCACGCGTTCACCAACACCTGCGCCTCGCTCGGCACCGCGAACCCGGCCACCTCCACGAAGCCGACTTCCTGCTCCGTCTCGGAAGGTTTGTGCGGGAGCAGCAGCGGGCCCGGCGGGTGCAGCCGCATCGTCTCCTTCACCACCGCTCGCAGGAACGGGAGCCGCGCGACGTCGGATTCCTCGAGTTCCTCCTTCGGTCCCAAAGTCTCCTGTATCTCGGCGCGCGCCTTCGCGAGGACCGCAGGGTTGTGGAGCAGCTCCGCCATCGCCCACTCCACCGTGTTCGAGCTCGTGTCGCTCCCCGCCCCAAAGAAGTCCTGTGTCAATGCATGCTCAGAAAAAAAAAAATTAAGAGTTTCTGCCGAGGCGGGAAACTAAACTACAAAAACTGAAAGTTCAAAAGGGACTGATATTTTTCCTAACTTTCCAACCCACTTTTTTGTTGGTTTAATTGCCTATGTATATAAACCTCTAAAATATATTATTTATTTTTATTCTTTATTTCAAATCTATCTTTTATATATTTTTTTAGTTATTTAAAAATATTTCTGCTGTTAGTGTTACTTAATTTATCTCGAATTAAATCTGAGTTAAATTTTTACCATATTTAAAAAATAGTTGAAAATATTTTTTACTCATAACTTAAGAACAAACAAGAAAAATTAATGACTGTATAAAAATATATTTGAAAGGTTAAAAAGTCAAAATATTATTTTGCTCATAACTTGAATATAAATAAGAAAAAATAGTGATAGTAAAAAAATATTTTAAAAAAGGCAAAGTGATAAATTTACGAAAATAATAGTCAGAGGGTTTAGTGTATAAAACGGTTCATCCAGCCCTTCATCAAAAGAGTTGAACATTTTTTAATTTTAATCATTCTCTATTATCAATTTTTAATTATTCTATAATTTTTATTGATGAATTTATTAAATGAGTAAATATATGTAAAATAAATATATAGAGAAGTCATCTGATGAGTTATGTACATAAATGCTTTACTAGTGGGTACCTTTTATATATATATAGTGGTACAGATCCCGGGCTGCGCTGCAGGTTGACAGTCTTTCTGATATTTTTGCCAATATTAAAATGTGCTAGCATATATATATATATATATATATATATATATATATATATATATATATAGAAATTTACTATATTTTTATGAGTATAGAGGCTCTTGTACTCATAATTTTTTCGCCATTTGATCCACCCTTTAATCATTTTTACCCGTTAGATTATACTATTCAACCAACCACCTACTCAACCCTAGGGGGCCCATCAATCTAACCGTAATCACTCTCATCCTAGCCTCACATTTTTTCATCTCAACTACCAAAAAGTTATGAGTACGATACCCAATACTCATAATAGTATAGTATATATATATATATATATATATATATATATATATATATATATATATATATATATATATATATATATATATATATATATATATAAGGATTCTTGTTAGAATCTTATCGATATAATGACCCAAACTTTCTTAACGTTGTTTTCGATAATGGAGCCTCCAAATTGATGATCGGTACCGTTGAATGTGATCTAAACCATTTGAAGTATTTAGAAATCAAATTTCATACATTTTCGATATTGTTCTCTTATCCATCGATTGGACACAAAAATGAACGGCTGAAAATGAATATTCTTAAAAAAATGATGATATGAGTCTTGTAATCAAGATCAAGAGTATATATCTTGTTTTAAATAGTTTAAAGAATTTTCTAACTAAAATTCAATTGATTTAGATATCTTTACGCCGTTAAACGAGAAAACGCCTCATATCGACCATTAAAGTTACAAATTTTGAAACCCTTTGATCATTAGGCAAATGATATCGAAAAGATTTGAAATTTAATTTCTAAATACTTCAAGTGGTATAGATCATGCTCAACGGTGCTGATCGTCGATTTAGAGGCTCCATCATCGAAAACAAATAGGTGGCAAAAATACCGATTTGCTATCGATAGCATTCTAGCTCAACTCTCTCTCTCTCTCTCTCTCTCTCTCTCTCTCTATATATATATATATATATTAAAATGTGCTAGTATATATTAAAATGGTTATCAAAATAATAAATTTCTACACTATAATAAATTATTTAAATAATTTATATTATATATTATATTATATTTTGTTTATATTAATCCAAGGTTCGATCACATCAACAAAATATATTAGGAGAGAGCCACATTTGCATATGAAGGTAAAAACTAATAAGAGTTTGCCACATATTTGGTAAAAATTTTGGACTCACCCAGTACACCGTAATTCGGGTTTAAAATGTGCATCAAAAATAAATTTCTGTAATACAATAAATTATTTAGATATTTTATATGAAACCAGCTATTGTCCTTTTAAGAAGACAGATGACTTCGTTCTCCTAAATTATTTTAAATGATAAGAATTTTGAATTGATGATCGGAATCGTTAAAGTTGATCTAAAATATTTAAAATAAACAAAATTTTATGAATTTTAAAAATTATCTACGTGGTGATTAAAAGATCACAAATCGACAGTTTAAAGCCGTTTACTTATTTAACGATATAGCCGAATAGCTTGAATTTTCTGTAGAAAATTTCATACCATTTAGATAACATTTTATAACTCACTAAAAAATTAAGAGTTTCTGCTGAGCCAAAAAACTAAACTACAAAAACTGAAACTCCAAAACGCAGAGACAAAGCCAGAAATTAATATTCGGGGGGGCCAAAATTTAAATTTGATAGGAAAAAAATTTGACCTCAAATAGTAAAAAAAAAGTTTTGTCAGATTTACTAGTAAGTTATTACTAACAATAATAACGACAATACATTTCAGAGATGAACAAGACTGTGATAATTGAAGGGAAATAAACAAAAAATTCGAAAAAAAATTAAGACAAATCTTATTAGAACCCCTAAAATTAAAATCTATAATATTTTAATTTTTATTATAAATGATCTTTATGTAATTTTTAAAAATTGAGGGAGCCATGGCCCCTAAAAAATTTAATTTGACCTCCTAAAATTAAAATTTATAATATTTTAATTTTTATTATAAAGGGCCTTTATGTAATTTAGAAAATTGAAAGGGGGCCATGGCCATTGTGGGCCCTTCAATAGCTCCGTCCAGAAAGGACGGGTAGCAGAGTAGCTATATGTTTCTTTCCTCATCTATTATCTGTCCTACTCTCACTAGAGAAAAATAAATTCTTAAACCATTTAGAGAAAACAACCTTTTATTTATGATACCTTTTGATCCATCTGAACTTATTTTTGTAATCAATATGAACTTTTTTTTCCAACTATGGTGCTCTTTTTATGGAGAGATTGTAAATTTTTTTACTTTTAATCAAAAGCCTTTCTTACCAGCTAAGCTGAGGGTTTGAGTAAACTGTTCATCCAGCATGTCGTCAAAAGAGTTGAACAATTGTTAATTCCAGTCATCCTCTCTCCTCTAACTTTTAATTATTTTATTGATTTCTATTGATACATTTTATTAAATGGGTAAATATATTTTAAATAGAAATATAGAGAAGTCCACTAATGAGTTACTAGTATAGGTCCGCACTTTGCAGCAGATAAAGCAGTATTTCAATCAATTAAAATATATAATTATTAATTTCAAAATTAAAAAATTATAATAAAAAAATCAATGAAGTATTTTTATGTATATTATAAAATAATTTTTTTACCAATAATTTTTTTAATTTTTAGTATTTGAAGAACTAAATTATTCTAATTCTAATAATATTATTTAAAAATTTAATCAAGTCTAGTATCAAAACTAATTTAAATATATTCAATCTATACACTCTAATAATTTAAATTATATTTAATAAATTCAATTTTAAATTATTTATTAAAGAATTTTATGTATATGATGCATATACACATATACATCCCATATAGAGAATAGTTATACGATGCACCCATAATTCGAAAAGAAAAAGAGAATAATATTTGCTTCTATATGCTGCATACTAACGTTCCATACACCGTATAGTATATTAGATTATTGTTAAAATATCTAATAATTACTACCATAAAATATAATATAATATTAAAATATTTAAATGCTTTATTATGTAATATTAATTTATTTTTGATACACATCTTAATGTGTGCAATGAAAACGTTCAAAATTTTTATTATATATATATTTGCCAGGCTTCTATTGGTTGATGGTTTCCATTATATATTGCAAACAAGCATTATATCGATAGCATTATAGCATTCAGGCATTAATACTATTTGCTCTGAAAATATCATGCCCAAACTCGAAAGCAGATATTTTTAGGGGCAATTTCATAAATACCCCTCTCAGAGTCTAAAATATCATCTATGTTCCTATAAAATTTAAAATATCATATATGCCTATGTAAACACAAAAAATTATCACCTATGCCCTACTATTAGTTGTGTTAGCTTTACTATAGCTATTAAAGGGTTGAAGATGTGTTAACTTTTAAAATGACCTATTTGCTTTTAAGTCTTAACTATCCCTTAAATAAAAAATGTCTGGAGACCCCTCAACAATATGACGTTTTGAAACTACTCCCTCAATTTTTATTTTTTTAGGTACCGTTTGATTCGGGTATAAAGAAGAACTAGATTTTACGGAAAAAGGTACAAGTATGGGAATAAGCAAAATAACATTTGGATGAAAATTGGGTTATTTCCAAGAATAAGAAAAAAAATATTTGGATAGATAATATGGAATAAGAAAAATAATAGATAGTTTTATATACAAAATGAAGATGTTGGTGGAAATAGTTATACTTGATTATTATAGGTAACTAAAAATTATTATTATCAGATAAAAAAATTAGCGTTTGGGTATAAAGGGGATAGAGGGTTATCCCCATTCCCATCCCCTTTCCAAACGGTGCCTTAGTTGACAAGGCATTAACTTTTAGTTTTCTAAAAAATTAACTAATTTTAGTGTATGAAAAATAAGAATTTTATCAAGTATTTTTTTTATTTATGATTATACCAAATCTAGTAGCTCTATCTAAATTTTAGCAAATAAATAACTATATATAAAATTTTAAATAAAAATAAAAGTTGAGGATTTTTCCTTATCTTTATTTAATCTTGTAAGCTTAAAAAAATTTTTAGCTAAAATTATTCTCAATAATTTTATCTGCATTAAATACATTAAAAAACTAAAATATAGTATATTTTAGACTACAAACAAAATTCTCTTTTTTTCAATTGACAAAAAATTATATGCATATGGTTATTTGATATATTTTTGATTAAATAGAAAAAAAATAAAATCTATCATTTATTTCAAGATTACTATTACTGATTAGAAATGTACATTGATATAGGTATATAATTTTATCTGAACTCGATTTTGAATAGGGTGAACTTAATCGATGTCGAGTAATTTTAGTTAGAATTACAAAGAAAAAAAAAAGAAAAAGAAAAAGAAATCCTATTAAATTCAAACTCAGCTATGATTTTGGTCTATATCCAAACTAAATCTGAACTGAAATTCAAAGCCTAAAACAAAACCAAAATCATATAAAAACACAATTAATATATATAAAATACAAAAGATTTATTAGTATTTCTACTATTGATAAGAGATAAAGATTAAAAATAATATTTTAAAAATATAACTCCATTTCACAGAAATTATAATGAAAATTAACTAATGAAGAACATTTATAATAAATTTTGATATATTAGAAGGTATTTATAATATTATCATTTTTAGAAGCGTATTGATAAAATTCATAGTCCTAGGAGAGTATCTATGAAATTATCCCTATTTTTTATATCCATTTGAAAGAACAACGATGCAATTGAGAAGGGCATTGTGGTCTTAGAAAAAAACAATTAAGATGACAATTTTTATACACCACTAAAAAGAAGGATGCAATTGAAAACAACTTTCGTGGCCTCTAACTTGAGAACAACAAAGAGAAGATTAGAAGGTGATTTAACTTGAGAACTACATACCGTGAGGAGAGTTATGATCTCTCGCCGTTGTAGCTTGGATTGGGAGTGCAGCTCCAAGAGGGAGTCCAAGAAATCGCCCTTTTTCTCCGCACTAGAGTTCATTACGGCCACGCGGCGGTCGAATATGTCGCCGAAGAACTCGTAGAACCATCTCAGGTAGCCGGCGGTGACGCGGCGCCGGCCTTGTAGGTCGAGCGGTCGGAGGAAGGGGAAGAAGTCCGAGATGTTCGGCCTCCCGATCTCCTCGATGGTACTCGAGATGAGACGCTTGAATTCCTGGTTGGACGCTTCTTCGGCCGATGCGAGGTCCACCACGTCCTCCGAGAAGAAGAGGTTGGAGATGATGTTGAGCACCGCGTTGAATACCAGGACGCCAATCCTAATAGTGTAACGTCATTTTTCAACTTTTACAAATAATAAATTGAACGTCAAGGCTTAATTTAGAGGACAAGGGTTTTTTCACTTAATTACCTGACCGGCTGTCCGGCGCGGC
Source organism: Aechmea fasciata (assembly GCA_025177825.1). NCBI lineage: Eukaryota > Viridiplantae > Streptophyta > Magnoliopsida > Poales > Bromeliaceae > Aechmea > Aechmea fasciata. Next base: position 13,233,690 of record CM045924.1, read on the forward strand.
GACGGAGGTTTGCGACGAGCTCGCGGGCCTGGCGCTGGCGCACGGCGCGCGTGGCGTCGAGGCTGCGGGGGGAGAAGATGTGGGTGGTGATGACGGCGCGGAGGTGCTTGCGCAGGGGGTCGCCCGAGGGGAGCCAGATGGTGGAGGTCTCGTGGTGGCCGAGGGCGCGCCCGGTGTCGGGGACCCAGCGCGCCGAGAGGGCCTGGTCCTTCTTCTGAAGGACCTCGCGCGCCGCGGCGGGGGAGGAGACCACCACGGTGGTGGTCAGGCCCAGCCTCACGGACATGACCGGCCCGTAGACCCGGGCCAGGCGCGCCAGGGAGCGGTGCGGCTGCGCTCCCACGTCGAGGATGTTTCCGATGATCGGTAGCGGCGTCGGCCCCGGGGGGAGGGGGAGTGCTCCGGTTTTTCGGGCTCCTGGGCTTAGCTTCTGCTTGAAGAGGTAGAGAAATGAGAGGATGAGTGAGATCCAAAGAAAGGAAATTGTGAACTCCATTTTTCCGCTGCATAGATGGTATATGGATATGGTAGGAAGAGCAGGTTATCTTTATATCTCTGTTTAATCACGTTGAAGTTTCAAAATAGAGACCAGATACTTGTGGACGCCTCTGAATGTGTTGACATGTCACACGTAGGACACATCTGTACAAGCGAAAGAGAGGCATCGTATTTATGTCACCTAAAAACGTGCGCTTATATAGGAAGTGGTAAAAGAGAACTTCAATGACAAATTTTACATATTAATTTTAACTCCGAGAATTGATTTTAATTAACAGTTACATGTAAGTTTGGCTGATAGAGTACAGTAAAAATATTTTTGCTGAAGTAATTTTATAAAAATTTAAAATTTTCAAGCTAACATTTAAAATTTACAAATTAAAATTTAACATGTAAATTTAAATTGAAATGTTCAAATTAAATTTTAAATTTTAAATTTTCAACTTAAAATTTTGAATTTTACATTTTCAATTTTAAGTTTTAAATTTTAAAACTTAAATTTTAAATTTTAAAACTTGAAATTGAAAATGTAAAATTTAACATTTAAAATTTAAAATTTTAAAATTTTAAATTATGAAATTTAAGATTTTAAATTATGAAATTTAAAATAAGAAATTTGAAATTCCACAATTTTAAATTTGAATGCTGAAATGTAAATTTGAATATTGAAATTAAAAATTCAAAATTTAAATAAAATATTGAAAATTAAAAATTAAAAATTTATTTAAAATTTAAACTTCTTTTCCTCTCTAAGTATCAATCTATTTACAATAAAAAGTAAATCTTTCAAGTAATGACAAGATCACCTCTACTTGCAGAAAGCAGTTTTAGTAGCTTCTGCTGGCCAGACGTAGATCTTCAGTCATTGATCCTAAAATCATAGGTTGATTTTTAAATTAAGTTATTTAATCAATAAACGAAGCGGGTTTTAGGCGATGTTACTTTTATCTCTCAAAAAAAGAAAAAAAAAAAAAAAAACTCAAGTGTACCCAATTTTTGGGCAACTTATTATAGAGTTGATGTGTTGGCCAACAAATATAGCGGGATTAAAGTTTAGTTCTTAGAATGTAATCATATTGCTTAATAAAGATTAATTTTGTTTAGTAATTAATCATTAAAATTAAAATATAATAATAATATCGCCATATCATAAGCAATATTCTATGTTATAGGGGTAACCATAGCAGCACCCTTTTACAGTTTTATCTAACTTTAGGTCTAATTTGGGGACGGCTGATTCAAATTAGGCTTTGCTTGATTTTTTGTCTCTAATCATGATCTAAATTGTTCTCTTTCTCCGAGCGGCACCGACGGCACGGGCACGGCCGTTAGGGGGACGGCGAGCATGAGCGTGGCGGCGAACTTATCAGAGAGGTCGACGTCGTCGGGCCGCATCCCGCGCGGCAGCCGCCAATCGAACGCGTGCAGGATGGAGCCGAGCACGAGCGGCACCACCCGCACGGCGAGCGGCACCCCGGGGCACGCCCGCCGGCCGGAGCCGAACGGCAGGAACTCGAAGTCCTTCCCCCGGTAGTCCACCTCCCGCCCCGGCCCCAGGAACCGCTCCGGGCAGAACTCCTCGGCCTCCGCCCACACCTCCGGGTCCCGCCCGATCGCCCACGCGTTCACCATCACCCGCGCCTCGCTCGGCACCGCGAACCCCGCCACCTCCACGAACCCGACCTCCCGCTCCGTCTCGGCCGGCTTGTGCGGGAGCATCAGCGGGCCCGCCGGGTGCAGCCGCATCGTCTCCTTCGCCACCGCTTGCAGGAACGGGAGCCGCGCGATGTCGGATTCCTCGAATTCCTGCTTCGGCCCCAGCGCCTCCCGTAGCTCGGCGCGCGCCTTCGCGAGCACCGCAGGGTTGCGGAGCAGCTCCGCCATCGCCCACTCCACCGTGTTCGAGCTCGTGTCGCTCCCCGCCGCAAAGAAGTCCTACATCAATGCACGCAAAAATAAATAAATAAATAAAAATTAAGAGCTCCTGGCGAGGGAGAAAGCTCAACTACAAAAACTGAAACTAGAAGAGAGGCTGATACTTTTCCTAACTTTTCATTTACACCTTTTTTAGGTTATCCAACATAAATATATAGTTGGCAAGCTCCCTGTAGAGACCTGAAAATTCTGCTGAGACTTGTTCGGCAGCTCTGGAGAGTGTCGGGACAAGTCTAGGTTGCGTGGGCGCGAATGGACGCCTAACGGGCCCCCTGGGGATCACGGGAGCAGCCTGTACTTGAGAGATCTGCGAAATTGCGCAGATTGTGAGTTGTACCGTGCACGATTGGTTGCTATACTGCATAGATTGATGGCTATACCGGTACAAAATGGGATTTGTACCGGTACAGCCTGGCAGCATGGCTCAGGTTGACTTTTGGTCACATCACCTTTTGCCCACTCCCCTATATACTGCAGAGTGAGAGAGAGAGTGGAGTTCTTCTTCTTCTTCTTCTTCTTCTTCTTCTTCGTTGCGACGAGGAGAGAGAGAGAGAGAAGCTCGAGAGAAGCCCGAGCTTCGTCGACGACGCGCCGACGCGTGGTTTCCGCGGGTTTTCGACGACGAGACGGCTGCGAGGGTGCTAGGCGCGCGTGCGAGACCATCGCCCTCGACCCGGCCGACGGGCGTGGGGTGTTTTCTGAGGTGAGTCGACCCTCGACAACCTTCTGTTTACCTCGAAGTTCCTTGATTTTCGAAGTTGCTGCCGCTGCTGTGGACTGCAGCGTCGACGTTTAGTGTTTTGACTCGTGCTCTGTGTAGGAGACTCGGAATCCGGCGAAATCTGCGGCGTTAGATCCGTGACTTCCAGACGATTCCAGCGACACCTTACTTGCCGGTTTTGGAGCGGGTTTGCCACTGTCGGAACCCATGATTGCGAGCCATTGTTTTTCGGAAAATTACGAAGTCTTTGAATTGCTGTTTTCAGCGTCGACCGTCGGTACTTTGGTGATTCTCCGCGCGGGGTGGTCGGATCGCGTCAAGACTTGCGACGGTGGATTCCTGACTGCGAGGCGGAGATTTTGATGCCTTACTCGCTGATTTCGGACCAGGTTAGCTTGACGAACTTTAAGCTTTTCACAGCCGCTGCGTGTCGGGCGAGAGTCGAAAAAATTGAGTGTTTTGGGTTGCTTCTTCGCGGCGGAGGACTTCGGCACTTGGCGGATCGGCGGAGGTGATCGAGGAGGACCTTGGACACTCCTCGCGCCGGGGGGTTTGCGACTAAGGTGGGTTTACATCGGATTGTTTCTAAGTGCAATAGTCGACATGTATAGTAGTATGTTCATGATAGCCGTAGCTCGAATTCTTGGAATTGTCTATTGAATATCTGAATTTGGAGCATGCTTAGCGATTAATATTTTATACTTGTTGGACTTGGATTTGACTTAGGAGAAAACCCCGAATTGATCGTCATTATATACATTGCCGGATTTAGCTCTAGGAGCCGTATTTTCGCGGTATCGTCGCGGGTTTCGGGCGATGGATACTTGGGGTAGTGTATACTGTTACGGGGTGTCGGGCGCCGTCGGACCAGACGGTGGGCACAAAGTCTCACGTTAGGTTTGGCCGGTGAGGGCACGATTGAGCTCGACGAGCTACGCGCATACTCGGTTGGGTAGCTCCCGAGTGCCGCTCGGAGTTTGGGCTTGTGCTTTCGCGTTGGTGTCGGGTAGTGCGGGTAGGACTTGCTCTCCACCGAGGCTTGGAGTGGGGGTAGTTTGTATAGTCACAACCGGCACGGGACGGGTGTGTTCACGATCCCGGGGACGGGTGGGTTCACGATCCCTTGCAGTTGGGTCCGGTTGTTTGGAGTCGGTAGGGGTAGTTTTGAGCTTGATAGCTTAGTGACTTGTAGGCGTAGAGTTCCACTTTCTTTTCTTCTATCTTGCTTACCCGTAGACTTAGTGGGTGGACCGATGTTGTTTAGGGCGGCACCCACTGAGGACTACTTGTTTTATAGTAGTTCTCACGCCTCTCCTTCTTGTCATTGCGGGGCCTTCGAGCTGCTCCTCCTGAGTCGGACCGCGGGAAGGGCGTGGCGAGTTAGAGCCTACCCTTCGAGTTCTGTGCTAGAGGACTTCCACTGCAGGTAGTGATAGTTTTGTTTTGGTTTTTCACTTTTGTACATACAGTTGAACTCGCTGGAGCGAGTAGCGTTGTATCTGATTACTTGTATGTATATAAAGTTTGTTTTTCCCTACCTGGGTGTTTATATTTTATTTCAGCTCTATGCTACTGTTTGTGGCATTGTATGTTATTACAGGTACAGCTACGCTTCGTATACAGAAGAAATCCTTTTGTATACGGCGGATTTGTCGGCGTGCCCGGTGAATATGCAACCCGGGGCGTGACAGATTAAGTTGGTATCAGAGCTTAGTATTAGGTTGTTGGGACCTAGGAAACCTAAGCTGGTAAACCTTAGGGGTTTGACGCGAGCGGCGTGATTTAATGCGAAAGTCATTGATTGTTTGTTTTAACTCATCCTGTTGTGGAGTGGGTGACTGAAGGTGTGCCTGTTTTGGTCCAGAGAGAAATTATGTTGGTGAGACGACATAATTTTGAGGAAAACGAGGACCGCCGAGACTTTCGATGATTGGGTCGAGTGTTTTTGTATCCGACCTTGTTGCAGAGACGACCGCCACTACTGGTCGCGCCCCACTACCACCACCACCACCACCCCGATTACGGAAGCAGATGGAGCGTGGCACCCGACCCGAGCCGGTGTGCCTCTGTGGTGGAGCGAGTACTAGGCCGGGAGACGAGTGCGCGGCGGACTTGAGCGCACGATTAGTGCTTTGACAGAGGTGACTAGGCGTGGGCGATTCTACGACGAGATGTGCGAGAGGTTAGCCGCGTCGTCGAGTACAGCATCGGGAGCACCAGCCCAGCCTACTCCGCCACCCTCTACGCCACCTACTGCACCAGTTGCCGCACCCCCACTAGCAGAGATCCCGCCAGCACCTGTTGCGCCTGCCAGAGGGTCAGTCCAGGCGGCTACGGCAGAGCAGGGACGGATGACCGAGTTGTTGTTTAACTTCCGCCGCCTCGACCCACCGACGTTTGACGGGCATTGCTCAGAGCCCTGGGTGGTAGAGAGTTGGATTAAGGCGCTGGAGAGGATATTCGAGGACTTGTAGGTCCAGGAGGAGGACCATGTGCACTTGGGGGTCCATTGCTTGATTGGGAACGCCAGGGATTGGTGGACGAGGATGAGGCGCGACCGGGGAGTCGTGACCTCTCGGACGACTGGGATGTGTTCGCGGGATGTTGTACCGCACGTATTTCCCCATCGGTGTAAAGCGAGAGGATAGAGGAGGATTTGAAGAGGATCCGGCGGGGAGATCGCACGGTTCGGAGTACGTCCGGGAGTTTACGCGGCTCCCGAGCGTGTGCCGTTTGTAGCGAGGATGAGGCGCACCGGGTGTACCTTTGAGCGGGGCTTGAGGCCGGATCTTTACGAGGTTCGTTAGGGCGCAGAGGTCGAGGACCCCGGACGCGTCCATCGAGCGAGCCTTGTTTGAGAGACGGCGAGACTACGATTCGAGAGCGGACTCGGGGCGGGACCGAGCGGGACGAAGCGCCCGCTCCCGATGACGGCGGCGATCGAGCGGCGAGGCGTCCGTCGAGGCCTCCACGATCACGTTTCGTGGTCGTGGATCCTCGGGGCGTCGGCGTGGCGAGGATACCGTCGGCAGGGCGACCACGGAGGACGCGACGGTGCGTGATTTGCGGGGACCGCACCGGCCTAAACGGCGAGCGGAAGAGCGAGATGTTATGGTTGTGGCGGCCGGGACACCTCGGGCGGCTTGTCCGCGTGCAAGATCGTCGGCCGCCATCATACGCTTCAAGACCGCCGGCGCCACGATCATACGGGGCCTCGCCGAGCTATCGCCACGAGGACAGAGCATCGCACGCGACAGGAGCGGCGATCGCCGCTCCGAGCGAGGGTGTTTGCGGCCAGTGGAGGACTCTTCAAGCCGTGTGGTGGCAGTATCACTTTACTTTCGGTACTAGAGCTCGCACTTTATTTGATACGGCTCATCGCATTCTTTTATCGATCGAGCATTTGCTTTATTACATGGTCTAGAGTTAGGGTTGTTGCCTCGGACCCGGAGATCCGTGTTCCCGACCATGTAGTACGGGTGGTAGAGTGTTGTGGGTCGTGTCTGTGCGGCTAGGCTCGTGGATTTTGCCCGCAGACTTGTTAGTATTAGGCGGTGCACGACTTCGACATAGTGCTTGGCATGGGTGGCCGACGCGATACTACGCGACGATTGACGTGGGGAGAGGACGGTGACACTCGTGAGCCCGGTCGGGAGGAGTTCACTTTCGGAGGCTGCGGGGAGCACGTTGTTTGCCGCGTGGATTTCTTCAGCGAGAGCCCGACAGCTGATGAGTAGAGGGTGCACCGCTTTTCTGGCGACGGTTACAGAGGTACCTACGGCGGCACCGAGGCTCGAGGACATCCCTGTGGTTCGCGAGTTTCCGGATGTGTTTCACCCTGAGATGACGACTATGCCGCGGAGAGGGAGATCGAGTTTGTGATTGATGTAGTTCCCGGAACCGCACCAATCTCGAAGGTACCTTACGAGGATGGCACCTTTGGTGAGAGAGTTAAAGGCGCGACCGGGATTTGATGGATAAAGGGTTTGTGAGACCAAGTGTATCGCCTTGGGGAGCGCCGGTGTTATTTGTAAAGAAGAAAGATGGCTCACTCAGGTTATGTGTGGATTACCGGGAGCTGAATAAAGTGACCATCAAGAACAAGTATCCTTTGCCGCGCATTGATGATTTGTTTGATCAGCTGCAAGGATCTTGTGTCTTCTCGAAGATAGATCTCCAGTCAGGTTGCCACCGGCTGAGGGTGAGGGCAGAGGATGTTTCCAAGACGGCTTTTAGGACTCACGGCATTACGAGTTTACCGTGATGCCTTTTGGATTGACGAATGCCCCGGCCGCGTTCATGGATTTGATGAACCGGGTGTTTAAGCCGTACTTGGACCGATTTGTGGTAGTCTTCATCGACGATATTTTGGTATACTCCCGTAGCGACGCCGAGCATGAGGAGCACTTGAGGATAGTGCTACAGCTTCTGCGAGAGAAGGAGTTGTATGCCAAGTTAAAGAAGTGCGAGTTCTGGTTGCGGGAGGTTACTTTCTTGGGCCACGTGATTTCTGCAGATGGAGTGGCGGTAGACCCGAGGAAAATTGATGCTATTCGGGATTGGCCCAGGCCGACGACGGTGACAGAGGTGCGGAGCTTCCTTGGATTAGCGATATATTACCGTCGGTTTGTGGAAGGCTTTGCGAAGCTGTGCACACGCCTCACTCGATTGACTCGTAAAGGAATTGAGTTCTTTTGGAGTGAGGATTGTCAGAGGAGCTTTGATGAGTTGAGACTGTTGCTGTCATCGGCTCCTATCCTTGCCCACCCAGTTATGGTGGAAGGATATGTGATTTACAGTGACGCATCACACAGTGGATTAGGGTGTGTGTTGATGCAGCATGGTAGGGTAATTGCTTATGCTTCACGGCAGTTAAAGGATTATGAAAAGAATTATCCTACGCATGACTTGGAGCTTGCCGCGGTAGTCTTTGCTTTGAAGTTGTGGCGGCATTACTTGTACGGCGAGCACTGTGAGATTTTTACTGATCACAAGAGTCTCAAGTATCTGTTCACCCAGAGAGAGTTGAACCTGAGGCAGCGCCGGTGGTTGGAGTTATTGAAGGACTACGACATTAGTATTCAGTATCATCCCGGCAAGGCGAATGTGGTGGCAGATGCTTTGAGCAGGAAGGCAGTGCAGGGCTCGTGCTTGATGATCACGCGAGGGCCGTTACTCGAGGAGCTACACGGTTGAGTTTAGAGGTTGTGTCCCCGGGTCTACCGCAATACTAATGTCTATGGTTTTGCGGCCCACTCTGTTGGATAGGATCCGAGAGAAAGCAGTGGAGACCCACACTTGTTGAGGATTAGAGAGCGATTGGAGAGGGACAGGCAGAGGGTTTCACAGTGGACAGTTCGGGAGTACTGAGGTACAGGGACCGACTGTGTGTACCCGTGGATTCAGAGATCCGAGCAGACATTTTGAGAGAGGCTCATTGTTCTCCTTATACAGTTCATCCTGGTGGAACCAAAATGTATAAGGACTTGAAATCACAGTTTTGGTGGAATGGAATGAAAAGAGATATTGGCAGATATGTGGCTCAGTGTTTGACTTGCCAACAGGTGAAGGCAGAGCATCGGTGCTGGCAAGCTTCGAGTGCCCGGTGCCCGAGTGGAAATGGGAGCGGATCACGATGGACTTTGTCGTGGGGTTACCTACACTCGGGGTGGTTATGATGCTATTTGGGTGATAGTGGACGATTGACCAAGTACGCCCACTTCCTACTGCAGTTCGACCACCCGGTCCAGGGGAGAGACTCGCGCGGTATATCTGGACGAGATTGTCGGTGCATGGCGTACCGGTGTCGATTGTATCGAGACGGGGGACCCGAGGTTTGTATCACACTCGGAGGAGCTTACGACGCCTTGGGTACACGGCTACACTTCGCCACGACATTTCACCCACGGACGGATGGTCGGTCGAGCGGACCATTCGGACTCTAGAGGACATGCGAGGGCATGCGTCCCGGACTTTGGAGGAGGGTGGCATCGACATTTGAGATCGGTTGAGTTTGCGTACAACAACGGCTATCAAGCGAGCATCCAGATGGCTCCGTGTGAGGCGTTGTATGGACGCAGATGTCGATCCCCCTTGTGTTGGAGCGACGTGGGTGAAAGGAGGACACTTGGGCCTGAGATTTTGCTAGAGGCTGAGCAAAAGGTGAAGGTAGTTCGACGCCACCTTTTGACAGCCCAGAGCCGCCAGAGGAGCTACGCCGATACTAGGAGGCGAGACTTGGAGTTTCAGGTTGGAGACCATGTATTTCTTAAAGTCTCGCCGTCCAAGGGGATTCGCAGATTTGGAGTACGTGGAAAGCTCAGTCCACGGTACATTGGCCCTTTTGAGGTATTGGAGCGAGTCGGGCCGGTTGCTTACAGGGTTGCTCTACCCCCTCGACTAGTCGGCACTCACGATGTTTTCCACGTCTCGGCATTGAGGAAATATGTTTTCGATCCCTCTCACGTGATTAACTTCACTCCGCTTGAGCTAGGCGAGGACCTGCGATACGAGGAGCGACCGTTGCGGATTCTTGCTCGCGAGGCGAAAGAATTGCGCAATCGGGTCATACCGTATGTTAAAGTGCAGTGGAGTAACCACGAGGAGCGGGAGGCGACTTGGGAGCCCGAGACGGTGATGAGGAGGCCTATCCCTACTGTTCGACGAGCGGAGGCAGGTACGTTCGAGTTTCGAGGACGAAACTTTTGTAGTGGGGGAGGATGTAGAGACACGAAAGTCTGCGAGACTTGTTCGGCGGCTACGGAGAGTGTCGGGACAAGTCTAGGTTGCGTGGCGCGAATGGACGCCTAACGGGCCCCCGGGGATCACGGAGCACTCGTACTTGAGAGATCTGCGAAATTGCAGATTTCTGTGAGTTGTACCGGTCCAGATTGGTTGCTATACCGGTGCAGATTGATGGCTATACCGGGACAAAGTGGGATTTGTACTGCACCGGCACGGCTCAAAGTTGACTTTTGGTCACATCACCTTTTGCCCACTCCCCTATATACTGCAGAGTGAGAGAGGGAGTGGAGTTGCTGCTGCTGCCTTCTTCTTCTTCTTCTTCTTCTTCTTCTTCGTTGCAGCCAGAGGGAGAGAGAGAGAGAGAGGAAGCTCGAGAGAAGCCCGAGCTTCGTCGACGACGCGCCGACGCGTGGTTTCCGCGGGTTTTCGACGACGAGACGCTGCGAGGGTGCTAGGCGCGCGTGCGAGACCACTGCCCTCGACCCAGCGACGGGCGTGGGGTGTTTCCTGAGGTGAGTCGACCCTCGACAACCTTCCGTTTACCTCGAAGTTCCTTGATTTTCGAAGTTGCTGCCGCTGCTGTGGACTGCAGCGTCGACGTTTAGTGTTTTGACTCGTGCTCTGTAGGAGACTCGGAATCCGGCGAAATCTGCGGCGTTAGATCCGTGACTTCCGGACGATTCCGGCGACACCTTACTTGCGGTTTTGGATCAGGTTTGCCCTGTCGGAACCCATGATTACCGAGCCATTGTTTTTCGGAAAATTCGAGGTCCGAATTGCTGTTTTCCGCGTCGACCGTCGGTACTTTGGCCGATTCTCCGCGCGGGGGTGGTCGGATCGCGTCAAGACTTGCGCCGTTGGATTCCCCGATCGCGAGACGAAGATTTTGATACCTTACTCGCTGATTTCGGACCAGGTTAGCTTGACGAACTTTAAGCTTTTCTCAGCCGCTGCGTTTCGGGTAGAATTCGGAAAAATCGAGTGTTTTGGGTTGCTTAGCCGCGGCGGAGGACTTCGGCACTTGGCGGATCGGCGGAGGTGATCGAGAGGACCTTGGACACTCCTCGCTGCCAGGGGTTTGCGACTAAGGTGGGTTTACATCGGATTGTTTCTAAGTGCAATAGTCGACATGTATAGTAGTATGTTCATGATAGCCGTAGCTCGAATTCTTGGAATTGTCTATTGAATACCTGAATTTGGAGCATGCTTAGCGATTAATATTTTATACTTGTTGGACTTGGATTTGACTTAGGAGAAAACCCCGAATTGATCGTCATTATATACATTGCCGGACTTAGCTCTAGGAGCCGTATTTTCCCGGTATCGTCGCGGGTTTCGAGCGATGGATACCTGGGGTAGTGTATCTTTGTTACGGGGTGTCGGGCGCCGTCGGACAGACGGTGGGCCCAAAGTCTGTCTGGTTACTTGGGTTTGGCCGGTGAGGGCCGATTGAGCTCGACAGAGCTACGCCGCATACTCGGTTGGGTAGCTCCCCGAGTGCCGCTCCGGAGTTTGGGCTTGTGCTTTCGCGTTGGTGTCGGGTAGTGCGGTAGGACTTGCTCTCCCTGAGGCTTGGAGTGGGGGTAGTTTGTATAGTCACAACCGGGCACGGACGGGTGTGTTCACGATCCCGGGGACGGGTGGGTTCACAGTCCCCTTGCAGATTGGGTCTGGTTGTTTGGAGTCGGTAGGGGTAGTTTTGAGCTTGATAGCTTAGTGACTTGTAGCTGTAGAGAGTTCCAGCTTTCTTTTCTTCTATCTTGCTTACCCTGTAGACTTAGTGGGTGGACCGATGTTGTTTAGGGCGGCAACCACTGAGGACTACTTGTTTTATAGTAGTTCTCACGCCTCTTTCTTCCACCCTTGTTGCGGGGCCTTCGCCTTGCCGCCGCTCCTCCGGAGTCGGACCGCGGGAAGGGCGTGGCGAGTTAGAGCCTACCCTTCGAGTTCTGTGCTAGAGGACTTCCACTGCAGGTAGTGATAGTTTTGTTTTGGTTTTTCACTTTTGTACATACAGTTGAACTCGCTGGAGCGAGTAGCGTTGTATCTGATTACTTGTATGTATATAAAGTTTGTTTTTCCCTACCTGGTTGTTTATATTTTATTTCACTCTATGCTACCGTTTGTGGCATTGTATGTTATTACAGTTACGTCGTATACAGAAGAAATCCTTTTGTATACGGCGGATTTGTCGGCGTGCCCGGTGAATATGCAACCCGGGGCGTGACACTCCCATCAGTTTATGGGTTTCAATTATATATTGTATAACCAAACGTCCCTGGCGCAAGTGGCAAAAAATTTGATGATTGGTACTTGAGATCCGAGTTCGAATTCCAGTCGATTCATATTTTCAGCTAAATTTATTTTTTAATAAAATAAATGAAGCTGATAACGTGCTACTTATCTTTCAAAAAAAAAAAAAATTATATATTGTATAGATGGCACAAACGCTTTAGTCCTAGATATTTCTATAGATAAAAAGAAGAGGACTGAATGACATTTTTTATTATGAAGGGCAAAATTAAAATAGATAAAAAAAAAATTTTAAAATTTTTCTGGCATTAATACTAGGGACACTTTTTTCTGTACCCTTTTAGCTACCGTTTGGTGGGGGATAAGGGGTGAAATAATTTCTTATTCTTTTCTTTATATCCAAACATTAATTTTTTACTCGAAAATAATAATTTTCGGATATATGAAATAAACGAGTATAATTATTCAAACAATACCTTTATTTTCTATATATAACTATTCACTATTTTTCTTATTCCATATTATCGATTCAAATGTTATTTTTTTTTATCGCCGGGACAACATAATTTTCATCCAAATACTATTTTGATTGAACTATTTACTTGTCTAGTCTTTTTACAAAAAAAAAATTTCTATCTAGCCTCATTTTGAAAAATATTCTCAATCTAACCTTATTTTTATAGATTAAAAAAAGGTGATAAGCTAATAATTTTTATATAGATTAATATATTAAGTGGGTTGAGATTATTTTTTTCTCTCCTTTTAAATTAAGTGAATGTAGTGTGATTTTATATATGAATATTTTTAAATTATATTAACTTGTATTATCAAATTAAGTACTAGTAGTACTAATAAAAAATTATAATTTAGAAATATTATTATTTATTAGTAATAATAAATAAATTTTTTATTAAGAGTATATATATAAAATCATATTATATTCACTTAATTTAAAAGGAGAGAGAAAAAAGATAATATCTACCCACTTAATATATTAATCTATAGAAAAATTATTAACTTATCACTTTTTTTCTAATCTATAAAAATGAGGCTAGGTTGGAAATGTTTTTCAAAACAAGATTAGATAGGAAATTTTTTTTTATAAAGAGGCTAGACAAGTAAATGAATTATTTTTGTAATAACTAGTTCTTGCTTATACCCGAATCAAAATGTGCCTTATAAAACTACAAAAGTACCCATCTAAAACTTAAAATATCATGTATACGGCCAAATTTGAAAATTAAAGTTAATTAATTAAGTTTAAAGCCAAGTTTACATCCAAATTAAAATTAATTAGTATTTAAATTCTAACTTTTCCTCTCCAATATTTCAAAATTAATAAACTCTATCTAGACTAAAAATTTAGTAAAATTCAATTAATTTAGTTAAAAAAAAGTATTCATTTCAATTAAAAATAAATATTTCTATTTGGAATAAATTATAGTTAAATTTTATTTTATTTTGCTTCATTGTTAATTTAACTATAATTTATTCCAAATAGAAATATTTATTTTTAATTGAAATGAATACTTTTTTAAAAAATTAAAATCAATTGAATTTTTTAAATATTAATTAATTTTAATTGAGATAGAAATTTGATAGTAGAGTTATATTTTAAAAATTTTCAAATTGGGGGAATACATGGTATTTTAATTTTTAGACGATATCTATGGAATTAAATAATTTTAAGGGTATAGCGGAAAGTTTTCCTTAATACTATTTGCTCTCAAAATATCATGCCCCCAAACTAGGAAGCAGATATTTTTATAGGGGCAATTGTTTATATATTCCTGAAAAATTTTCGATTTTTCGATTTATCCCTCTTAGAAGGCTAATATTGAAAATACCACTCCTACGTTCCAACCTATTTCTAATATACCCTTAGAGTTAAAATCTGTTAAGTAAATCTGTTATCTTTGTAAAATTACTATTTTTCCCTTTTCAAATATACTCTTCAACCATCCGTCTTTCTTATTTGTCCTTAAAGTCAAGAACACAAAAGTATTTCGACTTTTGATTTTTTTTAAAATACCCCTCTACCGTCACCAACCTTTCTTATTTGCACATAAGTTAAGGACAAATTTGGTATTTTAATTTTTTTTAACTGTGGTAGATATTTAACTCACGTTTAATCCAGATTAACTTAACAGGAGATAACTGCGGGGGTATTTTATAATAACGGCGGAACGAGGGGCATTTTAAAAAGAAAAAAAAAAGTAGAGATAGATCGGATATTTTCAAACGCATGAAGGGTATATCGACAATTATTCCTTTTTTATACGTCACTAAAAAGAAGGATGGAATTGGAAACAGCTGTTTTGTGGCCTCAGAGAAAACAATTAATGAGAGAAGATAAGATGGTAATCGGCTGAGTTCTGATAACAGAGTTGTGACCTTAAAAAAAAACAATTAAGATGGCATTTTTTACATGTCACTAAAAAGAATGACGGAATTGGAAACGGCTGTTTTGTGGCCTTAGAGAAGACAACTAATAAAAGAAGATTAGAAGGTAATTAATTAGCTGAGAACTACATACCGTGAGGAGAGAGATGATCTCTCGCCGTTGCAGCTTGGATTGGGAGTGCAGCTCCAGGAGGGAGTCCAAGAAATCGCCCTTCTTCTCTGCGCCGGACTTCATTTCGGCCAAGCGGCGGTCGAATATGTCGCCGAAGAACTCGTAGAACCTTCTCAGGTAACCGGCGGTGACGCGGCGCCGGCCTTGTAGGTCGAGCGGCCGGAGGAAGGGGAAGAAGTCCGAGATGTTCGGCCTCCCGATCTCCTCGACGGCGCTCGAGATGAGACGCTTGAATTCCTGGTTAGATGCTTCTTCGGCCGATGCGAGGTCCACCACGTCCTCCGAGAAGAAGAGGTTGGAGATGATGTTGAGCACCGCGTTGAATACCGGGACGCCAATCCTAATAGCTAGTGTAATTAGCATCATTTTTCTAGCAGCTCTAACAGCTCAAACTAACTTTTACAAATAATAAATAGAACAACCGTTGTTACCTGACCGGCTGCCCGGCGCGGCGACGGAGGTTTGCAACGAGCTCGCGGGCCTGGCGCTGGCGCACGGCGCGCGTGGCGTCGAGGCTGCGGGGGGAGAAGATGTGGGTGGCGATGACGGCGCGGAGGTGCTTGCGCAGGGGGTCGGCGGAGGGGAGCCATACGGTGGAGGTCTCGTGGTGGCCGAGGGCGCGCATGGTGTCGGGGACCCAGCGCGCCGAGAGGGCCTGGTCCTTCTTCTGAAGGACCTCGCGCGCCGCCGCCGGGGAGGAGACCACCACGGTGGTGGTCAGGCCCAGCCTCACGGACATGACCGGCCCGTAGACCCGCGCCAGGCGCGCGAGGGAGCGGTGCGGCTGCGTGCCCACGTCGAGGATGTTTCCGATGATCGGGAGCGGCGTCGGCCCCGGGGGGAGGGGGAGAGGGAGTGCTCCGGTTTTTCCAGCTCCCGGGTTTAGCTTCCGCTTGACGATGTAGAGAAATGAGAGGGTGAGTGAGATCCAAAGAAAGGAAACCGTGAACTCCATTTTTCCGTGGAGATTGGGCATTGATATGGTGTAGAGAGCGGGTTATTTTTATATCTCTGTTTCTGGGTGGCATTCGTTTAATCTTTGTTGAATGGTCAATAAATATAGGCACACATGTGGCTTCAGCGAAGTAGGCCATTGGCCTAGTTTCTAAAAACAAGTGATTTCTAAAATATTAGTTTTTGTTTGGAAAAATAATTTCTGTTAAAAATTATAAAGTGTTTGGTGAGCCTGATATAAAATTAATTTTGATGAAGTAATTTTAGAAATCTATTTGGTAATTTTTTTTATAATTACTGAAGTGATTTTGTAATACTGTTTCACAATAGTTATTTTTTAAATTAATTAATATTACAAGTTATCAGTAACTATTTAATATAACAAAAGTCTATATTTAGATGGTTCTCCTTGTGACGGATTCATCCTTCAACTTTCTAGTAAACAAATTATGTATTATAAAATACAAGCAACACAAATACTAAATAAATAATTAAAATATCACATGCAAACTACACAATACTATAAATTAAATAAAATTTTAAAATATTACACATTACAAACTAATCAAACAATTAAACACACACACGTACTAAGTTTAATCATCAAAAAAGATTGCAACAATGCTTAGTCTTCTTGCAACTTGATTTTTATTAAAGTAAAAAATAAATGAAAAATTTTGTGCTCATGGCTGTAATGAAAAGATAAAAAATGAATGAAAAATTTTTCAGATTTGTCAGCATGGATTTGCCGGCATGGATCCGGTGCGGATCCTGGATCAGGCAAGAACGGATCCCGTCGGCTTGGATCTTCTTTGCTGGATTTGCCGGCTTGTGCTCATGGCTGCCACAGAGTCACAATGCTTGGTCTTCTTTGCTGGATTTGTCGGCGTGGATCCGGTGCGGATCCCGAATTCGGCAAGAACGAGCGTTGGGGGAAGACAGAGAGGGAGAGAGAGAAAGCTGTAAAAAAAAAAGAAAAGAAAAAAAAAACAGAGTACTTTCTTTAGAGGTTCGCTGGAGAGAAGGTTCGCTGGAGAGAAGATTCGCCGGAAAGAAAAGATTCGCCGGAGAGAAGTGTCGCCGGAGAGGAAGAGGGGAGAGAGATGGAGGAGAGGAGAGGAAAGTGAATTTTTTTTTTATGTTGGAGAGAGAGAGAGGTTGGCTGTGGTATGGAAGAGAGAGGAGGGTAATTAGAAGTGTTAAATGAATAAAAGGTTAGAGTAAAATTATATTGTTTATCTAGGAGTAGTTTTGGTATTTTCATAAAAAATTTTAAGTTAGAAAATTTTAGCTTTTGCGGGAATCAATTTTGAGAAGAAGCTTTTTTCTGCTTCTAATTTTAGGGATTAAAAAAGTAGTTTTCTGATTCTCAGAAGCAGAATCAAATTTTAAAATTTTTATTGCCAAACGCTCTACTAAGCCTAAAATCACTTTTGGGCACAGAATCACTTTTAAAAAGCTTAACCAAACACCCCCTATGACTATTCATGTGTAGGCCAAAGAGGCATTGTATTTATCTCATCTAAAAGGTAACTGTAGCTATGTGGTGTGTCCACGGGTTATGATTTAACTCAATCTACATAAGACATGGATCATAATTTATCCTAATAAATTTAAGATAAGAATAAATTATATATTTATTATCAGTTAAGAAACATATCTACTCGTGAGCATATAATAGATATCCCGATCCTTTCCTAATCTATAAAAGATTCAGGATATTTAGAGGTTCTGTCGTTTTATAAATACGCCCCCTTCTCTCTCCCGTCAAGAGACGATCGAATACCGATATAATTCGATAATCCACAAAAAATCTTCCTTCTTCCTCTCTGGGATTTCCACTTGAAGAGGACTCAAGTAGCCCTTTTCGATAGGCATCCGTCGCAGTCCTCTTCGGTAGACATTCGTCGCATCTTGTAAAACATGCAATTTGATCCGATTTGAGTTTTCGGATACGTTGACTATTCAGTTTGTAAGTTTCTGCTGCCCCATTATTTTCAACACTAACAAAGAAAGTGATGTCACCCATAGATAACGATATTAGATATTTCTGAGCCAACCATGGACTCTACCTCCGGCCTCAGATTGAATATATTAGATTTTTTTGGGGGAAAAAAAGATTATATAATTTTGGTGCCATGATATCCAATTCTTTTTGTAAGAAAGTTTTTTGAATCTGATGAGGCAAAAAGAGGATTAGAATGAAAGTAAGTTACAAATTTCTTTTTTCTACAAATTACCGGTACTGTTCTTTTCTTACTTCAAATTACTCTTTATCTTATTAGTCGTTTTTTATCTATTGCTGGGTACGAAATACTCTGTTCACTCCTTGCTTATGCTCTGTTCTACATAGGAGGTTCCATTATTCCATATGGATTTTCTTTCTTCTATGGGGTGAAATGCATGCCCAAACGATGTTCTTTAGGCGGAGGTTAAGAAGAAAAAAAAAATTGTAAGGAAACAAAAAAAGAAAATTTCGACAATTAGCCCCGGTTTGGTTGGGAGTTAAGGGGTGGAATAATCCCTTAACTTTCATTTTATCCCCAAACATCACCAAAAACAGGTGGGATTAGCAAATCCTACCTCAAAAAGTTATCCCGACTTAGCTAATCCCACCAAACCTCAACCAAACACTATTTTTTTATTCATAATAACCCACTATCCTTCTTATCCCCCCTACTTCAACCAAACACTATTTTTCACTATTCTCAACTAACTCCAACTTCCAACCAAACACAAAAATAAATTTAATACTATTCCTGAAATAACTAGTTTTTTCTTAATCCCGAACCAAACGGGAGCATAAGGATTACAAGCAATTACTATAAAGGCAAATCTCAAATCTATATATGATCCAAATCCAGCTGTACGGGGTTGACTCAATACACACGATTTGGATCATATAAAACGTTACGTTGAATACGAGTATACGACTCTACGCAAGTGGGGATTTTATAATAAAAAAACCAAAAATAACATTCTATACTAATAATTTTAAAAAAAATAAGCCCACTAATAAAGTACCACTTACTACAGTTTACACATAAATTAAAATATAAGTTCATTCTCGTGATGATGCAGTTTATTTATTAACAAGTCACTGGAATCAAAAGCAAGAATATACAAAGAATATACAACGTGACCAACCGTCCTAGCGCAAGTGGTAAAAGACTTGGTGGTTGGCACTCGAGATCCGAGTTCGAATCCTAGTTGATTCATATTTCCAGCTAAGTTTATTTCTAAATGAAATAAACAAAGCGGATAGCGTGCTATCTATCTCTAAAAAAAAAAGAATATACAACGAGACCGCTGGCAGGCAGCTGCATTAGTGCATTTTCCGGATTCCAAGATCTTTACACCAGATTCAAATATTTTTAAAAGTAATTGGAAAAAGTGACTCCAAAATGTAAGAAATTCAAACATTGCACAAATAAAAAAACAGTAAACAATTTACACTTATTAATCCACCAAGTAACAGGAACCAGCAATAGAGTCTCTTTTTTTTTTGTGAATATGACGCACTAAATCACCATTTTTTTTTTTGGTGAATATGACGCACTAAGTTTTTGAATAATAGCATTTTTTGTCGGTTTAAGTTTTTGAAGAATAACAGTTATTTTATATAATTTAATATGATATCAGAATAAAAAATTCTGAATTCGAATCACGCTAGACTCCCGACTAATTAAATTTTAAGTTTGTCTTTTGTCTACTAAAATATCTCGAATCCAAATGTAAGAAAAAGTGATTCAAACGCACCTTAATACATTCTGTTGATTAAGATCGATCAATTACTAGTCATAAACATATTCAAAAACCTCTACTACGAATCAGGAGTCTTCAAAATGTTAAGAAAAACCTCCAACAACAAAGTGCACCATTAACAAAATGCCAGAGAATATATTGGTACTAAAAGACTCAATTCTACGTTAATACTCTAGACTATACAAAGCCATCAAATAAAGGAAATAATATCTAAGAATCAGCGAGAATAGGAATGAGCACAAACAATATCACAAACACAATAACAGCACATACCAAACCGAGCGCGCGCTTCTTGTTCCGCCGCTTCATGGCCTTCGCCGAGACGAGGCGGTCCGTGCCCCCGCTTATGTACTCCTTGGCGTGCACGACGTTCTCCTCGATGTCGTTCATCTGCTCCTCCTGCTTCTCGACCATCACCGCCATGTCGAGGAACACCTGGTGCAGCTGCATCAGGCTCCGCTGTATCTCGCTCACCGTCCGGTTCCTCTCCATCACCTCCATGTCCATCCCCTCCTCCTTGTCCACTGCTTTGACCCGGCCGCTCCACTTGAGCATTTCGTCGAGCACCTTGCCGGAGGCGAGCTCGCCCGTGGCGTTGTAGTAGTGTTGCTTCAGGGTCTCCTTGTGGTCGGAGAGGATCGTCTCCCTGAGCTTCTGGAACCCGATCATGGCGTCGCGAAGCTTCGCCCGGATCCCGTGGGTGACCGAAACCCTGGTGCGGTCGACGGGGGTCCCCGCGGCGAAGCGCGGGGAGAGGGCGCGGTTCGCTGCGTTGGAGGCGTCGAGGGCTTCGAGCTGCGCCTTGATGGAGTGGGCGGTGCGGAGGATCGCGGCGACGTCGGAGTCGACGCGGTCGCGGAGGCCGCGGAGGAGCTTGGGGGAGTGGGCGGAGCGGGACTCGGCGTGGAGGAGGCGGAGGTCGGAGAGGAGCGCGGAGAGGGCGTCCATGGCGGATTGGATCGCGCCGACCTCGGAGAAGAAGAGGGCGAGGTTCGCCTCCTCCGCGGGGGTGAGCCCCCCAGCCTCGAGATCCGCGCTCGCCTCGGGACTCGCGCCGGAGACCTCGATCACCGTCGCCTGCTTCTTCAGTTCCACGTAGTCGAGGAACGATTTGGTCATGAGATTGTTCATCTTCGACGCGCAACTGCGGGAAATTGGGGGGGCAAATGTTGGGGAAATCGGATCAAGAAATCGATAGAAAAAAAAAAAAAAAAAAAAACCCTAATCTCTCAATCTGATTAGAATTTTCAGGTAATAATTTGAATCAAATTTAGCGAGAAATGTACCAGAAAAAGGGGAAAGAAAAATCAGAGAAAAAAACACAATTGCATTACCCGAGATGGTTGTTTAATCGACGAGAATGGAATGCTCCTCAGCTAGAGATCTATGAAGTAATTAACAAAAAAAAAGAAGGGTTAAATAAACCCTAGAGTTTATGATGTCAAATTGAAGATCAAAATTAATGTAAAATTCTACAGAAAATTTCATGAATCCGAGTTGAAATCGAATAGGAACAGTGTATTCGACGTGATCTTGGAGACGATACCTTGAAGTAGAAGAAGAGCACCAGTGTGTTTTCGAGAGAGAGAGAGAGGGAGAGAGAGAGAGAGAGGGGGGGTTTGAGAGTTTACAACGTATATGAGAAAAAATTGGGCGTTTAAGTTGAGAGTGGCGTCGCTTTAAGAAAGAGCGAGCGAGCGGGGAGGTGGTTTAAAAGGGTACTTTGACGAATTTGCCCCTGTGCGGTTTTGTGCACTGAGAAGGACGACGCATGTTTATGCCCGTTTGATGAGAGGGAAATTTAAACCATTTCTCCTCCGTTCAATCTCAGCCGTCCAAATGTATGGTGCACGAGTGAAGAGATCAGAACGTCCCTGTCCGCCACGTGGAGTCGTGGACATGGACGATTGATCTAATAAGAGTCTCCTACCATCTCCATCAATTTTTTTTTTTTTTTTTTTTTTTTTTTTTTTTTTTTTTTACTTTTAAAGTGAGCGTATCATACTTATCAGATCCAACTCGCACGTATAATTCTCAAAAATTAGCATCGGCCGCTTAAAAACTCCTGCAGTATTTTCAATATTATAAGGTTCTATATAGGAGGGATAAATTAAAAAGTCGAAATTTTTAAAAAAATATATAAGCAATTGTTTCTATTTTTTAATATTATTTATCTCAATATAGAATAATTTAAAAGTAAATAAAATATAAATAAAGTATTTTTTTTTAATTAAAATAAATAAAAAGCACATTATACTATTAAAAAGGATGAATAATATTTTTTATTATTATCAATGTAGAATTTATAAAAAATATTAAGACTTAATTAAAGTGAAAGTAGTCTCGGCTGTAACGTCTCTATTGTCATCACTGATGATGATGTAGAGAAGTCCTTATTAACCTTTATCATTACAAGTACAACTAATAAAATAGTTAATTCTTAAATTTCAGGTTAATGAAAAAATCACCAGGTAATTATTAGAAAGCACTATAAATAAGAGTAATTAAAAGATATTTCAAAATCGAAATAGATATTTTTTATATTGCAAAAATATATAATTACCAAAATAAATATTTTAATATTATATATTAGGAAAAAAATAAATTCTGTAGCTCAAGATTAAGACTAATAGCATGAGAATTACCAAAATATCACCCACATGAACTAAAGAATATTATTTAATTCGGAAACAAAACTAATATAAAAAAATCATCCAAGAAAAAACTCGAAAAGTTAAATCCTCTCATTTCTAGATACCAATTTGTTAATTTCAGAAAAACTTAAAAAAAAAACATTATTCATATTATCAATAAAGCACCATTAATCAATAGTCACAATTTTAAAAATCTTAATTCATATTTAAATACCATTTTTATGAATAAATACTTTAATATACAACATATAGTTATATTGCTAAATGTCTTATCATAATTTAATTAAAGTAGAAGTAAATATGTATTAGTTGCAGCTCATTAATTGCCCAATATTTTGCATCTTTTTTATGGAGTAAAGCATTTGAAATGATTAAAAAAATAATAAATCAACTTGATAGCTTAAAGCTAGGCGTTTTAATTTGTCTCAATTTAAATTGCATATTAAATTAAAAATTCAAATTCAAATTTTAAATGCAAATTCAAATATCAAAATTAAAATAAAAAATTTAAGTTTGAAATCAAAAGTTAGATTCAATTGAAAATTTTGAATTTCAATTCAAATTCAAACTTTAAATTAAAATTCAAAATTCTAATTTTTCATTTCTAGTTAGTTTAAAATTTTAATTTTAATATTAATTTTGAATTTAAATTCAAAATTTTGAATTTTTATTTTTTGAACTAAAATGAAAAACATACAAAGTTTAAGAACCAAAATTGATAGGTAAAAATAAGCCAAGTAGTGACTGACATAACAATTTCGTTAATTTTAACAACTTTTTTAACCATTGAGACGTAATCATAATAAAACTTAATTAAAAAAAATAGGAATCAAAATAAAAAATAGTACAAAAGTTGGGAATCAATAATGATTTAACCATTAACGGAAGAGATTGCATTATATACAGTGAAAAAGTACGATAAAAAAAATATTATATTTTTTTCATACATAATATTGCGTTCAGCATATTGTGATGAACTAGTTACGATATATTTTCTACGGTCACACCGGAGAAACGCAATCTCTATATTATTTTGTCCCACCTCTATTTTATCTAATAGCGTTAGATAAGCCTCAATATCAAAGTAAGTTTTAGGAGACGATCAACCTACTTTTTTAATCTCAATTTTACTGAAGGTATGTAATTACGTTTAAGCATGGTTATTGCTTCTGCAACTTCGATTTGTTGCAGAAATAGTGAATTACTGTTTTTTTTTTTTTAACTGTTTTCGGTATGCAGGAACTTATCACATCATTGCGCGATATTATCAGTTTCTACTGTTAGGTTTTGAGGTAAAATGATGCCATATATGTTCCAATAGGTGCTTGCGCTTTCAACTTATTATGTATTGATTTGTTCGCACGTAATCTTTTTTGTTTTTGAGAGAAAGGTAGCAGCATGCTATCCGCTTGGTTTATTTCATTTAGAAATAAACTTAGCTGGAAATGTGAATCAACTAGGATTCGAACTCGGGTCTCGGATACCAACCATCAAACTCTTTTGCCACTTGCGCTACAATTGGTTTTGGATTGCATTATGCTTAATTTGACACTATTAGCTCTCATGACTTTCACATTGGACAAAGGGCTACAAGAAAGTAATGAAGAAGCGGATGGACAACGCAAGGTTGCTGCGTAAGGGCCTCAAAGAAATTCGCAAACTGGAGAACGTAAACACGCGAAGAGGGCTATCATTTATAGCATTCTCACTTATAAATAAGAACAAGGATAGGGCCTCCGTACTTTCAAAAGCACTGCAAAATTTTAGTTGGAAGGTGCCCGCGTACACTTTGCCCATTGATGGGCATGACGAGGCCGTTCTTCGAGTAGTATTCCGATCGAGAAGATTTTGGTCGCGCTCTCGTCGAGAAATTCCTTTCACACATTGTGCTTGCTTTGAAGGAGTTGGGTGATAATATTGGAGCATCCAAGATGTGATTTTTATGCTTAGAATTACAATGCTTTTTTAGAGCTTGATCTCATTGTTACAGCTAATGTAATTAACCATGTGGCATCCACTGGTATTATGATGAAAATAATTGGATTAATTACATACAGATCCCTACAAATATAGTAATTTACAAATATAATGTTATAAAATTCAACTTTTATATGTTGTTTCTGTAAAAATTCTAATATTTTCAAATATGTCCTTACCGTTAGATTACGTTAGAAAAAAATTAGTTAATCGTAAGTAAAATACTTAATCCTAATTAGTTAATGAGAAGATTGACATTTTTACCCCTCTTCAATTAACGGTTGAAATTTTTAAAGGGATATATTTATGATAGCAAAAAATGTCATTTCACTTGTAAAATAAACAGTATTTTAACGATAACAAATCAGAGGAACATATTTACAAACATTAAAATTTTTGTAGAGACAACATATCAAAGTTAAACTTTATACAGATATATTTGTAATTCACTATATTTGCAAGGACCTATATGAAATTAACTTAAAAGAATTTGTTTGTGTTAATAATTTTGTTTTGTTTTTTTTGAGAAATGTGTTAATAGTTTTGTTGAAGATGAAAATGTTATCTATGACTAGATGGTTTAAGGACTAGTTGTAACTTACAAGTGAAAATTCACTCTCCATCAAATTTTTTTTTTGGAGAGAGATAGATAGGTTTTTTTTTTTTTTTTTAGAGAGATAAATAGCACGCTATCTGTTTCGTTTAAAATAAACTTAGTTGAAAATGTGAATCAACTAGAATTAATTCAAACTTGAATCTCAGATATCAACCACCAAATTTTTTGCTATTTGCGCTAGAACGGCCCGTCACTCTCCATCAACTTATTTCAATCAGAACATACCTTTTACATTGTACATACAATAGTAAGAAAAGAAAGGAAACGAAAGGAAAAACACAAAACTGGAAATAAAGAACAAAAAATTCCCAAAAACACAAAAGGAAAAAAGAAAAAAAAGGATGTCGAAAGGACAACCACAGCAAACAAAGCATGGATTTAATACCAAGTATTTATTCATCAAATCCCTTCTTTATAGCTCTCTTTAGTAGAAGTAGTTACTTTGATCCCTTCACAACTGTGACAGGACAAGTTGCATGTGAGACCACATAATTGCTAACACTCCCCAGCAACACCCTGCATCAAAATGGAACTTTAAAAAGGATTAGAAGAGAGGTTCCTCTCTATGAAAATCTACAATTTAATGCAACGTCGATCGACATAACGAAAATGTAGAACTTAGTCAAATAATCGAATATTATGTGAATTTGGATTAGACCTTTTAATGGCTCCTAACCCTCTGCTCCCAACCACAAGAGAGTCTAGCTTGAGATCGTCGACCGCATCGCAGAGCTTCTCCCTCGGATCACCCCAATAGATCTTTGCTACTACTTTGACCTGATCCAACCAAATAGAGATAATTGTTTCACCAAAATTTGTCTCTTGAAATTATGAAAAGTTTTGTTTTTGTTTTTGTTTTTTTTTTTTTTTGATGTAGGAAATTGAAATTTGAGATTAAACAAAATACAGATTAAATCATTTAAAAAGGAAAAAAGAAAAAATATATAGTACCTGTTTTGTCTTTGATGCAGTCTCTAAGATATCCAGCACCTCCATATCAGGATTGATCCCATACTGCACTGGCAGGTTCATTGCTTTAAACTCATCAAGAGGTATCAAAGCTGCCACGATTCCAAAATCCATTAGTACATCTTATAAATTGAACCAAACATAAATTCTTTGCGACGCGCACTTTCTTGTACGACACTCGATAATATAAAATTTGCATTTGAGAAAAAAAAACAAAAAGTTAGGCAAACGGACGTGTTCCTTTGTCGTCCCACAGCTGCTTCTGCGCCGGGTCGCCCTTGCCGGAGTGCGCGTGGATCAAGACGATGCGGTCGCCGCTCCTCGCCAGATTGTCGACGGTCCACCGCACGGCCAGTTTGCTCGTCGGCGAGTAGTCTATTCCGATCCCCACCGTCCGATTCCCTCCCATTTCTTTTTGTTTTATTTTATTTTTCTATCAAGGCCTTTCTCTTATTTTGAACGAATGAAAGGTTTTGAGACGTAGAATTAGCCTTTAAATTGTCTTGGATTTGAGGATAATGTAAGGGACAGTGAGAGGCCACTTATGAGCTGTATCCTATTTCATGTTGGCTTTATTCTTTCCGGATTATTGAGAAGTCCTAATTGCCAGGTGTACATTTATAGTAACATCTGGAATAAACTTTTTTAAGTTTCTGGAAGCAACTAGTCAAATTGTTCATTGGATTGAGGATGCTGGATACGGGATTCTGGTTGGTGGGATTGAAACAGTTCCTACCAAATCTATGGGTGCCGTGGATTCCTAGAATGACTGATTCTGTTTCTTAACCGCCCTCTTAGAGCAAGTAGTAAAAGATTTTGTTGTTGATATTCGAAATCAAGTTCGAATTCTAATTGATTCACATTTCTAACTAAATTTATTTTTAAAAATGAAATAAACGAAACAGGTAACATGCTATTTTTCTCTCTTAAAGAAAAAGAAAAAAAAAACCAAGAAAGGCCTCTTTAGAAATTCTTAAGATATATATTTACAGTTTTTTATTAAAAAAAAAACTATAGAATCAATAAGGTTTGCTTTTAATAATCAAATTCTAATAGAGTATAAATATCTATTATTATTAGAAAAATTTATGAAAATTATTTTTTGATTTGCTATCTCTAGAAATATTCATTAGTTTTAGGGAACATGGTATCTGCATTGTATTTATCAGTGTGCGCATGACTCGTTCAACTAGACATGTCAAAATCATAAGCAAGGGGTTTTAAGCTTCTAAAGATCACACACTAATTAGATGATTGCAAAGCCGAATAGTGACAATTTGATTTAACTCAAAACTCAAATAATAATAAATATATAGAATTATAAATGTATGTGGAGATGTGTAAATAGATGTTAGAGCAAGGCGTATACAGTTGAAACCGTTATAATATTTGCTGTTTTGAGTTTGTAGACGACGTGGACATATATATATATATATATATATATATATATATATATATATATATATATATATATATATATATATATATATATATATATATATATAATATGCTATTAATAAGACGAAACACTTCGATCTTTATCAAGTTTTCCACCGTTAGATCCACCCCATTAATGATTTTCACCCGTTAGATCATACTATTCAACCAACCACCCACTTAACCCTAAGGGGCCCACATCATTCTAACCGCACATCTCTCAATCCAATGTTAAAAACTTGGTAGACCAATGACTTTATTAATAAAGCATAAGTATTTATATATATATATATATATATATATATATATATATATATATATATATATATATATATATATATATATATATATATATATATATATATATATATATATATATAGTGTGAAATTTACTATGTTATCGGAAGCACGGAACCTTCCGTGCTTCCACGTCGTTTCGATCTTCGAAGAAGTATCTAGAAAATAAATTTTATAATTTTTCGATATCATTTGCCTAGTGATCGAAGGGGCATAAAAGCAAATAATTTGAATGGTCATAGTGAGCCGTTTGAAAGTTTAACGGTGTAGAAATATCCAAAGTACATGAAATTTTGATAGAAAGTTCTTTATACTATATAAAACAAGATCAATATCTTTGATCTAAATTTTTAATGCTATATTATCGCGTTTTGTAAAATTTTTATTTTCAGCCGTTGATTTTTAGCCCCTTCGTTCGCTAGGCAAATAATATTGAAAAATCGCAAAATTTATTTTCTTGGTACTTTAAATACTCTAGATCAAGTTTAACGGAGCCGATCGACGATTCGGAAGCCACAACATCGAAAACGACGTGAAGCACGGAGCCCTCCGTTATATATAATAAATATATATATATATATATATATATATATATATATATATATATATATATATATATATATATATATATACACTTGGAGGTTAAGCTACCAGTTTAGCTTGTATATTTTGATGTGTTGACTTGCTGTTTGCGTATAAGTAAATTTTATGCTTGAAATGTTTGTGCACATTGAAAGTCGTTTTCTCACCAAAAAAGAACCGAAATTAATCTACGTGCTTTGCGTACATACTTATGTAGGCTCAACTATAAAACTTTTTCTGATTAAGAACTATATCAGCTAGCTTAATTTAAGTCTCTATGTAGGATTGGAAATTTGGAAGTAGCTTATGAGTTATAATACTAGATTGAGCTTAATGAACACTTCAAATCAGAAAAGAACCTCCTCTAAGCCGCCTGGTCTTACTCACTGTTTTTAATTAGAACGTCCGATGACCGATCGACCGTTTCTAGAGCAAATGGTAAAAAATTTGATGGTTAGTATCCGAGACCCAAGTTCGAATTCTAGTTGATTTATATTTTCAATTAAGTTTATTTCTAAATGAAATAGACGAAGCAAAAATAAGTCAACAATATTTAAATGAAAATAAATACTTTTGTGGATTAGTCAACTTCTGCATAAGTTAGAGGATCAGAGCCAAATCCAAGTTAGTGGAACGACAACTAATACGATGTTCAATCTCTAGTTGGACTTGGATCTACAGTGTCAACTAGACATAAATAGTAAGATTAACAATGAAATTGAGATTTTAATTGATGGAAAACCCGAGTTCGACCCAGGCTCGAACCCAACCTAACCCAACCCAAAACCACATTTAGATTGCGATCGTGTTGATGTGAGGGTCAGGTTTTGACTGGGTTTATACGAGGGGGCTACTCCACGGAGTGAATATGCACTACCCAGATGCTATTTTCGCCCCGCGTTTCAACACCTCCCCATCTCCGTAAACTCACTGCCCGGTTACGCTCACCGCTCCATCTCCTCCTCGTCTCCTCCCTCTCCTACGACCCTCCCCGCCCTCCCCCTTCGCCATGGCTCCCCTCGCTCCGCGCGGCGGCGCAGTACGGCCACATGGAACGCGCGCGCCGCGCCCACGCCCTCGTCGTCACCTCTGGAGCGGCCTCCGACCGCTTCCTCGCCAACAACCTCATCGCCGCGTACGCCAAGTGCGGCTCCCTCTCGGCCGCTCGCGACGTGTTCGACCAAATGCCCAAGAGAGACACCGTCTCGTGGAACTCCCTCCTCTCCGCCTACGCCCTCCACGGCGCTGCTGCCGACGCATTCGGTCTCTTCCGCGTCATGCTCCGGTCCACCGTGGCTCTGACAAATCTAACCTTCACTCCCATCCTTAAGCTCTGCTCGGTCTCTCCCCACATGCTCCCGATATCGCAAGCCGTCCATTGTTGCTCCGTCAGGTTCGGTTTGGATTCGGATTCGTTGGTCTCGAGTGCTCTCATCAATGTCTACTCAAAGTTTGGACTTTTAGAGGATGCTCGGTCTCTGTTCGATGAAATGGCTGAGAGGGATGTGGTGCTGTGGAACATAATGATCAAGGGGTATGCTCAAATGGGTTTCGCTAAAGATGCGTTTTTGATGTTCTCAGAGTTGCATCGGAGTGACTCGCTCCAACCTGATAATGGTAGTATCCACGGCATTTTTCTGAAAAGAGAATTGCATAGGGAACTTGAGCAGGTTCAGGCTTACTGTATTAAGTCGTGCCTTCTTGATGACTCCTCTGATGTGATAAGGTGGAACAAAGACATTTCGGAATATGTTAAGAATGGACAGAGTGATTTTGCATTGGACTGTTTTATAGAGATGAGAAAGTTAAATGTGGGATATGACAATGTAACATTTGTCGTAGTTCTCAGTGCAATCGCAGGAACAGAGTATTTTGATTTGAGTGAAGAGCTCCATGGAATAGCCATAAAGGTAGGATTTTCTACGGATGTTTCGGTGTCAAATAATCTTATTAACATGTATGCAAAGATGGGCAACTTAAATTGTGCAAGGCAAGTATTTGATGAGATGAACGAAGTGGATTTGGTTTCGTGGAACTCAATGATAGCAAGCTGTGCCAATAATGGTTTGGAGGAAGAATCTATTAATTATCTTATGGATATGTTAAAGCACGGTGTAATTCCTGATCAGTTCACATTGGCAAGCGTTCTTAGAGCATGCTCTGGAATTACGCGGAATTCCTCCTTACATCGACAGTTACACATTTTTGCCCTAAAAATGGACCTGACTATGGATAGCTTTGTATTGACTGCATTGATTGATGCCTATTCGAAGATGGGATCCATGGATGAAGCAAAACTACTTTTCTCACACATGGATTGTTTTGATATAGCTTCAGGTAATGCTTTGGTTGCCGGTTATGTAGCCATCGGAGATAATCACGAAGCATTAGAGCTTTTCTCATCAATCGTAAGAACAGGCCAACTACCTAATCACTTCACCTTAGCAACTGCCCTGAAAGCCTGCAGTTCCCTTGTTGCCCTTGAACAAGGGAAACAAATTCATTCTCAGGCAGTAAAACTTGGTTTTGATTCGGATTTATGTGTCAGCAGTGGGATTTTAGATATGTATATCAAATGTGGCAATGCTCGTGATGCATCCACTACCTTTATCAATATCAGTGAACCTGATGATGTTGCTTGGACGGCTATGATTGATGGATGTATAGAGAATGGAGATGAAGAGCGTGCCCTTAGCTTGTACCAGCAAATGAGGCAGTCAGGAGCATTTCCTGATGAATTTACTCTAGCTTCCCTTATTAAAGCTTGTTCATACTTGGCTGCATTGGAACAAGGAAAGCAAATTCACGCCAATGCCATCAAGTTGGAGTGTGCATCGGATCCCTTTGTTGGGACCTCCATCATGGACATGTATGCAAAATGTGGAAATGTGGAAGATTCATTTTCTCTATTTAAGAACATGGGCGTGAAAAGTATAGCATCCTGGAATGCAATGCTGCTTGGTTTCGCCCAGCATGGGAATGGCAATGAAGCAATGAAGCTTTTCAAGATGATGCAATTGGAGGGTCTAAGGCCTGATAAAATTACATTCATCGGTGTCCTCTCAGCGTGTAGCCATTCAGGATTGGTGTCTGAAGCTTATGGGCACTTCAACTCTATGCGCACAGAATATGGCATCGAACCAGAAGTAGAGCACTATTCTTGTTTGGTTGATGTTCTTGGCCGTGCAGGGCTTCTTTCTGAAGCAGAAAATGTCATCAAGTTGATGCCTTTTAATGCTTCGGCTTCTTTATACAGGGCGTTGCTTGGTGCCTGTAGGATTCAGCGCAACATGGAAGTCGGACAGCGAATAGCAACTAAGCTTTTGAGCTTGGACCCATTTGACTCCTCAGCTTATGTTCTTCTCTCTAATATATACGCAGCAGCTAATCAATGGGGTGATGTCGTCGATGCTAGGAAAAGTATGAAGAGCAGGAATGTGAAGAAAGACCCTGGTTATAGTTGGATAGAGGTAAAGAACAAGGTGCATTTGTTTGTCGTTGATGACCGTTCTCATCCTGAAACAGCTGCTATTTATCATAAGCTAGAGGATCTGATAAAGAGGATTAAAGATGAAGGGTATGTGCCTGATACAGATTTTGTGCTTTTAGATGTTGAGGAAGAGGAAAAGGAGTGTGCTATATGCTATCACAGTGAGAAGCTGGCTATCGCCTATGGCCTATTGAGTGTACCTCCGCCGCTTAGAATTCGAGTTATAAAGAACCTCCGTGTTTGTGGGGATTGCCATAATGCAATCAAATACATATCCAACATAACCGGACGCGAAATTGTGTTAAGGGATGCGAGCCGCTTCCACCACTTCAGCAACGGAGCATGCACCTGTGGGGATTACTGGTGATGTTAACTATTCTTTCTGTTCAGGTACTTCATCAGACCATGTACAATTACTTTTAAGTTTTCAAATGTAAATTATTGATGACATATTTTTTTTAGATAGTCACTATATATTCCTCTGCAAATTGCTTTCAAGTTATTTTTCTCTCTAAGTAGGCAAATTCTCACAATAATTTGATTTAAGCATATATAGATCTTTTGAATCTTGTTGTTGGTCATGGCAATTGTTTTAGATCCTCTAAAATATGCTGTAATATGAAAAGTCAAAGGGTTCACTGTAGAATTATTATCAATTGCAAAGGCCTCATGGAACTCCATTATGACTAGGAAATTCTACATTAAACATAAAACAAAATTAAGCATAAATATTCTTAAGTAAATTGATGAGGAAGTTTGGGAGAAGCATCTTCGATGAGGCCTTTGCAATCAAAATTTTTTCTAACGGTAAAAAAGAATCTCACATAATGATAATATGGTAACATGTAGAAATATATATAATTTACCTTTCGCACTGTCTCTAAACAAACACCAAACAATAGCTGGGAGAAATTATAACCAGGAAAGGGTTCGCCCCGTCATTGATGAACCAAACCAATTAAAACTTAACAGATAACCTCAAACCACACTAGTTCATTGGACCATGTTTCGGGAAGTAGTGGTTTGTATTTGTCTCTATCAAAGGGGTGTTTAAATTTCAGGGATTGGGGATTTTTTTTATCAATTCTTTTGCATGTAACACCTTTTCGCTCATTCCGATTCCTCCTAAACCTCTCCCCAAATCTTTATATTCTAATAGAAGAGACCCCAGAAACTGCCATCTCTCACTCTCTATAAAGCTGCTTCCTCTCTCCTTCGTCCTCTCGCTTCTTCCTCGCACTTTCGGTATAAGATAAGAAACTACACAGAAGAGTCCCTAAGGCCTTACTTTTCCAGCCGGGGATCTAGAGAATAGGGCATGCAAAGGAGAACACATAACACCCATTTAATGATATCCCTTGTCATTTATAAATAAGCGGTACGAAACTACGGATAGGCTATTTTCCTGATAACTGTACTTAAACAGATTCAGTCTCTTGTGAATTCAATTTGATATGAAACGAGGTGAAGCGACCGGGGCCGGGGGTAAGCCTATCCCTGCCCCGTCCCTGGGAACTCACCGGCGTTACATCCCGAAGCGGGGCGATGTTCTAAAGCACATCTTGTCGCACCTTTTCCTCTTTCCGTCACGGGGTCGCATCACCAGGGGGAAGGTGTGCCCCTCACATAGTGGTGATCAAAAGCAGGAAAAAGGGAAGGGCGAATAATTGTTGTACCATTTCCTTGCAGGCGTAAATAAACATTTGGTTATGTTGGCATGTAGAAGTGACCTGGGATCTTATTGGCTGATAGTTACAGGGTACAACTAATAATCTTGTTGGTTTAGCTTATGATCGATGGGTTTTTGGTATATTTAGCTTTTCCAAATAGGAGTTCTCTATGGGTACAGAGAGTGCATTTGTTTTACTAAGTTTGTAAGGTGGTGAGTTACTGTGGATGGATAGTGTCTAAATTGTGTGAGGCAGGTATATAAGCTGGTTGGTTATGACCCCTAAATTGAGTGCAAAATTTGGATATATGGCTATCTATTTTCATTTTCTTTGCCAAGTTATATATTCATCTAGTATGGTTTTTGTTGGTTGTGTGCTCAGCAGGGAGAAAGAATGAATACATGGGTTTTTGATAGGGATCTATAAAGAATTTTAAGTGGTTGTGGTTCTAGCTTTTTCCCCCCCCAAATTTATCATTCGCTTCATCATTAGCCTAATTTGGTTTGATCTGTGAATTTAATTTAGTGTTACTGCCAAAATGAAAAGCCTTTTAGGGTACAAAATTAAATTCTTTCAATAAGAGGTACTTCATCCTTTTCAAGCTTTAAATAGAATCTCATCATCATTTCTCATGCCCTGTTGATGTACAGAGCCCAAAATGTTGTTATTCCTCACCCAATGATTTATCCTTCAGATAAAGGATGGTTTAGCTTTAGGAGGTTTCGGTACATTTCCCTTTTACCCTTTTTAAGCATCATTTGAACATACTAGTTTTAACTATATACATAACGTAATTAACTAAGAACTTAGACTGTTGATAGTCGAGAATTTAAATTTGAAATTTAATTGCTTTACATTTCTAGATGAGTTTATATCTGTAAAAAAAAAGAACAAAACATCACCTTTCTCTCACAAAAAAAAAGGCTTTCGTGATAGTCTGTACATTGAGAAGGGCAACTTTGAAAATGGTTAAGTGGTACTTGCTTGTCTGTAGTGTAGATCTTCATGGGAGTTTTTTTTTTTCTGAAGGCTATTTTTGAAGTTTTCTATATTTTGGAGGGAGCTTAGGATATTTTAAATTTTTTAGGAGCACCAAATATGTGCTTTTGGAGGAGTATACAGAAAATTTTCCTTCAAAATTTTCCTTCAAAATTTTTATCTCTCAAAAAAAAAAAAAAAAAAAAATTCCTGCAAATTTTTTTTTATAAAAAAGCTGACTAGTATCTATATCTTAAAATCTTCTTCTTTTTTTTTTTAATCGGACAGAGTAGAACTAGAGAAGGATGTGAAGGTGAGGGGAGAGGAAGTGAGGAAGAAGAGAGAAAGCTTGGAGTTTTGTGGACATAAAGGGCATAGAAGAGTGAGAGAGAGAGAGAGAGAGAGAGAGAGAGGTCAGAAAAGCTTTTGAGCTGTTGTGGAGTTAGGAATGCAAACAAGATAGATATGAAGGCGGGAGAGAGATCGGTTGTGGAGTTAGGAATGCAAACAAGATAGATATGAAGGCGGGAGAGAGATCGAAAAAGGTTCTGAATTGTTGTAGAGTTAGGAATGCAAACAAGATTGATCTGAAGACGAGAGAGAGAGATCAAAAAAGATTCAGAATTGTTGTGGAGTTAGGAACGCAAACAGGACATATCTGAAAGCGGGAGACCGTCTTGCCTTCTTGAAAAATAATAGCTTGAAAAAGATTTTAGAAATTCAAGTTAAATTGAATTGCTAATGAAATTGAATCATATGGTTGGAAATAAGTTGGTTCATCATGATAATTCAATTTAGGCTAAAGTTGGATGATTTAATTTAGATTGATGTTAGCATGATGTTTGTGGGTTTTTTTTTTTTTGGGTAATTTTCCTTCTACTTTATCAAAAGGAAATTGGAAAGTGACAACTGGTTCCCATTTACCTTTGCAGTACATAACATTAGTTGGACCATGTACAACATTTTGTCTTGTTCTCATTTCTCACAACTCTGGTAATTTTCAGTTCTCAGAAGTGGACCAACAACCTATGCTTGTCCTTGGCCTTTTAATTTTTGGGTTACTTTTTTGGTGTGGGGTGATTTCTTATTGAGTGTGGCTAAGCTTAATTATATATGGGTGTTAAAAAATGGTTAAGATACCGACTATCCCTAGAACAAATGGCAAAAGGCTTGATAGTTGGTACCTGAAGTCTCAAGTTTGAATCTTAGTTGATTCACATTTCTAGCTAAGTTTATTTAAATGAAATAAACATAAAATAAACGAAGCGAATATCATGCTACCTATCTCTAAAATAAAAATAATAATAATTAAGCTATGTTGAGTTTACAAGAAAACAAGTAATGTTCGACATATATAATTATTATGCAAAATAATTATGTCTCAAAGATTTGAAATAATTATACAAGAAAACAGGTAGTGTTGTAACTTGTACCCATTTGATCCCTTCTGGAGAGTAGAATTATACATAGCTTTATCTCGCCCTTAATGTAAAATTTACTCTCTTTAATAAAAGAAAAAATTTTAAATATTCCTTCTATGATTTAGCGCTTCCTCACTTTAGTATCATA
Source organism: Aechmea fasciata (assembly GCA_025177825.1). Taxonomy (NCBI): domain Eukaryota; kingdom Viridiplantae; phylum Streptophyta; class Magnoliopsida; order Poales; family Bromeliaceae; genus Aechmea; species Aechmea fasciata. Next base: position 13,269,374 of record CM045924.1, read on the forward strand.
CAATTTGAAGTATAATATTTTAGTACCTTTGGTTGCGTTTTTATCTATTCGCTATCTCCTCCATTAACTCTCCATTAAAATATATAGAAAAAACTTTAGATAATCCCTGTGATTTTTCGAATATTTACTTTAATATCGTGTGGTTTACGAAATTTTTACTTTAATACCTTATAGTTTTAATTTTCTCATTAATTTAACGAAAAAATTAACAGAATGGATAACAAAAAAAAAAAAAAACTACATGATACTAAAATGATACAATTTAAACCATAAGATACTGAAGTGAAAAAAGATTGAACCACATAATAGTATTTGAAGTTTTTCTTTAATAAAATTGCAGGCCTTACGCTTGATGCGTTCCCTTTAACGAAAAATGATGAGAATGCTCCCTAATATAAGATCGCTAGCTGTATCTATCTATCATCCATCATACATTCAGCACAAATCTCAAAGCCATGTAGTGGATGATAAATGAAACGCAATCTTCGTGGAGCTTTCTTTTTGTTTTGTTTTTTTTTTGTTTTGTTTTTGTTTTTTGCATGCTTTTTTGTGAGCATTTAGCAAGCTAAATTCCCTACCTAGGTTACTACAAAAAAAAAAAATTAAAAAAAAACTTTTTAAGATTCTAATAAGGATTTTGATTGCTATCTCTACTTTAACCACTAGCACTCAAATTCAATCACAACCTTTTTTTTTCTCTTTTTTTAATAATTGTGACACTCTTAGTAGGAACGTAAATAGATACGGATACCCGAAATTTTATCCGAACCCGAATCCGAATGAAACGGATATATCCGATGCTAAATGGATATGGATTCAGATATAGATATCAAAAATAGAAACTTGACGGATATGGATTCGGATATGGATTTTGACTGTACCAGACCCGGACCCAAACCCAACCCGAATGATCAACAGAATAAATCTAAGGGCCGAAAACTTATGAGTATAAACAAGCCAATACTTAAAAAAGTATAGTAGCCGGACTCATATATAGGTTGTGGCTACTATACTCTTATGAGTATAGAATCCCTTATACTCATAAATTTTTAATCGTTGATTGATGAGATGTGTGGTTAGAATGATGGTGGTCCCCACTTACAATGATAGTGGTCCCCTAGGGTTGAGTGGGTAGTTGGTTGAATAGAATAATCTAACGGATGGAAATGGTCAATAGAATAAATCTAAGGGCCGAAAACTTAAACAAGTCAATACTCATAAAATTATAGTAGCCGGACTCATATATAGGCTGCGGCTACTATACTCTATTCAGGTAATCACCACTGAAATATTACCAGGGAATAATCCAATACAAATTCATTTAGATTTCTTAGAAAATTATTTAGTTAAATGTGTTTCATTGCAGATTCTGAGTAATCATTTATGCCCCTTGAAAACTTAATTTATCGCGTCTATATCCTTATACAATCAAAAACACTCCTCAAGAAAACTACTCATAATACAAAACCAACGTTGTCACACGATCGAATGACTCCTGAACTCGGTGGTATTACTTTAAGAACCTGCATTTTCGAGGGCTATACTTGCAAACTCAGATTGGGTTATTTCTGTGTATTTATGTAGGTAATTGTGAAATGTTGTGTACGTAAAAGCCTCTTCTTTTGATTTGTTCTTATAATATCAATTCCTACATGCAGTTGGCATTCCTTTTCAGCATATATCCTTCTCTAGTTCTCACATACGCAGGGCAAACAGCTTATCTGATGAAGAATCCTAATGATCATAATGATGGATTCTACAAGTTTGTGCCCGGTCCTGTCCCATGTTTATCATTGCGACATTAGCGGCAATTGTCATGAGCCAATCCTTAATATCAGCAACATTCTCCGTCATCAAGTAATTGGTAGCCCTTGACTATTTTCCTCGCGTTAAGGTGGTTCACACGTCCCAGGACAAAGAAGGCGAGGTTTACTCACCGGAAACTAATTATATTCTCATGTTTCTGTGTGTTGCTGTTGTAGTCGGTATCGGCGATGGGAAGGACATAGGAAATGCATTTGGTATGTTATTCAAATTCTTCTATTGGCTTAGTAGCACTAACGGCTTTTTCATTGAAACTCTGTCACCGTCTTTTCGCTGCAACAGAAGTAAAAGCTTGAAATAGGAGCTTCTACTTTTGTGACCCGAGAGCTCATTTAAGATTTCCTTGGTAGCAAAAGCTCTGAAATTCAGGCCAAACAGAACGGGCAGTCATTTCTATCCACGGATTCTTCTATTTACTGATTTGCAATTTCTCGCTGCAGGTGCCGTGGTTATACTTGTCATGCTTATAACAACAATTCTACTCACTCTAGTTATGATCATCATCTGGAGAACCCCTCTTCTCCTTGCTGGGTTGTATTTTGTGTGCTTTTTTGTACTAGAAGGATCTTACGTCAATGCCGTCGTGACCAAGATCATTCAAGGAGGCTGGTTGCCATTCGCGGTTTCGATAATCCTCGCTCGCATCTATAATGTTCGTGTCATGTGCGGACGCACATATGCCAGGCGCGGACCGGCTGAGCGCGCTGAGCACGTGGGGCATCTCACGGATATAGGTTAGCCTCTAGTGGCTAAAGATAGAAACTTAGATTAGGTAAGTTGTTTTGGAAATTCCGGAATCAAGGAGAGCCTTCTCCATTTAGGTAGGTTGTTTTGGAAATCCCTAGAATCAAGGAGAGCCTTCTCCATTTAGGTTGGGCCGTGGCCATATATGCTTGTAATCGCGGGACAATGAGGACAAGAAGAATTATATCCGTAATCTCTCTCTCTCTCTGTTAAGCTGCGGTTGAGGGGAATAACCTCACCGAAGAAGACGGCGGCGGCTACGAGCTACGTAGCCGCGGTCCGGCCAGTCGCGGATTCGACGCCCTTGACAGCCTGGTATCAGAGCCAGGTCGGTCCTCTACCACCCGCTCCACCCAAGCCGCCACCCACCACCCTAGCCCTCCACCATCGCCCCGCCCTCCACCACTCCCGCCCGCGACCCGGCCAGCCCATGAGCGATCCCACCATCGCCGATGTGATAGAGTCGTTGAAATCCATCACCACGGAGATGACAACCATGAAGGCCGACATGGCGGCTATGAAGGAGACGTCGGCCTCGTCGTCGGACAATGGCGCGCCGGCGGCCGCCGGGGAGGGCCGCGCGATCTTGATCGCCCCCAAAATTCCACAAATTGGAATTTCCCGCTACGACGGCAAGACCGATCCGATGCTCTTCATCAACAAGTGCGCATCCTATTTTTCGCCAACGGCGCACCATGGCGGAGGAGCGCGTGTGGATGGCCTCGTACAATTTGGAGGACGTCGCGCAACTCGTACATCCAACTCCCGGGAGGACGAGGGCACGCCGTCGTGGGGCGGTTCAAGGAGCTCCCGACCTTGCGGTTTGGGCCTCCCCCCCGCTCGGCTCCGCTGTTCGAGCTCGCCGAGTGCCGGCGTACAGGGACCGTGGAGGAGTATTCCAATCGCTTCCAGGCCCTCCTGCCTCGCGCGGGCCGCCTTGATGAGGCTCAGCGCGTCCAGCTCTTCACCGGCGGACTCCTGCCGCCGCTCAGCCACGCCGTCCGCATCCACAACCCGGAGACGCTCGCGGCGCCATGAGCACGGCGCGACAAGTAGAGTTGATGGCGATCGACCGCCGGTGCGAGCCCTCGGGCGCCCCCGCGGCCTCCTTTCCGCTCCGCCCGCGCCACGGCGGCGCTTCGGTGCCACGGCCGGCCGGCGCTCATCTCCTCCGGTGGCCGCCCGGGGTCGCGACGAGGGCAACCGAGAGCGCCTCGCCGGACGAGATGGCGGAACGGCGCCGTCTGGGCCTCTGTTTTAATTGCAATGAAAAATATACCCGTGGCCATAACGTATTTTGCCGGCGCATCTTCTTCCTTGAAGGCGTGGAGATCGAGGACGCCACGGACGCCGCGGCGACGCGGAGCACGACGCCGGGCGCCCGTTTTTCCCCGCAGCCGTGGCCGGGGTTCCCGTGGCGGGCACCATGCAGATCGCCGTGGCACTCGGCTCCGCGTCCCTCGTCGCCTCCTCGACTCCGGCAAAGACGCACAACTTCATCTCGGAGGAGGCGGCGCGGCGCTCCGGTCGCCCTCCGCCAACACCCCCGCCTCACGCCCTTGGTCGCCAATGGCGAGCGGGTCACTGCGCGCGGCGTCATCCGCGACGCGCCCTCGCTCATCGACGGCACTGTTCGCCGACCTCTTCGTCATGCCACCGGTCGGCACGACGTCGTCTCGCACCCGTGGCTCGGCGAGTTGGGGCCCATTGTTTGGGACCTCGGCGCCGGCGCATGTCCTTCCGGCGCCGGGGCGCTCCGTCTCTGGGCCGGACCGCATGGCGCCCGCCGTGCCGGCCCTGGCGCAACAACGAGGCCGGTTCCTCCTGGAGCGCTCTGCTGCTCTCGTTTGGGGGGCTCTTCGCGGACCCCGTCGGTCTGCCCCCCAAGCGTGCGCACGACCACCGCATTGTTCTCAAGCCCGACGCCCAACCGGTCGCCGTCCGCCCTTACCGGTACCCCGCGGCGCACAAGGACGAGTTGGAGCGCCAGTGTGCCGCAATGATTGCCCAAGGGATCGCCTGCCGCAGCGACTCACCGTTCTCGTCGCCCGTACTCCTCGTCAAGAAGGCCGATGGTTCGTGGCGCTTCTGCGTCGACTACAGAGCGCTGAATGCGCTCACCGTCAAGGATGCCTTCCCGATCCCGGTGGTCGACGAGCTCCTCGACGAGCTCCATGGCGCCAAGTTCTTCACCAAGCTGGACCTCCGGTCCGGGTACCACCAGGTGCGCATGCGCCGGAGGACGTGCACAAGACGGCGTTCCGCACCCACGACGGCTGTACGAGTTCTTGGTGATGGCGTTCGGTGTGCAACGCCCGGCGACATTTCGAGCCTTGATGAACGACGTGCTACGGCCGTTCTGCGCCGCTCGTCCCGGTATTTTTTGATGATATTCTAATTCTGACAAGACGTGGGGTGATCATCTTCGCCACCTCCGGCCGTCCTCGACGAACTACGCCGCCACCAACTCTTCATCAAGCGCTCTAAGTGCCCGTTTGGTGCTTCCTCCGTCGCCTACCTCGGCCATGTCATATCCGCAGCAGGTGTGGCCATGGACCCGGCCAAAGTGCAGGCGATCCATGATTGGCGGCTCCACGTTCGCCCGGACCGTGCGCGGTTTCCTCGGCCTCGCCGGTACTACCGCAAGTTCGTCCATAACTACGGGCGATCGCCGCACCACCGACGGCCCTACTCGAAGGAGGGCTTCTGCGGGACGACGCGGCGGCGCCGCGCATTCACAAAGACTCAAGGCCGCCGTCACGTCCGCCCCGTCCTCGCCATGCCCGACTTCGCCAAGCCGTTCACCGTCGAGTGCGACGCGTCCACGCTCGGCCGGCGCGGTCCTAATCCGGGAGGGCCATCCGGTCGCTTTCTTCGACGAGCTGTGGCGCTCGCCACCGCTCGCTTGCCGCCTACGAGCGCGAGCTCATCGGCCTCGTCCGGGCGGTGCGGCATTGGCGCCGTATCTCCGGGCGGCGCTTCATCGTCAAGACCGACCACTACGGCTGAGAAGTACCTCCTCGATCGGCGCCTCGCCACGATCCCCCGGCACCACCGGCAAGCTCCGGGATTCGATTTCTCGGTGGAGTACCGGTCGGGCGCCACAAACGTCGTCGCCGACGCCTCTCCCGTCGCGACGGTGACGGCGGGGAGGTGATGGCTATTTCGGCACCCCGCTTTGACTTCATCGAGCGCCTCCGCCACGCCCGGGCCATCGATCCGCCCGGTCACCGTCCACGATGAGATCCGGCGGCCACCCGCACCGCTCCGTGGGCGCTGGTGGACGGCATGGTCACCTTCGCCGGCCGCCTATACATCCCCCCGGCGTCGCCGCTGCTGCAGGAGATCCTGGCCGCGGTCCACAACGACGGCCATGAGGGCATCCACCGCACCCTCCACAGGCTCCGGCGGGATTTTCATTTTCCCAACATGCGTCGCTTGGTGCGGGATTTCGTGACGGCCTGCGTCACCTGTCAACAGTACAAGTCCGACCACCTCAAGCCGGCCGGTCTGCTGCGACCAGGATTCCGGCCGTGTGTGGCGACATCGGCATCGACTTCATCGAGGCGCGCCCAAGGTGCAAGGCAAGACGGTCATTCTATCCGTCGTGGATCGCTTCGCAATCGCCATTTCATCCCCTAGCGCACCCCTACACCGCCGAGTCCGTCGCTCACGCCTTCTTCGCCGACATCGTTCGCCTCCACGGCGTTCCGCGATCCATCGTCTCGGACCGCGACCACCCTGTGTTCACTTCGACGTTCTGGCAGGAGCTCATGCGGCTCACAGGGACAAAGCTCTACATGTCGTCCGCCTTTCACCCGCAGACGGACGGCCAGACCGAGGCCGCCAACCGGGTCATCGTCATGTACTTGCGCTGCTTCACCGGCGACCGTCCCCGGCAGTGGCTCCGGTGGCTGCCATGGGCAGAGTACATCTACAACACCGCCTATCAGTCATCGCTCCGCGACACTCCGTTTCGTGTGGTCTATGGCCGGGAACCCCCGACCATCCGCTCCTATGAGCCCGGCGAGACCCGCGTCGCAGCGGTCGCCCAGGAGATGGAGGAGCGCGCTGCCTTCCTCGCCGACATCCGCTATCGCCTTGAACAGGCACAGGCGGTCCAGAGGCGCGTCTACGACCAGCACCACAGGCCGGTGTCCTTCCGGGTCGGCGATTGGGCTCTTCGCCTCCGGCGGCGGCGGCGACATCCGCTCCCACGCACGGCAACGGGAAGCTCAAACCGCGATACATCGGGCCGTACCGGGTGACGGAGCTCATCAACGAGGTGGGCGTGCGGCTACGAACTTCCTCCCGACGCTCGCGCCGCGATGTGTTCCATGTCGGCGTCCTCAAGAAGTTTGTCGGTAACCCGCCGGCCGTTCCACCGCTGCCCCCGCTCGCACGGTCTTTGTGGTGTCTGCACTGCCGGGTGACTCAGCGCGGCGGCCGGGGGAGCGCAGTGCTCGTTGAATGGCGGGGACAACCGCTGCGTCGGCTACATGGGAGGATATGGACGACATCCATGCTCGGTTCCGCTTCCTTTCGGCTCGAGGACGAGCGCCTTCGAGCGGGGAGAGATGTCATGTGCGGACGCACATATGCGTGCGCGGACCGGGCCGAGCGCGCCGAGCACGTGGGGCATCTCACGGATATAGGTTAGCCTCTAGTGGCTAAAGATAGAAACTTAGATTAGGTAAGTTGTTTTGGAAATTCCTGGAATCAAGGAGAGCCTTCTCCATTTAGGTAGGTTGTTTTGGAAATCCCTAGAATCAAGGAGAGCCTTCTCCATTTAGGTTGGGCCGGTGTATATATGCTTGTAATCGCGGGACAATGAGGACAAGAAGAATTATATCCGTAATCTCTCTCTCTCTCTGTTAAGCCTGCGGTTGAGGGGAATAACCTCACCGAAGAAGACGGCCGGCGGCTACGAGCTACGTAGCCGGGGTCCGCGATCGCGGTCAGCGGGCCGACGATTGACGTACTACGGAAGGCAAAAGAAGATCGAATACGAAACGACAAACAAAATAACATTGGAATGCCTTGCAGAGCTGCTGTCGAGCTCAGAGATACAGAGAGCCCCAGGACTCTGCTTCTTTTACAGCAATACACAAGACGGGCTCACACCTATACTCGGACGCTGTATAATGAACACGCACTCGCAGCACAAAGTCACTGTTTTCACCGCTCTTAGATACTTGTTAGTGCCCAAAGTTGCTCCGAAAGAGAGGGTTCTTGATACAAGATTCAGAGTAAATAGTGTATGGGTGCATAATCCAGCACGAATACGCCGACAAGCTCAATAGCCAAGGCAAGGACTTTGTGAGCCAAGTGATGAATACTCTGCAAGCGTATATTGAGAAGAATGCGGAGGGCGAATCAAGCAGTTGTGTCGAAGTAGAGGTTTCGCAGTTGGAAGAGGCTAAAGCTGTAACGACCCAGCCCACTAGCAACAATAACTCGTTGGGCCCAACCACCGGCCCAAAATGCTTAAGCCCAGTTATTATTACTAGTGTCTAATTACTAGTGTCTAAGTCTCTTATAAATCCAATGACAATCTCATTCCCATCCGACGTGGGACTATTGGGGTGTCACAAAAGCAGCAGGGGTGGTGCTGTGGTGCATGTGAGGGGTAAAACAAGGTTTCATGTGGGCAAGGAGAGTGGGTGGTTTGATAGGATCTTAATTGGGTAACTATGAGTTCCTGCATAACAATTGTAGATCAGCATTGCCCACACTGGGAGTTCCTCTTCATCAAAGAATGGAGATTGGGATGCTGTACAAGGCTTGATGCAATTGTAGTAATGTTAATCGAACTTCCCCTAGTTACATATTTGTGCTCTTTATGTATGCTCGTCCTGATGAATGCAACTGTATTATTAACATTTTTGAGTCTTGTGGTCTTACTGCATAGATAGATCTATGTACAAAACGAATTTTCTTAATTAGAGAGGGTTACAAAATTACTTCTGGTTAGGTGATGAATGAATCAAGTAATACTGGTGGATCTGCAACGCCCCACGTACGTTCAACCCCTCCTTATTGTTCTAGTATTTTTTATACAAAAAATAAATCATCTAAATTAGAGCCAAAAGTATTTTTTTTTTTTTTTTTTTGAGTAAAGACCCCAAATATATATATTTTTTAAAGTAATTTAGTACAGTTACAAAACTGTCAAAAACTGTCAAGAAAAAAAAAGTTAGGGAATATAGAAGTAGAAATTATCTCAGGGAAAATTGATCAATAATTGAGTAGTGTATTCTTTATTTTTAACATAATCTAACTATTTAATTTTTTTAACAAAATAAATTTAATAATTTTGCGGCATCATTCGTCTAACATTTAAGTCAGAAATTAATAATAATATTCCATGGATAGCATGATTTAAATTTGAGACTACCTGATTACCGAGTAAATTAATAATGTCGCAAATTTAGATACTCTACAGTAGGAAATTATGGGGAAATAAATGAGTCCATTTATATCTAGAAGAAAATAATTAACTTCGGTCACTAAATAAAATGATATAAAATTTACACTTCTTTTTTTTAGATGAACAGATAATATTGCTCGGTTGCTCGTAGATCAAGGATCTCCACACAAATTAGAAATGTTGAATCCATCAACATTGTGATTCAACGGTGGATCGATGCTGGTATATTTGGATTGTACATTTAAAAATGCAGTTGCTGCTTAATGTGGTAGAAATTAAATCTTATCTATAGGAGAGACTCGGTTAGGACCCGTACGATCATCAATTTCCCCCCGGCCACTTTATTTGTCATGTAATTTAAATTTAAGGGAAAACTTCAAGAACCCCCCTGTGGTTTCGTGTTTTCTCACTTTAGTACCCTGTGGTTTAAAACGTATCAATTCGCCCCCATGTGGTTTCGTTTTTATCTTTTTGTTATCAATTTTGTTATTTTTTTTTCTTAAATCAGTGACAAAGTTAAAATTAAAGGGTACTAAAGTGAATATTTGTGGGTATTTGAAGTTTTTTTGTATATAATTTAAGAAAATATTAACAAAAAAGCTTTAAAAAAGATAAAAACAAAACCACAGGGGGGTAAATTGATACGTTTTAAACCACAGGGTACTAAAGTGAGAATAGACGAAACCATAGGGGTTTTTTTTGAAGTTTTTCCTAAATTTAAATAACATATACAGAGTAAAATATTTATTTATCCAAAGAGAGTCTAATTCTTTTCTAATTGTCGCTGCAGTTTAATTAATGAAATTGTACTTAATGATATTCCAACTACACTGTAATAACACATTAAGTAACGAATCAAAGTGGATTCAACCAACTGCCATTCAAACTACTCGCATCAAAAGTACTCAAAATTTTCAACTGAATTTATTACATGTTACGACAAACGCACAAACAAAAAAAAAATGATGAACACGAAATAATCAAACCGTAAGTAAAACATAAAAAAAAATACACATATTTACGTGAAAAAATTTTTGTAGAAAAAAAAAATCACGAGGCGAGAGAGGAGAGAACTTCACTATCAAACGAAAATGCCAATACAATGTTCATAAGATAGTACAACTAACTACGATCTCACGCCTTTAAGACAAAAACGAAAAAGAAAAACTCTTAATGGGCTCGGGCCGACAATCTGCTATACTCACCACAGACATTCATTTTTCTTTCACAATTTCATTTTTCAATTTGATCGCACCGCAAAACGACAGTCAAAAATCCAAACTTGAGTTAGATTATCAATTTCGAGTCACATCTAACATTACACATGAAAAAAAATTGGGTTTAAACTACGTACTCGGCATCAAAAGTAGACCTGACAATCTCGACCCATACCCGCGGGTTTCCGTGATTACCTACAAATTTGCGGGTATGGGTACCAACTTTTCGAATCCAAAAAATTACGGGTAAAACAGGTGGGTACTCATTAAGCTATAGACATTTTGGGCAACCCGTGGGTACCCACGGATATTCGCATATATATTTTTTAATTAAAAATATATATTTTTTAATTAAAATATATATATTTTTATTTATCCATCTTAAAAATTCTACCCGGGTCTTTGATATTAAGAAATTTTTTTGCTCTAAAACTTTACATATTTTTATTGTAGGTTTAATGAGTTATGTTATATTTTTTAAATTTATATATATATATATATATATATATATATATATATATATATATGCATTTAAAAAAAATAAGAGATAAAAAGAAAAAAAAAAAAAAAAAAAAAATTACGATAGCACTGCGTACTACTTTTTTACGGGGCGGATATGAATAAAAATATTGGCTATCCAAAATTTTACGAATAAATTTTATTCATGCCCGAATAATTTGCGGGTACAAAATGATCCGTCCACGGGTTAACCAACTCACCCGTTTGTCAGGCCTAATCAAAAGTACTCAAAAATGTTCAGCTGGGTAGATATATTTCACGTAGGGACGCACATTCTTTCCTATATAAACCAATTCATACTTACATCGCACAATTGCACCCAAACAAAAATTGTTTGTTTCAGCATGGAGGAGGAGCATAATCTAGACCTGGAGGGCCAAATCACGGCGTGGCAGGCGACGATGGCGATGGTCTACACCATGTCTCTCCGCTGCGCCGTCGAGCTCGGCGTCCCCGACATCGTCAACGGAGCTGCCAGGGCGCCCCTCCCCGTCTCCCGCATCGCCGCGCTACTCTCTCCGACACCTCCCCGCGATCACTCCGCGCTCCACCGCCTCTTGCGCTTCCTCGCACACAAGGGCGTCTTCGCCGAGCGCGTAGACCTGAGCACGGGCGAGCCCGCCTACGCCCCCACCCCGACATCGCGCTGGTTCTCGCTCCGCTCCGAGCTCAGCCTTGCCTCTATGGTATCTAACTTTTTTTTTTTTTGAGAGATAAGTAACACGCTACCCGCTTCGTTTATTTCATTTAGAAATAAATTTAGCCAGAAATGTGAATCAACTAGGATTCGAACTAGGGTCACGAATACCAACCATCAAGTCTTTTGCCACTTGCTCTAGAGACGGTCAGTATGGTATCCTAACTATTGTTTTCAACAATGGTATCCTAACTATTGTTGAAAACATTTAGTACTGTGATAGGTACAAGTCAGAATTCTGATCTATATGGCTGTGGATCGGTACAAAAGGTTTCTCCACGTACGTATCAGCTTAAGTGGAGTTCTCCATACAAACCATGAAATATATATCATGTATTGCTGTACACAGGTGTTCCTCCAAACGTGGTCGTTCCAGGAGAGCCCGTGGCACCGCCTTTCGGAGAGAGTGGTGCGGTGCGGCGGCGGCGGTGGCAAGGGCGTGGGAGCGCCGTCGGACAAGGAGGAGGACCCGTGGGCGGATTTGGCGGCGGTGCCGGAGCGCGCGGCGGTGTTCAACTCGGCGATGGCCGGAATGAGCGGCATCGCCATGCGGGCAGTGATGGCGGTGTACAAAGGCGGCTTCGAGGGGATTCGGACGCTGGTGGACGTCGGGGGCGGGACGGGGGCGGTGCTGAAGGAGATCACGGAGCAGTGCCCGAATATTCGCGGCATCAATTTCGACCTCCCGCATGTCGTGGCCGCCGCGCCGGAGTGCCCCCGCGTCGAGCACGTCGGCGGCAGCGTGTTCGATGGCATTCCGGACGGCGATGCTATCTTCATGAAGGTAGACAGTCGACGCTAATAAATTAATCTTTCCATTTTCGTTTTCCTTCAAATTTTCAATATCAAGACTGCAGGTTAACAAACTATCATGATTTGATTCTTTCTATTTTTTCGCTTGTTCTGGCAGCTTCTACTGCACTGCTTCGACGACGAAGGCTGTCTGAGGATACTAAAGAACTGCCGGAAGGCGATGCCGCGGAAATATGGGAAGCTTATAATCGTAGATGCCGTTCTCGGCGCGGACGACGACAACGACGACGGCTCTCTCGAAGACATGAAGAAGACATTCGATATGCTGATGCTCGCGTACACCGGAGGGAAGGAGAGGACCGAAGCAGAGTGGCGGAAGCTCCTGCGCTCGGCCGGCTTTCCGACATGCAACATCGTTCGGATTCCGTCTTTCTTTTCGATCGTTGAGGCATTCGCAGAGTGATGACACTGAAGAGTCAGAGAAATAAGAAAACAATTTTTTTTTTTTTTTTTTTTGAGAATAAGATATCGTATTTATCCGTTTCGTTTATTGAAAAGATGAATTAGACTATAGAAGTGAAGTAACCGGACCTAAAAAAAAAAAAAAAAAAAAGATTAACTACCGATTAATTCACCGATAGATATTGTTTTCACAGATTCGACAACTAATTAACTAATCTTGCAAGCACCTCTCAGGGTCCAGTTGCATTTCTCTGAATATCGTATCGTTTCTACAGTACTCCCAGATGATCCATCAACAAGCCGATAATTTTGTAATCCAATAAGATGATAAGATGATAAGATACAGTTTTCCATCATTAAAAAGATGAATAAGAAAACAGTTGTTGAATAAGATTTCTCAATAAAATGATAGTTATATGGAAAAAAAAGAAATTTAGAATACTATTGATAGTGAAATAATAGTATTTGTTATTTATCTTTTATTTTTTATATATTTTGAGTTTATTTTTAGTGATGGTACTATTGTGAATTCAAAGACAAAAAAATTAAAATAAATATTATTTATATACTATAATTAATAATATTATTATAGCTCAACTCTAGTTAATGTTGGTATAAAACGGGTTAGAAGTGATCACAGTGTCGATTAATTCTTCTTGTAAGAAAATAAGTTGGTTCAGCTCTTTCATACTATGAATTCAAAATTTGCCAAAAGAGTTGTGTTAGACATAATTTAATAACATAGAAGTTAAAAGTGCTGTTTTTATACTATAATTTGATGGTTGTTTTTTGAGTTTGCAAGTTCAAACCATAGTTGCTTTACATTTTCAACTTAAAAAAAAAAAAGAAAAAGAGACTAAATTATAGAAAACTTTTCAATCAAAATTCGATTTTGCACTTTTTCCTTCTTTCATTTAAAATCCTACACTTTGTCTTCTTGTAAAATAAAAAATATTTACTTCACCTCCTGTCGTTAATGATCCATTAGGATTTCGTTTATAAAATATTATTATATATTTTTTTATGCCAAAAATATCCTCAGTCTTTTTTTCTGTTGCCAAAAATGATGAGAGACAAAATTATCATTTTGTCATTATAGTTTACACCGTATCCTATATGACCATTTTTAATTTTACAAGAGGACAAAATATAAATTTTTAAATTAAATAGGAAAAAAAAGAAAAATAGAAATTTGACAAAAATTTTTTATATAATTTAGTTTAAAAAAAAAAAAAGACAAAATGGATAGAATGTTACATGATTGTAAGTGTTTTTAAGATACTATCTTTTTTTCCTGATTGAGGTTGCAACTGATAATCTTAAAACATTGTAGGAGAAAAGGCTTTGAATAATTTTTAATTTTTTTAATATTTTATAGTGTAAAAATAACTTTTTTTAGTTTATGAAATGAGATCTTAGACAAGTTCAAATCGTGTTGATTTTTTTTTTATTTAAATCATATCAATAAGACTAAATTACATAAAATTTTTCGGTTAAAACCTGATTTTTTATTTTACTTTTCTGTCATTTAAAAACTTACACTTTACTTTCTTGTAAAAAAAAAAATGTTCAATTCACCCGTGCATGCCGTTAGTAATTGGTTAGGAGTTAGTTTATAATCAAATTTTTTGTCGTTAGATCCATTCCTTTGATGATTTTCACCCGTTAAATTATACTATTCAACCAACCAACCACTTAACCCTAGAGAGCCCATATTATCCTAACCACACATCTCTCAATCCAATAAATAAAATTTGGTAGACTAATGACTTTGCTATTAATAAGATAAGTCTAGTTCTATAAAATTGATATATTATTATATCATTATAATAGATAGTTTAAGGGCCACATCACTTTCATATTAGATTAGATATATATCAATTTTTAAGTAAGAAAATTGAGTTACCATACTTCATTGTAATAGTTTACAAAAGTTTAAATTAAAAAATTCAACAAATTACCAATCGTCCCTGAGCAAGTGGCAAAGGACTTGATGATTGTACCGAGATTCGAGTTGAATCCTAGTTGATTCACATTTTAGCTAAGTTTATTTCTTAACGAAATAAACAAATGAGAAAGATGCTACTTATTACTCAAAAAAAAAAAATCAACAAATTAAAGTTTAAATGAAAGCATTGTGCATTTCATATAGTTTGAGAACCAAAATTATAATTTAGCTAATAATTAATATGTAAAAATTTATAAAACTGATATTTTAAAAACTGCATAGTTGCGCCCGATACGTACCGCAACTAAGCAGTTTTTAAATTATCAATACTTAGCTATTATAAAATTGATATATTATATGAGTAGAACTACTTGTCTATCGAAAGTATAGAGAATCTGAGGTTTTTAATTTTTTGACACTTACATTAATTTTTTTGATAATTTCTAATATTTGAATTAATACTACTATTATCCTGTGAATCACTCAATCCTAAAAATACTACTCAACTCTGGAGGACCGCAATTATCCCAACTGTCTATATAATTTTTTATCCAATAATTAAAAAATTGAAAATATCAGATCTTCTATACTTCCGATAACATAGAAACTCTGCACTATATTATTATTTATATCATTATAATAGATAATTTAAGAGCCACATCACTCTCATATTAGATTAGATATATATCAATTTTTAAGTAAGAAAATTGAGTTATGATACTCCACTGTAATAATTTACAAAAGTTTAAATTAAAAAAACTCAGTAAATTAAAGTTTAAATGAAAGCGTAGTTTGAGAACCAAAATTATAATTAATATGTAAAAATTCATAAAACTCACCGAACTATTATATATCTACTTTGATCTGAATCTTTTAAAAAGTTTAATTTATAACATAACTTTTTAAATTTTTTTGATTTGAGTCGGTTAATATCTTTTAAATTTTTAAAATTTGAATGCACTTTTTTCGTATCTTATCTAATACAACTAATATATTAAAATAAGTAATTAGCTTAGATTTTATACAGAAAGAGCCATCAAATTAGTTAAAATAAATAATATAAAAAATTATGCACTAAAATTTAAATTTTAAAAAAATTTGATAGTCCAATCCAAAAAAGTTAAAAGTTGAAATAAGTTCTATACAATTTTTTTTTTACCCATTAAGTAATCGAAAATAAACAAAGCGTACAAGATCAGAAGCGCACAGAGTTTGTTGGTATCCTCTCCTTTAATAAGAGCTTTGGCCTTTTGCACACATTCTTTAGCGTATACAGCAAAATTTAAAATTTTTACCTAATTTTTGAGGAGAATGCCGTATTATATTCAATAATGAGGTTGTTTAGCCCGTGACTAGACACGGTGGAAAAAAAAAAGAGAAAAAATCCTCTCAAAATTAAGCTGTTTCTTTTCCCAAGTTTATTTATTTATTAGGTCATAAATGCCACGGAGAATTTGTCTGAGCTACGAGAAAGTTTACTGTGTAATACTTACATCACATTACCTATCATTTTAAAAGAAAACTATAATAAAAACATTTTACTAAAAATTATGATGGAATGAATAAAATTTAGAAGAGCATTTTGATTGATTAGAAACACCAAATCAGCAATATTTTTTTTTTTTTTTTTTTTTTTTTTTTTTTTTTTTTTTTTTTTTTTTTTTGAGAGAGAAGGAAAATGAATGAGTTCTTATTGTTATCCCATTTTATTTATTTCGTTTAAAATAAATAGCTACAACTATAATAACCCGAATAGGAGGCGTTTGGATTTATGAAACTGTAGATCCACCATAAGTCAAATGTAGTAGTATTTGAGTTTTTCTGAAGTGTGATTATTTTTTTGTTGTTTGTTTTAACGTAACTTGTACATTTTAAAAGTTAAATTCAATTATTTTTTATGTTTGTTTTGATATAACTTGGTATGGGTAAAATTAGTCTTATATTTGTTTTGCTATAACTTGGTACTGGTAAAATTAGTTTTTTGAGTTATGTTGTTTGTTTTGATATAAGTAAGTGGATCCCGTTATCTTCAAAATATAGTGATAAATTTAACGTCATAAAATTTAACCTATTATATAATTAAATTTTTTTTTTATGATTTAAAGATAATTTTAATTTATTATAAATAAGGTAATTCTAACTAATTATAAAGGAAGTAGAGTTTAGGTTTTACTATTTAATAAATTTTTTAGAGGAGGTTGAGTGTGACGGAAGTTAAGTTTGACACTCAGAGTATGTGAAGTGAAGGTCTAATGTAATTTAAGTTACATTATATTTTTAACTTACACTAAAAATAAATAATAAAAGCAACGAAATTTGAATTTTATTACTACACTTACACCGAAACAAACAGACCCTTTTTTTATTTTTGAGATAGGTAGCACACTACCCGCTTCGTTTATTTCATTTAGAATTAAACTTAGCAGAAACATGAATAAATTGGGATTCGAACTAAGGTCACGGCCACCGACCACTAAGTCCTTTTCCTTTCTTTAAGTGGTTAAGGAAAAAGTGGTTATACCAGGGATAGGATTAAGTTTGGGGTTAAGATGGGGTTAAAGTATTTTTATGTTTGGTTGGGGGTTTGAGTTAAGCCAGGATAGTGAAAAATAGTGTTTGGTTGGAGTAGGGGGATAAGAAGGATAATGGGTGGTGAAGAAGAAAAATTACTAAAATACCCTCACATTAATGTTGTGATAATAATATTTTGTAATAATATTTTTAATATTATTTGATTGCAACTAATATTGTTGATTAAAATATGTTTTTTTAAAATAATTTGTTAACCAAAAATAATTTATCATATTATGTTGTCATTTTTTAATTTTGTCAATTTAAATAACAAGTATAATAAATTATTCTTAAGTTGAATTTTTGCTCACATTTTCGTATTGAAAAATATTTTAGGGACGGTCGGTAAACAGAGCCTTATTAATTGCGAAGAATCTTACAATCTATTAACAAACTGCAACTAAAACAAGGAACAGCTAATAAAACCCTAGCACCAGCAAACCATCTACTACTACTAGCCTACTACTGCTACTACTCTCCTTTGTTATTTTGTTATCATTCCAATGCCCATGATTTGTCGGGCCATTGCGGACTCAAATCCACTCTTCTATAATTCCTTGTTCCCTCTTCTTCCTCCTCCATCACCACCACCATTAGAATCCACCCTACATCCCCTCACTCTACTTCCACTATCTCGTTTCTCCAAGAACCCGTCTCGGTGAGTCTCTCCTCCTCCTCCTCCTCCTCCTCCTCCTTTTTATATAATGTGGTCATGGAGTTTCCAATTTATGACATTTGGATGGGTTTAAGTAATTTGGTCCCCCGAATGGAGAAATTGTTTTTTTTTTTTTTTTTTTTTGTTAAAAAAAAACTTTTTTTTTTTTGGACTGAGCTCTCCAATCTGTGATCTTTGTGCCATCATTGAATCCTTTTGTCTCTTTAATTGTATAAGATGGGGAAAAGAAGTTTTTTTTTTTTTTGTTGTTTTTGTTTTTTTGGATTGGTTCTCCGACCCGAGGGTATATACCCACATTGAATCCTTCTTTCTATCTCTCTATTTGATTGAAGTGATTTTGTTCTAGGAGTGGAGAAATAGGGGGGAAAAAAGAAGCATTTTTTTGGATTAATTTTTTAGTTTTCACTATGGGTTCACTGTAGAAATGGTTAAAAAAAAAAGAAAAGAAGAAAATTTTGTGCTTATTTTCCAGGGTTTTTGTAGAAATCTGTTGTAGAGATGGTGGATTCGGTTAATGTAGTGTTGGAATTCTTGAAGAGGAACAAGTTTACTAAGACCGAGGCGGCGTTCCGAGGGGAGCTCAGTAGCCGGCCCGATTTGAATGGTTCGTTGCTAGATTGCCTCTTAAAGGAGAAAGAGCAAGCGCGGGAGGGAAGGGATTATACGGGCTACCGCAACGGAGACAGTTCGGAGGAGATCATCGTGAGGGAAATCGAAGTCGGGAGCATCCAAAACGGGTCGCGGCATAAGAACGATATTGTTTCGTATGAACTTTATGATGAGAGTGATTCCGAAGATCTTTATCCTATAGATCTTCGCTTAGATTGTTGTCCCTATGATCCAGTAGTAAGGGATAATGACATTAGGATGAATAATTTCGCCGTTCTCTGTTTATCTGGTAATGAAAATAGGCGGTCGAGTTTGAAGGTTTTGGAGAAGAGGAGCATTGCTGTCGGAACTGACGAGGATTTGGTGTTGGAGGATGAAGGGAGTTCTTGCTTCGGGGAGGCCTCGACAAGTTATGGTGCCAATGTAGGTTGCATTGATCGAAGAAAAGAGAGGAAGAAGAAAGCAGAAACCAATTATATGAGGCCAACTACAAATGAGAAAATAATTGGCCTGAGTAGGCCTTCGCTATTGGGTACGGCTCTAGATAATCTAGACCAAGAGAATTTGGGGCTATTTGATTTATCACTCCCTTCGAGCAAGGACAATGAAGACCTGCCGATGCAGCGGCCTGTTAAGCATATGATAGAAGAGAAGTTAGTAAAAGTTCGCTGGGAAGAAAACTCTGATCATCACGGATCAGGTATGTTGGTCTCATCTGAAGATCTGTTAAGTTTCTTAAAAGTTATATCGGTTATACTTATCCAACATATCTTGATTCCTGAGTCATATTTCATGTAATTGCAATTTGTAACTAGTTTCAAATATGGTGCTGTAACTCTTCAATGTGAGAGCATCGGAAATCATTCAAAGTTAGTACCTACTTATCTGGCAATTCTGCCTTTATTCTTATTGATTAGCGGGTGACCGCAGGTGTGAAGAAACTTCTTGGCTACAGTGAACTCTCTGGAAACCAAAGAATCTGTAGGGATAAACTTGACCTGATATCTGGATTTACTGCTGTTGGTAATGATTCCGTTCACTGTCGTAGTGAATGTTCTGATTCTGATGAATATGATGATGATGATGATGTTGGATACACTAGACAGCCAATCGACGACGAGACTTGGTTTTTGGCTCATGAAATTGACTACCCTAGTGTTGATGAAAAGGGAATGGTGGATGAACCCTACCATAAAGACCAAATTCAAAGAAAGGTTGAAGAGGGGTTTGGTATGCTGATTGATGAACTCATTATGCTAGAAAATGGGAAGGATTTGAGCGGAAGTGGAGAACCATGGCCCGATGAACTCATTATGAAAAATCATCAACGTGGTTCTGTTCAATCTATTGGTGTGGGCATCGGTAGTGATGGTGGTGATGCTAGTGGTGAGATACATGAAAGTGTGGTTGGAGGAAGTAGTGAAGAGGAGATAGAATCCCAACCTACGCATTTTTCAAGCAAGAGCCTTTTTATTCACACGGAGAAGGATAAAATGAAGAAACCCAGGCAAGATGCAAATTCAAGAACGCTGGAAGCTTCATCACTCTTAACCAACAGTGATGTTCAAAGGGATGATATTGGGAAAGTTCAAAGTGATAAAGTGAGATATGCAAGAGACCAAGACCCTGGGACAACTCCGGACGATGAAGAAGCCGCTGCTATACAGGAACAAGTAAGACAAGTAAAATCCCAAGAGGCGGAGTATGAAACCATGAATCTCAAAATCGTACATAGAAAAAACAGGCACGTTTGCTGTTATTTCTGATATTTTCATTCTAATTAAAGATTCTACTACTTTCACATCGATTAAAAATGTTTTGATATTTTCTTCTGTTTATGTTGCAGACGAAGCATACTTCTTCCTAACCTTCTCTTTTCTTTTGTTTATAATTTACCAGAACCGGGTTTGAGGAAGATAAAAATTTCCATGTTGTCCTTAATTCTGTGATATCTGGGCATTATTTTGTTATGGAAAATCTAGGATCGGCTGCATTCAGCAAAGCAATTCAAGCACATGACTTGCACACTGGTGTGGATGTATGCATGAAGATCATAAAGAACAACAAAGATTTTTTTGACCAGGGCCTCGATGAAATAAAGCTTCTGAAATTTGTGAACAAGAATGATCCAGCTGATAAGTACCATATATTGCGCCTATATGATTACTTCTATTATAGGGTAAGTTGTTGATGTCACAATCATTTTGCTTGCTGCAAATTGTGGTTATTCGTCTATTATGATTCAACTTCTTGTTAATGTTGGTACTTCATTTTTCTGTGTCCGAGGCTTTCCTTAATAGGTAGGGCTCGTTCTTTTGAGTTTTTGCGGTGGTATATACAGTTTGAATCCCATCGCAGTAACTATCTATATTATATTTATAGAGAAGATTTATATAAGAAAAGGATAAGCTTTTGTACTTAACGAAGTTAATTTTCAATGAAAATAGAACCAAACTTCTTTGTTTTGACATTTTATCATTATATTTATCTTCAACTATTGGTTAGTGTTTGATTGCTTAAATTACTAATATTTTCATTCTGCTGTTTGTGTGTGCTCTTTCTTTTGCACAATCTGTTTTTTGTGTTGGCTGTTACAATTAAACTACTTTCTCACTTGTGCAGGAGCACTTGTTTATGGTTTGTGAACTTCTCAAGGCAAACTTGTACGAGTTTTACAAGTTCAATAGAGAATCTGGAGGGGAGATTTACTTTACAATGCCAAGGTTGCAGGTTGTAGCTCTCCACTTTTTTTCTCATTTTCTTCGCTTTTCCGCTGATTTTAGAAGTTATAAGCACCTTTGCACGTGCTCACGCACGCACACACACATCCCTAGAAAATCATCTTGTTACTTTATACCTCAGGGAAATCTGAATTTTCTTATGTATACATCAAAAAAAAAAGAAGCAATTTCTTTCAAAAATACCCTTACCTGATATATATATATTTATATATGTAAGTAAATTATTTTTCGCGGGTATCTGCGTAAATATCTCAAGTTACAGTCCTTTGTTCATTTTTTCTCTACCTCGACTGATCCTCTGGTATTTACATATGCAGTCAATTACTATTCAGTTGCTGGAAGCGCTACAATTTTTGCATGGCCTCGGTCTTATTCACTGTGATCTGAAGCCCGAGAATATTCTAGTGAAAAGCTACAGTAGGTGCGAGGTGAAGGTTATTGATCTTGGTAGTAGTTGCTTCAACACGGATCACTTGTGCTCTTACATACAGTCACGATCTTATCGTGCTCCTGAAGTCATCCTTGGCCTTTTATATGATGAGAAAATAGACATATGGTCACTTGGATGCATCCTCGCAGAACTTTGCACCGGAAACGTAAGCCTTAATGGCTCTTAATCATGCTCCTTATCTTCATTCTAGTTTTGTATTGCGCTTTGAGTTTTTCTTTGTTAACGAGGGACGGAATGTGAAAATACTAGAATGAGGAATTATGTGCTACTGTGGCAGCTTCACCTTATGGGAAATTAGATAACATTCAAAGAATAATTTATTTCTATTTGGAACCTTACACGTTTTCTTACTACTCTTTGCATATTTTTTTTTTTTCTGTACAAACCGCATTCGTCATTTAAGATATTTTGGATTTACGTAGGTTCTCTTTCCGAATGAATCTCCTGTGACTATACTTGCTCGCATGATTGGAATCGTCGGTCCAATTGACCAAAACATGCTCGCGAAGGGGAGGGATACATACAAATATTTCCACAGAAATCACATGCTGTATGAAAGAAATCAGGTACAGTTTTTCATCTCTCTTCCAATTTGACAGAGGATCAAATTGATAAAACTTGCATTTTCTCCTCGTAGATATTCCGCCTTTAATTTGTTGTATTTACCTTTTCTGGAACTTCTCCTTCCAGGAAACCAACAGGCTAGAGTACTTGATTCCGAAGAAAACGTCGTTACAGCACCGGTTGCCTTCGGCCGACCAAGGCTTTGTCGAGTTTGTCGCGCATCTTCTCGAAATAGACCCCAAGAAGCGGCCGACGGCATCAGAAGCTTTGAAACACCCTTGGTTATCTTACCCATATGAACCCATATCATCTTGATGCTGGATTCTTGTGCTCCATTTTGGTGCTGTATGAGTAGAGTTGTATATGTCTCGCATCGATAGAAAACATCTCGTGATCCTTTGCACCAGATATGTTGAAAACTGTGTCTAAATTTATGGGTTTAATTTAGGGAAAACTTCAAAAACCTCCCTTGTGGTTTCAATTTTTTTCACTTTAGTACCCTGTGGTTTAAAATGTATCAAGTTAGTATCCTGTGGTTTCTCACTTTATCACTTAGTACTCTATGGTTTAAAGTGTATCAAAGTAGTACCCTGTGGTTTTGCACTTTATCACTTTAGTATCCTGTGGTTTTAATTTTGTATCAAGTTAGTACTCTGTGATTTTTTAAACTACAGGGTACTAAAGTGATAAAGTATGAAACCACAGGGTACTAAAGTGATAAAATTCAAAACCACAGGGTATTAACTTGATACATTTTAAACCACAGGATATTAAAGTGATAAAGTGAGAAACCACAGGGTACTAACTTAATACACTTTAAATCACATGGTACTAAAATGAAAAAGTGTGAAACCACATGGGGTTTTTTGAAGTTTTCCCTTTAATTTAAGTATGAGAGGATTATTCTGTATATGATTTGATCAACTTATTGCGTTCGATTTAAGCCGTTTGGAAGTAATTATGATGAGCTTTGCAATTAACAACTTTTTACTCTAAAATAATATTCAAAGATTAAAAAGAAAAGGAAACAAAAAAATAATCTAGAAGCCTCAGAGTTACTATTCAGATTATAGAGGTCTTTTTTTTTAAAAAAAAATATCAAAACGCTGGTGAAAGAATTTTTAAAATTACAAATTGGAATTATTTAGGAAATTTTGAACTAAAAGGTTGACTTCAAAAATAAATTCTCCCAAAAAGGAGTACTGTAATGAATAAGTTTTTTTTTTTTTTTTTTCACGAAACATACTAATTTTAGAACGTCTTTTAAAATTAATAAAATATTTATTTTCAAGAAAAATAAACACTCTAATTTTTGAAGTACGTGATTGGGGGGGGGAATCCACCATCCACTTCCCATGCATAAATACAACCAACCACCACAAAGGACAAAAATCCGGTACCCTTAGCACTTTCTTCTTTTTTTTTCAAAAAAATATTCCAATTTTATTTGGAGAATTTATAATTATTTAATTTAATTTAAATAGTTTAATATTTAGGTAGAAATGTATAGAGGCCCCCTCAGCTATAGCTCTGTTTGACATGGGCCCCTCAGCTTCTAATTTTCATATTTAAATTTCTATGCTTAATTACATAAAAAAATTTATCAAAAATTAATGATTTTATTAGATATAATTAACCTTTATTTGGCCAACTTTTATTTGTTAAAAAGCATATGAGTTTCACTAATTCTTTTTCACGAAAATTAGCTGTTTTTTACATATATTGCTCATGTTTTATACACGACGTAGATGTGCAAACCGGTTCCGACCGGATCGGACCGGACCGGACCGGACCGGTCCAGATGTCCGATTCGGACCGGCCCGGTCTCCGGTCGCCATCTCGATGCCCTTGACCAAATCGTGCCCTCCGAACAGCAAAATTTTGGTGCTCAATCCCCATCCCATCCATCGTCGTTCTCTTCCTCTTCTTCTTCTTCGACATCGTAACAACACGATCGCTCACAAGGGTCTCTGTCTCTTTCTCTCTCTCTTTCGCATCGAGCTTCGACATCACGAAGGAGAGGGAAAGGGTTTGAGAGGGAGAGAAAGAGAGGGGGGTGGGGGTGGGGGGGTGGGGGAGGAGCGATGGGGACGAGGGGTTTGGTAGCGGCGATGGCTCTGATGCTGTGTTTCGGCGTCGCCCGTGTCGTATCGGATGCGTCGGATCACCGCTACAAGGCGGGGGATCCGGTGCCCCTTTACGCCAACAAGGTCGGCCCCTTCCATAACCCTAGGTAAGATTCTATCTTTTGTGGCTTTATTGGGTTGTGATTCACCTTGAGATTCTGATTCGTCAGATCCCTTTTGGTCCTATTCGGATCTGGGGCGCCTGAATTCGAATTGGCCCTTGGATTTATCTCTTTTGTGGTTTTGGATAAGGGATCTGTTAGAAAACTGCAAATTTCGAGATTGGATTTGTTGAGAAATGTGCGAAATTTTGGGAAATAATTGATAGAGTTGTTGAATACGTGTCGATATGGGTATTCGATCGGTAGTCACGCGAGAAAGGGTTGGTCAACGTTCAAGTCAGATCAATTTGGAGTTTTTGGATGTGCAAATGTGGATAAAAATGAATTTTTTTTTGGTTCAGTATGATATTCCCCGATTTGAAACGGTGCCTTTTGCAAAATTCTGGTTCTTATCCAAGATTTTGCGATTATTTGAAGCTTGCTTAGCTTTTATGAGGGTTGATGTGAAAACAATGGAAAGTTCTAGAGCTATTAAATTTTTATTGGCAGATAGTTAAATCGCCCAATGCATTCGGATAAAAAATCTTTTCTTTTAGTAGTATCATTATTTTATCAGGCTGAGAGTAACTCGTGTTTTGCAAATTGTTTGTCACAGTGAGACATATCGGTACTATGATCTTCCGTTCTGCTCTCCAGGTTTGCTTCTGGGTCATGTAATATTCTGCATCGAATTGTTTTTTTTCGCTCTTTATTTGTTTTTGATTAGTTCTATGTTTTATGAGCTAAATTCCGATAGAACATGTAAAAGAGAAGTCGGAAGCGCTTGGTGAAGTTTTGAATGGAGACCGCCTTGTCGATGCTCCTTACAAGCTTGATTTTGGCGTGGACCTCGATTCCAAATTGGTATGCAAGAAGAAGCTAACAAATGAGGATGTATCCCAATTTAGAACTGCAGTCACCAAGGACTACTACTTTCAAATGTACTACGATGACCTACCAATATGGGGATTCATTGGCAAGGTTGATAGGGAGGGCAAGACAGATCCGAGCGAGTTCAAATATTTCCTTTTTAAGCATATCAATTTTGATGTCCTCTACAACAACGATCGCGTTATTGAAATCAATGCTTACACGGATCCTAATGCTTTGGTGGATATCACGGAGGACCAGGACATTGAGGTGGAGTTCTTTTACTCGGTGAAGTGGAAGGAGACAACCACGCCTTTTGAGAAGAGGATGGAGAAGTACTCGCAAACATCGTCGCTGCCACACCACTTAGAGATCCATTGGTTCTCGATCATAAACTCGTGTGTGACGGTTCTATTACTGACAGGGTTCCTCGCTACAATTCTCATGAGGGTGCTTAAAAATGACTTTGTCAAGTAAGACTTATTTTCGCTCTTTCTGGTTATATTCTGTCATTACCGCTTCCGATCTTTGCTAGCCACAACACAACCTCTATGAATTTACTTCTATTATTGTTTCTACTTGGTCTCCACTGAGCATGGCTACATCATCTCAATTGATTTCTGCTAAACTCATTCTAATATTCTCTATAGATGCTGCACCTACCTTGTGTTGGGCTGAATCATATTAGTTCCTTTTTTTGGTTGCTTGTATGCTAAAACTCACTTTATAGCTACTCACATTCTGCACTATGGGTTCAGGTATACTCATGATGAGGAATCAGCTGAAGATCAAGAGGAGACTGGATGGAAATATATACATGGTGATGTCTTTAGGTTTCCGAAGAATAAATCACTCTTTGCTGCTTGCATTGGATCTGGAACACAACTGTTTGCTCTGTAAGTTTCCATAACCATATTGTCTTCTCTACCTTTTATTACAGTCCTTTAGAAGCGTAGATATATCTAAAGTTCAGTGATGACCACTTCTTTTAATTATGCTTGTTCCTTGTTTTTGCAGTACTATTTTCATATTTATTCTTGCTCTGGTTGGTGTATTCTACCCGTACAATAGAGGAGCTCTTTTCACTGCATTAGTTGTTATTTATGCACTCACATCTGGCATTGCTGGTTATGTTGCCACCAATTTCTACTGCCAACTTGAAGGAACAAACTGGGTGAGTACCATTCTTTTAGTTTTAGCGTTGTTTATGTTTCATTCTTCGTGTTTCAAAAGCCCACAAACTTTCAAAGATTAGCATGTCACATGTGCAAGATAAGTACAATTACATTAATACCTTCGGGCAAGATGCCCTCCATAAGTTGAGAAATGGTACAAATGTCCTAGTACTTTTACCTAAAATGCTAAACAATCCTCTATTAAGTTTTATAAATGCCCACAGAAATGTGCTTATTAATTCCCTAGACACATTTTAAAAGGGCAGTTATGAAAGAATATGTATGAGGGGCTCGGCTAAATTAGCTTGTGAAATTAGTACATGGTATATTATGATATTTTACAATTTGTTTTGCAGGTTAGGAATTTGCTTTTAACAGGTTGCCTCTTTTGTGGGCCCCTATTCCTCAATTTCTGCTTCCTCAACACTGTCGCCATCGTGTACAGTTCTACAGCAGCATTGCCATTTGGAACTATTTTAGTTATTCTCCTCATATGGACACTCGTAACCTCTCCTCTGCTTGTTCTGGGTGGCATCGCTGGTAAAAACAGCAATGTAGAATTCCAAGCTCCTTGCCGCACTACCAAGTATCCTAGAGAGATTCCGCCACTGCCTTGGTATCGTGGTACCATCCCACAAATGGCAATGGCTGGTTTTCTTCCATTCAGCGCCATTTACATTGAACTTTACTATATCTTTGCTAGTGTATGGGGTCACAAGATCTACACAATCTACAGCATCCTCTTCATAGTTTTCATTATTCTACTTATTGTGACTGCCTTCATTACAATTGCATTGACCTACTTTCAACTTGCTGCTGAAGACCATCAATGGTGGTGGAGGTAAGCGATAAATTTTATTGACAAAGCTATCAGCCATGTTATAAATAATCTTAATCAGTTCGTTTGGCTATCCCTTTTCCAGTAAATCTTGTTAACACGTCGTATAGTTTAGCCTCTGCTTCCTGCTGGGCCTTTTTAGGAATTCCTTTTCGCTCTGCTACACACCCTGAATAGTCGAACTTGCGGAAAACTAAAATATTAAGAGCAATGTTGTGTGTTGCAATATGTTGTTGTCCAAGTCGGCATTTTACTTGTTCATAAGTTAATAATTGGCTTAACATATCTTTCATCTACTAGTTCAATAAGATTTTCTACATATTCGTAACTGCCATTGTCTCACAACCAATTTTGCTTTTCTTGTATGAGATGTATATTTTTTTTTCAGATACCTTAATCCTCTCCACAATTTGGAGTTATGTATTACATACATGTATATATAAATATATATGCAATCGCATGGAACTTGTTTCATGTTCATGATACCATTTGTGCTAATGTCATCCTATTTATGGTTATTAATTCTTGTGGCGCCACTGTATATGCTTTTCAAGCAGTTCTACAAGTTTGTATCAAAGTAGAGCATTTGAGTATAACTTCTGTTTGTTTTGTTTATTTTTGAAACTTAAAAAAGCTACTTGTGTTTTGTTCCGACGCAGGGCATTCCTTTGTGGTGGATCGACTGGCTTATTTATCTACGGTTACTGTTGGTACTACTACTATGCTCGGTCCGACATGTCGGGTTTCATGCAAACATCCTTCTTCTTCGGTTACATGGCCTGCATCTGCTACGGTTTCATCCTGATGCTCGGGACAGTTGGCTTCCGCGCCGCCTTGTTCTTTGTCCGTCACATATACCGGTCTATCAAATGTGAATAATAGGTCAGCTCTATCTATATCATGTTTAGGTATGCTATCCTTTCGCTTTTATATTCATCTTTGCCTTAGGGAAATATTTTGCTATTCGGGGTAGTTGTATGGAATTTCACAGGACGAGGAGCAATAGCAGCTAATGGGCCTGTTAAATCATCTTATTTGGACCACTGAGTTGGGACTTTCACTGCTTGTTGTTTTGGTTGTATCAATTATACTATTCTAGTCCGCTTCTACTTAAATCTCTGAGAAAAGTAGTCTGTATTATTATATTGTTTTGCATATTTTAGAAATTTTTTTGTTCCTTTGCATTTTGGATCCAAAATATTTATGACCACCTCTACAAATTTTTCTCCTTGAATTTGTTCTCATATAATAGTCTTGTTACATTATTATTATTAGGGAAAACTTCATAAACCCCCTCTGTGGTTTCACACGTTTTCATTTCAGTACCCTGTGGTTTAAAGTTTATCAAGTTAGTATCATGTGGTTTCTCACTTTATCACTTTAGTACCCTGCAGTTTAAAGTGTATCAAGTTAGTATCTTGTGGTTTTGAACTTTATCACTTTAGTACCCTGTGGTTTCATACTTTACCACTTTAGTACCCTATAGTTAACTTGATACAAAATTAAAACCACACAGTACTAAAGTGATAAAGTGCAAAACCACAGGGTACTAATTTGATAAACTTTAAGCCACAGGGTACTAAAGTGATAAAGTGAAAAACCACTGATACATTTTAAACCACAGGGTACTAAAGTGAAAAAAATTAAAACACAAGAGAGGTTTTTGAAGTTTTTCCTTATTATTATTATTATATTCTTCGACACTCTACCGTTAAAGCTGATACGGCCGAACTAATAATTTAATTTGTATACTAAAATGCCCCTGTTTTTATATGGATTGATGCATAGGCACGGTAAAATTTTGTTGATGATCTATGGTCTATGGAAGTGTTGGTTCCGATTTTTGGGAAATGAATGCAAAACGTTTTGTTGGGCTTTGATCTTGGGTCTCGGTAAGTTGTAATCAGCATTTGTTATTCTTCTATCAACAGCACAATATTTTTGCTTGATTGTATTATATTTTTCCTACAAATTCGGATACTAATGTGCAAGAAAAATCAGCACCATTGTTTGTACTTTTCAAATGACTGATTAGATGCATGAACATTTATTGTTTTTATTTTTTTTACGAATAAAATTTATTATTTTAATTTATTATAGCTGTCATCTTGTAATACACTAATAATAAATTTACAAGGTAAATTTATGGAGTAATTTTTTATTGTATGTACATTATTATCGGGATAGATTGATTAGGTTTACAAAGAGTCCCAACTTAATTTTTCGTCAAAAGGTGATTCTTGAATTATTACTGTGTGTTAATTTTATTTAATCAATCTGGCATATCTTAAATTTTATTAATAGTTTTTCATAAATAAAATTTTTTTTTTTAGAAATTGTAATAATTTATTAAATTATCAAAGTTTGCAAAAAATTTATCAGAATATCCTGTCCTAGTCTACTATAAATATTTTCTTTAACAATGATCAACACTTTGGAATTAAGTAAATTTAATGTTAAAGGTTACGAAAGTTTCGTAAAGGCCCATATAAAATATCCAATTCTTATATCTACTCGTAAACCATTTAAGCGATAAAATCTACCATTCCAAAGTTTTTATCTCAGCCCAACCCTGGATTAAAATAAAAAATAAATCTGAGAAAAGTTAAAACTTTAATAAAGTGATAAATCTCATCACTTAAATATCTTACGGGGTATATTTGAAGGGCAAATGAGTCTTATTCTAGAGCTAATGTTTTTTTTTTTTTTTTAATTAGTATACTAACCAAACTTAATAATTCTATAATAATATAATAATACATTTGAAAGAAAATAAGTTTCGCAAAGGCCCATATATATTCTCGTTCACGGGCCTGGGGAAAGATCATCGTACAAAATTTATCCGCCAGTTGCGCACTTGCGCCTTAAAACGAACTCCTCCGTAGGTGTTCAGAGCTTCCGACACTGCCGCAGAACCGATCAGAACGCCCCCACCCCTTGCGGTTCCGACTTCCGAGCGCTACTCTACTCGGCGGCGGAGAGAGGCAATCGATGGCCGCCGCCGCCGCCGCCGCATTCCATCCCCATCCCCTCTCCATCTCCATCTCCATCTCCGCTCCTCCCTCCTCCTCTCCTTTTACCCCACCCTTTCTCTCCTTTCCTCTTCCGAGATCCGACCCCGCTCTTAAGATCGCCCCGAATCGACGCTTCCCTCTCCCCCACGCAGCAACGATTACGCCCGCGACCGGACGTGAAGGTCATGATCAGTAATTACTCTTTTCTGATTGTTGTAACGGAAAAGAAAGAAGCATTTTTAATCTGCTTCTTTGAATTATTATATATATATATATATGCAGGCGCATTCGATCGGGATCTGAGGCTCGTGCTTGAGCTCGCGACCGATGCCGAGTTGCTGGAGCTCGAAAACATTCTTTTCGGGCCCAGGTACGTGCACCTCGTGCGTGTTTCCCTCCATCTCTCAATCTCTATCTCTTTAATCTCTATCCACCCTATTTAAGCTCACTAGGGGAGCGTCTGTCTCTCGTCTGCAGCTACTTCAGCCCCTTGCTCAAATCAGTTGCGAGTCGGCCGGATGCTGATTATGTTCTGGACATCGACGACTTCGAGGAGCGGCAAATCTTTATAGAGCATTTAGAGTCGAGATTCTTGTATCTTGCAGCTGATGCCCGTGCAGTGTTGCGGTCGGT
Organism: Aechmea fasciata; assembly: GCA_025177825.1. Lineage (NCBI taxonomy): Eukaryota > Viridiplantae > Streptophyta > Magnoliopsida > Poales > Bromeliaceae > Aechmea > Aechmea fasciata. The sequence continues at coordinate 13,300,337 of CM045924.1, forward strand.
TGTGCTTTCCTTTTACACGCTGACGTCTGCATTGCTGAATTCCCTCCGATCTTTCCGGTTTATTGCCGTCGTCTTGCAGGGGATGGAGGCCTTCGTACCGGAGCGTCTTACTCGGTGTGAGAAGAAAGCTCGGCGTCCCTTGCTCCGGCAAATTGCCGACGGAAGACCTCGAAGTAGAAATCTTCCTTCACCTATTGAAGGAATATTCAAGGTGCTTCCTTATTAAACTGAAGCAGCATAGTTTGGAAGGTCGTCGAATCGATCAGCTCGTTGATCGGAGTCTTAACCTTGCTTATTTGGTAATGTTTAAGAACTCTCGCGGTTTATGCGGTTGAAGAGGGTTTTTTGGTAGGGTTCAGGGGTTCTTTGACATTCCAAATCATGTCCACTGCGTGATAGAGTTTGAGTAGTTCAGGATCCTGAAATAAATTACATGCCCCGTAAATCATGAGTAATAATTACTCCCTTCTACATAATAAGCTTTATTATCGGTTTCTTTTCTTTTGTGGTGTGTTAGTGAGGAGAGAGGCGCGATTTCATTTCCGTGGAGCGACAAAAGACCTTCAACGAATGATGCGAATCTTGAAGTTGGGCTCAGCAAGTGGAAGGTCTTATCGGATGCAGCTTTGAAGGTTGGGGCAAAAGAGCTCCAGAAAATATTTTTGAAGGTCCTTTCTGCCGAGGCGTCCTCCATTTCCATTCGTTCCTTTCAGTTTTATACTTTTGTTTAATAACTTTATTTTTCTGAAGGGTGGAGGCATGCTGACTCTGGAGAAGATTTATCAGTTGGTATGAAGGAATTTTGCATGCCTATATCTGGCATTTTTGAATTCTGCGCCTTCTCGCTAATTGTCATTGCTTACACTTCTTGACCAACTATGGTAGTTAGCTAAGAAACTCACTGGAAAGATGCTGCTTGAGGCTGCCAACTACGAGATAAGAAATGAACTCATGAAACGGGTAAAAAATATATATTTTTTCTAGCGCATTATTTTGTTGTTTTTATAAGGTAAAATGATCTTTTCCCTTTGACATCAGATATAGTAATACTTCCTTATTCTATTGTTTGCAATTGGTGAACATTCGGCACTTAAGTATAACACCGGGAGCACGATAAGCTGGTTTCACTTTAAAGTTCTGACTGTTAATCATGGTATTTATTTATTAGTTTAATGATGAAGAAATGTGCTTTAATTTACTTGATAAAATACAGTGGTTTGCTGAAAATTTGAACTGCTAGCCGGTAATACAGTGATGTTTATTGGAAATGTCTGAGTCGTTAGTCGGATAATTGCTTCCAGTGTTAGGCTAACACTCAACATGGTTGAATTCCCATAATATAGTGAGTATCTGCCATTTAACACTCAACATGGTTGAATCCCCATAATATGGTGTAGTATCTGCCGTTGAACATTCTGTGTGTAACTACTGATCAGTTGAAACTGATCACTTGAAACATTCCTAAAAACAGGCAGTATAACCTATTTTCTCCTCTATCAACTGTTCAGATTGTGAAGAAATTGTCTTTCAACTTTGTAGGAACAATGTGCCAAGAAACACTTCCTCTATGACGTAGAGTTGCTTTCTTTGCAGTTGAACTTCTTATTTCTTTGTTCTCCTACCGATGGTCAAATTTTCAAGCATCCATTTTTGTTAAGAGTGCCAATTCCACTGCTAGTTATATAATCATCTGTATTTATGGATCCAGGGTGGACAGTTGGCTGCTATCAACCTGGAGTCCAGGGCAGGTCTACTTGCAGCTAGACAGGTTATCTTTCTCATAGAATAAGTCCTACGAAGTTAGGTGATGTCTAAACCTGAATTATTTGGATTGAGTATTAATTGTTTTTGACACCAAACATTTTCTGACCTGCACAGGGCTTGGCACATGCAGCATCAAGATATCTTGGCCTTAGGAGTGTCATGATGCTTATTGGACCAGTGTATGTTCCTTCTTTTGCTAAATTTGATGAACTGTGCTAGTTGTTATATTAGGCAATTTTCCTTTATTCTTGAAAGGTACCCCTAGCACATTTTATTGCATGGCTAAATGTCCACATCGACTAATACTATCTGATCCTGCTGAAACATCATCTTTCATCATTATGATGATTTAGCAATATGCAGTACTGCAATTTGATTCGATATTAATTGTGGGCAACGGCCATTTTGCCATTGTAAATAACATTAGATTGATGGCTCACTGTGGAACATTTGATCTGTGCTTAACCAAGAGAAATAGCCACACATGCAAATGGTTTGAACATTTGGCAGGATAAGCGAGATTAAAGATGTTATCCCACATTTCCAGTCTTCCACGACTGAGCACAGCCTAAGGATATTTTGATGTCAAAAATGGGAATGTCTGATTATTCCCAAAGATATGCAATTTGTCCCCTTATTTTGCATCATCATCCTTAAATCAATTGTAATTCCATCACTCATATAACTGGATTATTCTCTGGCTCTTCAGATAAAATTGTCTTCTGTTACTCTTTGCAGAATGTGGGGGACATTTTTGGCTGATGTTGTGATTCAAATGCTTGGGACAGATTATGCTCGTATTTTACGTGCAATTTATGCCTTTGCTCAGGTCAAAGTTCATTTTCTTGTTCTGATACCATTCTATTTTTCTTAGTTCATTTGAACTGATTGTTCTTTCTAATAGATTCGGCTTACTCGAACATATGGCTGGGCATCTAACGAGGATTGATGGTGCTGAGGACTCCCTTTTATCGGCTCAAAAATTTTCCTCTGAGCGAAGATAAGAAATCGATCCGCTTAGGAGATGGAATCGAACTAATCTACTTTGTGCATGCTCAGTTTTGTTTAAGACGTAGATCTGTTATTGTACAGTTTCTTTTACCTCTCTTCTTTATTTACTAAGCTGTAAATTACGTAATGTGTTGCTTAAAATTTTGTCACTTTTGATGTATGACAAAATACTAGTACAAGCTTTTCCCTTCAAATGAAATGCTACCAAACAGATCTTGTTGGAGAGTTTTATGTGTGTGTATATATATCTATACATAATGTTTGTATGTGCATGTATATACACAAATAATGTTATAGTATATTTTCATTGTTCACAAAATCCATTTGATTCACCTAACAAATATAGAAGTTGGAATATTCACTTCACACTTCCACATGGTCCGGAAGTTCCTGTACATGCATTCCACCCCAACAATTGAATAATGAGCACCACTTACACACCCTCTCCTCTTGTAAACTATGTGCCTTTAAAGTTAGTTACCCAAGGCTTAATCCATTTCTCTCACATATCACAATATTCCTAATCCTAGAGATTTTATCGGACACCGTCGATAACTTATGACCTTCAAAACCTAATTTCTCAAGGATTATAAAAAAAGGGATTGTATTCCTCACACTCTATGTGAACGGATTATTCCTTGTAGTTTAGATTTGGATCATGCTAAAAGTAGGCTACCATAGTGATAATCATCTTCTTATATGCTTAGCTTTAAATTAATATCTAAGCACTAATTGTGTGAGCATAGCATGTGAAAAAAACTTTTTAACACATCATAGAGAGCGCAACTTTGATTACTTCTGATCAACTTTTCTGCTATGGCTAATAAGATGGTTATCACCCTTGGAGGTTCGCGAAAGAGAAAGAAAAAGGAGCGCGTCTTTAGATTTGAAACCTTTTGCGAACCAGGACACCCTGCTCTTTTCGATGGCTCATTTCATGAGAACATGAGAGCCCTTCTAGGGTTCGGGAACTCGGAGAGTGTCGCACAAGGGGAAGCGCAGTGTTGGTCGTTTCAGCTCGAACTGCACCACCATCCATCTAGTTTAGTAAGGTTGTTCATTGTGGAAGAGGATGTCGAAAAGTCTCCCTATCGTCACTGTCGGTTATGTCGTTTCGTCGGTATCGCATTTTACGCTTCTTAATTTATTGTTTTATCTTTCATTTGCTGAGAAAAATGAAAGTAGTTACACGAAGAGTTATGATGTGAAGTACATTTTGAGGCCTTAATTTCATTTTGTAGGTTGGGGTGGAAATATGATCTGCAACAAGAGGTTTCACTTTGTGCTGCCTAAAAAGGAATCGACAGTAGAAGCTGAGGGGCTGAGCATTGAGATACATGAAAATGGTTTGGAAAAAGCAGGACTAGTATCGAAAACGACGGGTCCAAAAAGAAATATGATGCATGGTTTGATGCATTCAAATGGTTTCGGCCACATTGTATGCGTAAATGGCTTTGAAGGGGGTTCTGATCTTGTTTCCGGGCATCAGATCGTAGACTTATGGGATCGAATATGCGTCGCACTGCGAGTAAGGTAGCTTTGTGTTCCTCTTCTCTTCCTTTTACAATGAGAGGGAAATAAGGTATAATAAGTATGGCAATATCCTTCCAATTGATAGCAAAAGGGAAATTTGATTCATTACATGTCCCCTTAATAAATGAAAGGTAAATGTTGTGTATATGAGATGTTGCCATATTGTGTTAGCTAGATACCTCTCTATACCATAGATAATCTGCAAAATCTACTTTGCCAACGTAACTAGTCAATGGCATTTCTAATTCGATCAAAGTAACAAAAAAATGCTTTATTGATTTTTAAACTCTTTGATACTAATTATTTGGAGTTAAGCAATGTAGGTGAGTAGTTTAGGCTTAACAAGTTATTAATACTAGTGAACTGGATCATTATATTTTGTATCAGAATGATATAACATGAAATGGCTAAAAGAGTTATATTAGTTGAACAATGCCAAAATATAAAGTTTAGGCCCAATGTATACACAACAATATTTTGGAGGCATCTGTACCTTAGTATGAGTTTAACTCGATTCTGGATTGAAATGTTTAGTAGTAGTGTAGTACAAGGACAATGGAGAGCCCACAATTTCCAAATATAGGCCCAATAACTATTTTCAAATGGATCTTTAGAAACTCAACCCCAGAAAATTAAATATAAAAGGAAAGCTCAAGAAGCCATAATGAGAAGAGAGATTTATCTTGATTTTCCAAAACTATTAAAAGTTGCGTCGCATTTATCGACGATACATTACTGCACCAGTGTATCTGTATATCTATATACTGATGATAATCCATTCAACGTCTATTTCATTTAATACTTTCTTTTTCACCTTCCAACTTTCCAATAAAAAAAAGTATATATATATAATTCACTTAATGGTAAAATCTAAAGTATGAGATGAGACAGAGGATGAGTGGGTAATTGCATAGATGTATTTGAATGTAGACACTTCTAAAGTTTTTAATTACTTGGTTTTGTTTTTGGGTAACACTAATTAAACATTTCTAATTCCTATGCTTTTAGGAAGATAAGTCTCATTGACAATGCACGAAAAGGAAACATGGAGCTCAGATTGATCCATGGAATAGCCTACGGCAGAACCTGGTTTGGTCGATGGGGCTACAAATTTGGCCGAGGCACCTACGGGCTCGATCAACAAATGTACCAGAACTCTCTTGCGGCTCTACAATCTCTTCCTCTCTACCTACTCGTCCCTCACTTTGCCTATTCAGCTCACGAGATCCCTATGATTATCGGTAAATACCAGAACATCAGCAGCAGTGTACTACAAACGCTCGGGGAGTTATTCCACTTCATGATAGAGTTGAAGCCCCACCTCCCTACAAAATCGCTCACTGCTTTGGACTACCATGGGATATACAATGAGGCCACTTGTAGATGGTCGATGAAACGAGTAGAGATGGCCACGCAGGTTCTGTGAAACAATCGTTTTCTCTACATTTGTTAAACTATTAAATGATGATATTTCAATACTTTATGTTCAATTTTACAAAGATTTCTTTACCATAACGTAATACGTGGATGTAGAATTTAGTGGTTAGACATTTCTTTTCGTGAGAACCTTTCTCTCTGATACATGCAAAGAGCCACATTTCATTCTAGAATATTGATTTTTTTCTTTAATATTCGACACAGGTGATCGTCGAAGCGCTGAAGAAGAAGTTCGAGCTTAAATGGGTCACAAGGCAAGAGGTGAGGGATGCCGCGAGAGTTTATATTGGAGATACCGGCCTTCTCGACTACGTTCTCAAATCACTTGGAAACCAGATAGTTGGAAATTACATAGTTCGTCGAACTGTGAATCCGGTGACCAAAGTATTAGAATACTGTTTAGAGGATCTATCCAATGTTTTACCAAATAATCTAAATGGGAATAAGATGAAGTTGAGGTTCCAATTAACCAGAGTTCAACTCATGAGGGATTTGTTGCACCTATACAAGCACATACTTAAAGAGCCTGGGGTAGCATTAACCACAGGGGTGTTTGGGGCAATTCCAGTGGCAGTGAGGATGGTTCTAGACACTAAACATTTTGTCAAGGACTATCAAGATGGTTTACAACCAAAGAAGGATACAATTGGATGCCATAATTGTACAAGTCTAAATTGTACAATTCATGTGAAAAATGTAGGACCTAATGAAGGAAAGAACATCATGAAGGATTTGCCTCCTTATGAGACTATAGCTATTTCTACTGATGCAACTATTGCTGATCTAAAGTTGGCGGTTCAAAGATATTTTAGTGAGATGTATTGGGGCTTGAAGAGCTTCGTCGCGGAAGTAGTGGTCGGAATTGGCGGTCGGGACGAAGATTTGGTCTTCGGTTTGATTGAATCGGGAAGTATAGTTGTTGTCGAGGGAAGAGTTGAGGGAAATGGCGGTCAGCTCGAGACTTATGAAGGAGGAGATAACACTAGTGTGAGCGTTGAATGCTTATGCGGTGCGAGGGATGAAGATGGTGAGAGGATGGTTTGCTGTGATATCTGCGAGGTTTGGCAACATACAAGATGCGTAGGGATTCCGAATGAGGAAAACGTGCCACATGTTTTTCTTTGTAATCGCTGCGAGAGCGGCATAGTCTCTTTACATTCTATTAACTGTTAGCATGCATATAGTTACATGCTTTAAAGTGATTATTACCATGAAAAAGAGCGATCGATTTTATGTCTCTCGTTATCATACTTGATAAGAATACATATATTGCTAAAAGTGATTTGGAGTTGATTCTTTTTTAAGGCGAGTTGATGATTTGTATCCTAGAGGTGGAATGCATTATGGGGTATGATCTTGTGGGATTGAAAAGCCAAAGATACAAACCGTTATGTGGTGCTCTTAACATAAAAAAGTGCTCTGCCTAGTTTGCAGGCATATTTGGCCTTGATAAAGACCGTTCAAGATGCTTCTTTATGCAGCATATGATGGTTTACTTTTAACCTAAAGTACAAAAAGATTAATTAAAAACAATTCGCTTTATGTCTTCGTGTTTGTTTTTTTATCCAAAAAATTGAGAATCAGTGGTTAGACATTTAAATCAGTTTGATAGAAAATGATACAGAAATATATTTACCAAATTAATTCGACCGTTGACATTTAAATCTCATAACAAAATGGAGAGCCCAAAATGCCCCATCCAATTAACTCCTCAAGAAAATGGGGCATGTACGTTCTCCTACTGATTCAAAACAAAAAGAAAAAGAAAAAGAAAAAAGAAAAATTAGGTCATGTTAAGTGACTGAAAACTGTGGTGTGGGGGCTCACTTTGCAAAAGGGAAAAAAAAGAGGAAGTAAAAAGTGGTATGTGGTGCGTCACCAAACAAACAGGTTCCACCCAGTTTGACTTCAACTCATCTTATAGCCTTAGGTCATCTCACATGGCCTGTTTCTGTGGCTCGTTTGTGGTCTCACTCACAAGCCCCTTTTACAAAAGCAGCTTCTCCACAAAAGCTTTTTTCACATGTTGATGCAACAACAACCAATGAACACAACAAATGGACCCAGATGCCCTAATGGAAGAGATCCCAACGCCCTTGCATATATATATATATATGGTTTGGGGCTACCTATATATATAGCTTTGTTGAAAAGAAAGCCACTGCACCAAACCCTTTTATTGTAAATACATATACATGTGTACATAACACTGCATGCATGAATCAATGCATCACAAAACAATCTCTCCTTTTTTTTTGATCCTTCTCTTTCCAGAGAGCACCTCCCTTTGTCTCTGTCACGCTCAGTCGTAGCTTTTGCGTTGTAATAAAGCCTTTCTTATCGAAAAATTATTCCCTGCACCTACTGTATGTATACATGCAACTCTATATATGCATTACATCTAATGTGTGACATCCAATATTTTGAAATTAATGTCTAATACAATAGATAGAACTAGCTAGCTAGGCTACTCATTAGTGTTATTAAGTTTTCGGAAGTGATCCCCTAAAGCTGAGTGGGTGATTGATTGAATAGTATGATCGAAAAGCTAGGTAGATTTAATGGTGGAAAATTCGAAAGCACCAAGCGCGTAATACTATTGATAATATAGTAGCCGGATTCATAACTGAGAGATAAATGATCTATTACGTACGCATAGAGAGCCCCTATGAAAAATCATGGATTTTAAAAACTTTATTGTCTAGCTGCAGTAATAAAAGGGTCATTAGCTAGATTCTGGTTTTAAGGCTTGTTTATAGATCAGCTTACTCGTTTAGCATATCTCTTTTGTTTATTTAAGAAAAATATAGCAAATGGTAGATTCCGAGTACGTTTGCATGTATACCTATTAATGCTGCATATATATTCGGCTTTCAAGTCTTTTTCTTAGAATAAGATAAATCAGATCACAGGTGGATTTTACTGTTCTAATAAATCGCAGACGCCAAATCCTTATAAAAAACTAAATACAAACTCCTAGATAACAATAACAAAGAATTACAATCCTAACATTGCATGCAATATTTTTAAATAACTTATTCTGACGTTCAAACATAAATTTAAAATGATTCTTGCATGCAAGATATACAGCCAATGCTGGCAATAATTTCTTCTTGTTGTCCTTCTCTTTCACTATGGCATGGTGCCACCTCTCTCTCTCTCTCTCTCTCTCTCTCTCTCTCTCTCTCTAAAATGGCTTATGCTTTTTCTTTTTTTTCCTACCTCTTTTTGTTTCATTTCTTTTGTCTTTCTTGTGAAGTGATCCTCCACCACCATGGTGGGGGTAACCCAGGCACATGGTTTGGTGGCTTATCTAAAAAGAGGCACTCAATTAATTTTAAAAAGAGGAAGAGAATAGAACAGGGAATAGCAACACTAGGAAGTTTAAAAGAGGATAAGCCCCTCCTCTATATATGTATCCAATCCACTTGCATCTGATGCTTTTGCCACATTTGTAACTGTTGTCTTATTCTCATTTTTATGTAGGGTATTCAAGGATATCTTTTAGCTAGTACGAGAAGAACATGCTCTAAAAATATGAAAGATTACTGCGGAAATGGATTGTGCTACACTTAAAAGGTATATATCAACATATATTTTTGTTTCTGTTAGTTCTTTTTTCTTTTTTTTTTCCTTTTTGAAAAAGAAACTATATATATGTTTAGAAAATATTCAATTCAAAGCCGAATTATATTACAGCTGTAGTATAAGATAGGGATAACGGCCTATATATCCCTCATACGTAAGTTTGAAAATATCCGATTTATCCTTCTTTTTTTTTTTAATTTCTAAAATATCCCTCATATGTTCCAACGTTAATGCAAAATACCCTGCAATTATCTCCTGTTAAGTTAACTTGGTTTATATGTGAGTTAAATATCTACAAAGTTTAAAAAAATTAAAATACCAATTTTGCTCTTAACTTAAGGGCAAATAAGAAATGTTGTTGGTGGTAGAGGGGTATATTAGAAAAGATCAAAAGTTAAAATACTTTTTGTGTCTCTGACTTCAAATAAGAAAGACAGTGATGGTGGAAGAATATATTAAAAAGAAAAAAATAGTAATTTTAATATTAGCCTTTTAAGAGGGGTAAATTGAAAAGTCGAAAATTTTTCAGAAGTATATAAGCAATTGCCCCTGTAAGAGACCTCAAATTATTATAATCCTCAATTAATTATCACTATAGTGTAAGAACCCGCACAATGCGCGAGATATCACTACAACAAAATATGTTTTAGGCAAGCTTTCTTCTAGCGTTTTTAATATTTAGCATTTGCCGACACTATGATTAAGCGTCGCCAATAAACATATTTTTATCAAATATTTATATAAATTTTCCGACGCTATATTAAAACGTCGGTATATTTATCCCGACATGTTTATTTAACGACTCTTTACATGACGCATTTACAAGCGTCGGGATTATTTTTGCCGACACTTTAAAGCGTCGCTAATTATTATTTAAAGTGTTCTTAAATGCAAGATTTTTTATAATGTGGATAATACGCTGCTGGTCTCATAAACATATATAATGAGGCTAACATCTCTTATAGTAGTTTTATTTAAAGTCCAATATATATTCTTTATATTATTCTAGCTACTTTAGTGTTAAGATCCTGGGTTCTACGATAAGTAGTATCAGAGCGGATATCGCTTCCAACAGCAACTTAATTGGTCCATTTTGCTGCATGCATGCATGCATTTGTTCTTTTATTCTTGAAGTTGAAACATTGATAATTTTGATGTTCATTATTTCATAGACTAATTATTGAAACAAATACACATACTTGCTATTGTGTAATTTGACTTTGGACCTCATATATATATATATATATATATATGTGAAGGAAGTGGCATAGGGCTAACATCTATGTTAGAATAATAATCCAGATTTAATTAAAATAATAATTAGAGATAAGTTTAAATATTTTATTTGATTATGATTTGGATTTATAGTTATCCGAAGTAAAAATTGAATTTATCATTTGCTATGACTTGATAACTATATATATATAGTTTAGTATGAATTAATTAGATGAATAAGCCTACAGTAGATACCACGCGTGCGATTTAAACTTACCGGGGACCCAATACGAATTAATACAAAATATATAACTTTTTAACTTTTAAAAGAACTACTTATATATATATATAGATGAAATTTATCATCAATCGATCCAATTTTCGCGAAGTTTGGATTATTAATTAATTACTCCCCACAATTAATTGCCACCCCAAGAAGGACATATTCTCAAGTCACTTGTCCCCACTCCTCTTGTTATATTATTCCCTGTCGACGGTATCAAACGCTTCTTAATTCAAAACTATATTACTTGTCTCATCGTAAGCGACACACAAATTTAGATACATTTTCGTACCCAATTTTCAAATTGGAAATCTCACACATATCCTATTGTTTTTTTGTTGATTAATAATTGTAGTCACCCAGCTCACAAAAATTATATATATAGAGCTCACGTATGAAGGACTAGGGCATAGCGCCTACCAAATGTCTCCATTATATATGTGCACTATTTGTTGTGCCTAGCTACTATATATATATAACACAAGTATTAGGGAATATAGTAAGGATGAGATCCTTGTAAACACAATAAGCCAAATTAGACACTCACATCAGATGGTTTGTATCATCCAGCTGCACAAGTGTTTGTCCATCCGTGGTCCACCGCAGTCGATCGACGTATGACACCAACGGTTTCGACCGCAGTTCGTAGAATGAGCCCCAACTGTGCGCATTAGCTAAGACTCTAAAAGGGTGCGTTTGGTTCAGCGGCTTGTGCGCGAACACATTCCTACAATATTATTACATATGTTTACTGCGATTATGGCGTTTCTGTCTCCTTCTGGTATGATACTATTATTCGATCTTAACAATTCGGTCTCGGATTCGATCTTCGCATATATGATACTGCAATTCCAATCTCTCGATCGGACGGCTGTTATCGCCCGAGGTGCGATGGACGGCTGCGGTGGCGCCGATCTTGGTTTGATTGTGGGTGGGCCCACATTGTGGGCCCAGAGTTTGTAGTGGGTCAAGGGAGATGGGCCCCGTTCGAGCTTATCCAGGTTCCAGCTAAAGCCGAGTTTGCCCCCCACTAGGAAAAGTTACTGCACCCTGCCACGTGTAACGCAGTTTCTTTTGTCTTTACGTGGCTCAGAATCCTCATATAAGGACAAAGAACGATGAAGGTGAGAAAGAATAGGATCTATGTTTGAAATTGTTATAAATACACTGTTGCAATATTTATATATGGGTTTTTTTTTTGCAAATAGTCCTCTAACAAAAATTTTTTTTTACAATTGATTCTGTGTAAAATTTATTTGCAAAAATGATCCTACCCCCGCCACGCAAGCGCCACGTCGGCGGGGCCGAGCCAGAATATTTGTATTGGACACGGTGAACCATGCACCGTGTCCAATACAACTAAGTTCAGGGTATTTGTATTGGACACGGCGAACCATTTGGCTAAGTTCGAAGTCCGAGGTATTTGTGGGTCTTACGTGTATTGGACACGGTGAACCATTCATCGTGTCTAAACACGGTAAATGGTTCACCGTGTTCAACTTATATATACATTTGGCCCCGTCCCGCCCGCATGACGCTGACTTGTGTGGCGGGGGTAGGGCCTTTTTGTAAATAAATTTTATATAGGGTCAATTGTAAAATTTTATTTGTATTTAATCATTATGTAATTAGAAGTGATGCAAGAAGAAATATTTTTGGTTTTGGTTGCGCCTAGTTTGAAGCTAAATTTGTAGATTTTGTTTATCTTATATATAATATGTGTATTACAGCTAGAAGATGAAGCAGCTGTACGTGGATGATGCAACTTGCAAGTAATTAACCAAGAAGTCTCTTCGAATCCATGTATAGACGGATCACAATGCTCTACATTACGAGTCAACACATTAATAATAAATAAACACAAAATTGTAGAAACCATGTAGAGAATGAGAAACTTGATAAAATAAGTTGATTGTTAAAACCGCTATTAGATTGCAAATCTTTTCATATGCTTATTTTAATTTTTTGGTTCAATTCAAAGTTGTAAAGTAATCATCCTACTCTAATAAAAGTTTAAGTTGTTATTATGTGAACTTTAATTAATTAAGTGGGAGTAGATTAATTGTGCTTAGAGCCTGGCATAATTCAAACTCAGGACATTCTGCTAAGATATCATGTGAAACAACCGCTATATTCTAAAAGTTTAAACTATTAAAGAATGGTCGATATTTATATATTTTTATGTTTAACATAAGTAATAGTAATCGACGGACTCTATAGTAAGTGGCAAAAGGTTTGGTGGTTAGTACCCGAGGTCCCAAATTCAAATACTAGTTGATTCATATTTTCATCTAAATTTATTTCTAAATGAAATAAACGAAGCGGATAGCGTACTACTCATCTCTAAAAATAAAAAAACAAAACACAAAAACAAAAGTAATAGTAAAGTAGGAAATTATGAGATTTTTTTTGGATTATGAGGGGAAATTTTTGCATCTACACTTTCCTCGTCACCACCTACTGAGATAAAGTGCAACATTTTCAACCGAAATAGCATTTGCTTTTATTTAACTAGTTATAGGATGCATGCGTTGCACGTCACTTTTATATAGATTAAGTTAAATTTAATTATAAATTTCATGTTAAAATAAATTTTGAATTTGTACCTAAAATTTAAATGGTTATTGAAGGTATAAGTCTATTTTTTAATTGATTTAATTTCTTTTCTAAATTTGATTTGTTTCTAATTAAGTATATTTCCAATATAGTTATACCGTAAATATTTTTATATGTATTGCGTAACATACAATTTTAATTTTTATATATTATCAAAATTTAGAGTTTAAATTGATTTTAAATTTAAATTAATGTTTAAATTTAGAATGATTTATGAATCAATCTCAAAATTTTATTATTTAAATTTAAATAATTTTGATTTGATAGGTCTATTTTTAAACCATTCTACTTTTCAAAGCTGGTTTGTTTTTAGTTATTTTTTTTTAAAAAAAAATGTGTCTAGGATATTTATTTTTTGGGAAAACTTCAAAAACCCCCTCTGTGGTTTCACACTTTTTCATTTTAGTGCCATATGGTTTAAAGTGTATCAAGTTAGTACCCTGTGGTTTCTCACTTTATCACTTTAGTATCATGTGGTTTAAAGTGTATCAAGTTAATTAGTGCCCTGTAGTCTTGAACTTTATCACTTTACTATCCTGTGGTTTCACACTTTATCACTTTAGTACGTACCATGTAGTTAAAAAAACCACAGGGTACTAACTTGATACAAAATTAAAGCCACAGGGTACTAAATTGATAAAGTGCAAAACCACATAGTACTATTTTGATATTCTTTAAATCACGAGTCTTAAAGTGATAAAATGAGAAACCACATGCAGTACTAATTTGATACATTTTAAACCATATGGTATTAAAGTGAAAAAAATTGAAACCACAGGGGTTTTTTTTAAAGTTTTCCTTTTATTTTTTCTTCCATCTAGAATTTTGTTTGTCAACTTCAAATCTCTATCCATTTTTATATATTATATATAATATAGATTAAGGATTGTTAAAGAGCATATTATAAGAATTATGCACTACGTGGGTGATTAAAACTTGAAATAACTACGTACAATCTCTTTTGTTCCTTCGCGGGAATAGTAGAGATCAAACACTACATAAAATATAGTTGTCAATTAATGCATGGCTAAAAGCACATGTAATTAATTAAACACTCTTAATTTGTTTGGTTTTTTTGTTGCAACTATTGCAATTAACTAGCTAAAATAAACTTTATTTTTTTTTTCTTAAATTAGATAATTTGATAGTTTTTTACCAACTGAAATAATTAAAACTATATAGTTAGTTTGTGTGTAATTTTAATTGCAGCAATTGAATGCTCTTGTACACGTTAAAGTACTACAAGAACAGGATTCAAACTTACTGATTCAAAAAGTAAAATTTGGTTATGTTTGGATAAAGTTAAAACTACAATACAACTATAAATGCATGCGACCAAATAATTTCTAAATTGTAAATTATTTTAGGAAAAAAAATGTTGGCAGTAATTATTCTTTTTTGGAAGGGTTCGCACGTGCAACTACAGTCGATAGGTGCGAGATAGCATCATCTTTTATACGTGGTGTGCAGGATTACCACGGCACCCCCACCACCCGAGCTTGTCTCCTCAGTGGGCACGTGCGAGATCCTGTTTAATGAAAGATATTATATATATAATATAGAAAAATTTAAACATTGTTATATATATATATATATATATATATATATATGAGAGTAGCTACTATATCTCATATGTGTATTGGACCCTTACTACTTATAAGTTGTTTTTTATCATGGGGCTTAGAATCGACGATCCACTCCGTTAAATATGATCTAGAGCATTTAAAACTTCTAGAAAATAAATTTCATAATTTTTCGACATCATTTACCTTAAGATCAAAAGCTCACAAAATTGATAATTTTTAACGGCAGTAGGTATGGGATACTTACTAGTTTAACGGTGTAAAAGAATTGAAATATATTGAATTTTTGATAGAAAATTCTATTCACTACCTAGATAAAGATCAATAACTCGACCTTAAATTGAAGGATCCGATCAATAACTCGACCTTAAATAACTATATATATATATATATATATATATATATATATATATATATATATATATATATATATATATATATATATATATATATATATATATATATATATATATATATAATTAGGTTGGAATACTATTGATAGCAAAACACTCTTTTTGCTATCGAGTTTTTAACCTTTGGATGAGAAAGCGTAGGGTTAGGATAATATTAGTCGATTATAGTTGAGTGGTCCCCTAGGGTTGAGTGGTCCCTACTAGTTTATAGTATTTAATCCAATAATTAAAAATGACGAAAAGAATTAATCCAAAGTTTAAAAACTGATAGCAAAAACGACGTTTTCTTATCAATAGTATTCTAGCCCAACTATATATATATATATATATATATATATATATATATATATATAGAGTAGGGCTACTATACTATTATGAGTATAGAGCCCTTACTACTCATAAGTTATTTTCGATGTTGGGGTTTTCGAATCGACGATACACACCGTTAAACATGATCTAGAGTATTTGAAACTTCTAGAAAATAAATTTCGTAAATTTTTGAAATCATAATAGGGTCCATCAAGCGGGTATAAAATGAACGGTCAAAATCGAATGACGTCCTAAAAAGAATGATCGGATCCTTCAATTCAAGATCGAGTTATTGATCTTTATCTATGTAGTGAATAGAATTTTCTATCAAAAATTCAACAAATTTCGATTCTTTTACATCGTTAAACTAGCAAGTATCCCATCGTTAAAAATTGTCAATTTTGTGAGCTTTTGATCGTAGGGTAAATGATTTCGAAAAATTATAAAATTTAATTTCTAGAAGTTTTAAATGCTGTAGATAACGTTTAACGGTATGGATCGTCGATTCGAAAGCTCTATCATTGAAAACGACTTATGAGTACGAGGGCGATCGTACTCACAATAGTATAATGTAGGACTCTATATATATATATATATATATATATATATATATATATATATATATATATATATATATATATATATATATATATATATAAAATTAGGTTGGAATACTATTAGTAGTAAAACGCCCTTTTTACTACCAAGTTTTTAACCATCGGATGAAAATTTGTAGGGTCGGGATGATATTAGGTAGTTAGCGTTAAGTGGTCCCCCTAGGGTTGAGTGGTCTCCAATGGGTTATAGTATTTAATCCAATGGTTAGAAATAATGATAAGAGGCGATCAGGGTTAAAAAAGCGATAGCAATAATGAGATTTTACTACTAATAGTAGCGGTCAGGCTCTATATATAAATATAATAGTAGCCGGTCAGACTCTATATATATATATATATATATATAATTAAGCTACTATACTATCTATAGTACAGTACGGGAGCTCACGTACTATAGTATTGTTTTCAATCTTAGGACATTCAAATCAACGATCCACATCGTTAAAACTAATTTAGAGTATTTAAAATTTTTAGAAATAAAATTTTATATATTTTTGAATATAGTTTACTTTATAATCTAAATATTTCAAAATTATTCATTTTCAATGACTATTATGACGAGTTTGGAGTTTAATGGTGTAGAAGAATCTAAATTTTTTCAAATTTTGATAGAAAATACTTTAAACTATATAGATTAAGGTTAATATTCTTGATCTTGAATTTAAAAGTTCTATGCTCAAATTTTAAAGATTATTCAATTCCCACCGTCCATTTTGATATAATTTATTTACTAACTAAACGATATCGAAAAGAACTAAAATTTTATTCCTAACAACTTCATATACCCTAGATCATATTTAACGGTGTGGATCGTTTATTTGAACGCCCTAAGATCGAAAACAACACTATATATAGTACGGGAGCTCCCGTACTATAGATAGTATAGTAGCCTAATTCTATATATAGAGTTGAGCTAGAATACTCTCAAAAGCACCAAGCACCAATCCCTTGGTGCTTTTGAGTTTCTAGCCATTGGATCTACTCCTTGATTGCTTTCAACCATTGGATCAAACACTATTCCACCTACCACCACCTACTACTACCTACCACCATCATCTCAACCCTACATCTCTCCATCTAATGGCTAAAAAGTCAAAAGCACCACTCTCTCTTGAGTATTCTACCAACTCCTATATATATATATATATAAACAAAGTCTTTGTCTTTTAAAAACAACTAGCGAACTCTCTCGGTCTCTCTCTCTATATATAGAGAGAATTAGACTGCTATATTATTGATACTATAGAGGTCTTCATGGTATTAAGTTGGTTTTAATAATGCAGTTTTAAAATCAATATATAATCGACTCCGTTAAACTTGATCGATAACTTTTAAAAATATTTAAAAACTAAATTTTATAATTTTTTTTGGTTGCTGTTCAATCCGATCGACTTTTGAAACAAATAAATACGGGTACAAACTTACACTAATTCAGTACGGATAGGAATTTACAACTTGGTGAACAGTGAAATCCAAGAATGCGTGTGCAATTGTGGTTGCGTTAGGCTAACACCTGTGACTCGTGTACAGTGCCATCCATATACTTGGCCTCGGGAATTGAAGCACATGGTTGTGTTCGAGGGAGATTGCGTCTTATTAAGGAACTGTACTCACAAGTGTCTCCAGGAAAAGAAAATAATGATTACCATATAAAAGTTGTTTCAGTTTTTGAGTGTCTCCCTTTTTTTTTTTTTTCTTTTTTTTTTTCATTTTTTTTGGCAAGCATTGAGTAGCAGTTTAATATTGAATGCAAAAATAGAATCTTCTCCTGCATATATGGGTTTAGTCCTTTTAATTATATGATTTAAAATTTGATTAAAATCTTTAAATTAAGATCAGCTTACTATTTTTGTGTTTGTCGGGATAAAATTTCCACTACAACAAAAACAGTATATAACGATACCTTTAAATATCGGTATAGATCACATTTTTTAAGAAGTGTTGATATACGTGGAGTCGCTAGCTAGGTATATAATGACAGTTAAAGAGTGTTGCTCTAATAAAAAATAGTGTTGTTAATTTATCAGCACTTATTTAAATATTTAGCAACCGCTGAAACTCTACTTCGCTGGTTGCGGTGGCGGAGGAGGACGAGAGGGAATGACTTTTCGTCTAGAATTTCAGTGGATTGAGTAAAGGAAAAAGGAGAGATGATAATAGATTTTTTTTTTCTTTTCTAGTTGTAATCGGGTCGAATGGGCTGGGTGGGGTGGATTGAGTAGAGTAACCTTTTATTTTTTTTATTAGATTGGGCTTTATATTTAGGTATTAGTAGATATTTTTTTAAGTTTTTGTATAAATGGGTCATTTACACAAAAGTGTCCCAAACATGTGTTTCTGTAACCTAATTCTATTGTAGTGTTCAGTAGAAACTTTCTCATCGATTGATGCCTCGCGAGAATTATAACTTTTAGATAAAGACAAAACTAACACATTGCGGTGCGTTAGAAATGAACTCAGCTGGAATTGAAAACTAACTAAGCTTCAAACTTAAAATCTTAGATATCAACTATTAAGCCCTCAGCGAATTAAGTGTGCTAAATTCGGTCTATCGTTCAGGACATAAAGTTGTCTACATTATTAATTGATTAAACGTATAATACCATATTTCACAGTAAAGAGCAACTTGGTCCCAAATTATGGTAGTAATTAAAGGCATAGTGTTTTATTGTTGTAACGAAACGCTTAGAATTTGAAGTTATATATTGCAAACCTTTTAATTATTCGGCTATTGTTCCATTTAAAATATGAAAGGGAAAAAAAAAAAAACAAAACAAAACAAAGCTCTCAAAGAAAACATCCTAGAAGCTGCTATTGGCCAACAATTTTTGAAAGCAGCGATGTTTAATTGGCTGGGTTTGGTTTCCACTAAATTCAACTCCAGAATAGTGAGAATTTGGGTTTGGCTTCGAAAACTAAATTTAGTTTAGATCATGTTGGCATTCGGTTAAGTCGAATCGGCTACGTCTATGATTGGAATCAATCCGACGATTATTATATTATTTAATTGGACTCAATTTAATCTCGTTTATAATTTGAAAAGCTAATTAGAGAAATATTATAATCATATTATAATAACAATCATAAACCGATTCGACCTAGCTTCTACTTAATTATCTATTAGAATATTGGGATCTCTTATAAATATACGGGCGATTCTTTCACAATATATAAACAAGAAAAAATAGAAAAAATTCATGAAAAATTCGCAAGCTGCTATCTTGCGAGAGAGTAAAACCACATCCTCCATTAACCTAATGTTTACTGAGGGTCTTAAACAATTAATGGATTATAGATCTAATTTGTTCGTAGCACGATCTACCACAGGCTTGGAGCATTAAAAGGCTTTCATTGACGATTCAAAGACACGCGAACCAACCTCTATGATCCGAAACTTATCGCGTTATATCGCAAGTCGCCTCCGTAAAAGATATATGAACGAAATCTTAGCTGCTTTCTACAGATCACAACCAGCCCAAAACATAAACCAAAGCCGGCCAACTTCTTAAAGCACTACAATAGAATTAGATTATAGAGACACATATTTGGGACACTTTTGAGTAAGTGTTTTATTTATGCTAAAACTTAAAAAAAAATATCTACTAATGCCTAAATATAAAGCCCAATCCAACCAAAAGATTACTTTACTCAACCAACCACACCCGGCCCATTTGGCCTGATTACAAACAAAAAAGAAAAAAAAAAAAAGAAAAATCGATTACCATCTTTCCTTCTCTCTTTACTCAATCCACTGAAATTCTAGACGAAGAGCTATTCTCTGCCGTCCTCCTTCGCCACTGCAGAGAACGAGATAGAGTTTCGACGATTATATACTAAATACTTAAATAAGTGTTGGTAAATCAGCATCACTTTTTTAGGTTATAGCGACACTCTTTAACTGTCACTATATACTTAGCGACCCCACATATAGCAACACTTTTTAAAAGTGTCGATAATTTATCTAGCAGCACTTTTTTTTTTGACATGTGCCTATATTTAAAAGTGAAGCATCATACTAGCAAACCGGAGCACTTAACTTACAACTAATAATTAAATAAAGAAAAAGAAAAGTTGAAAAGTCACACTCATCTTTGTTGAGTAACCAAAAAATGACCACAATTAACCCTCAGAAAATAATCATGTGGTTCCTAAATAATAAATACAAGCGTGCATGAAAATCATGAGCAAAAGAATTAAATTAATTAAGGATGGTTCTACATTAGTCATGTACAGCACATAACAAGTTACAACGTGCTAAGCTTTATTTCTCCCTTTCAATTACATGCAGTGTAGGACCATTTGCGAGTCAAAAACAATTAGGTGCTACAACCGACCTACTTATGCGACTAACATGCACCCAAGGATGACACTAATCATGACCGTTGTGCTTTAATAAGGTGATTAGCTAAAGATGGAGCTTAGTCCCAATCACATTAAAAAGGCAAAACTTAAACCAAAGGAAGAGAAATTTGTATGCAGGTCCCTAACTTTTAAGGTAATTTCCATGAAGTCCGTAACTTTCAAAAATATATACACTTCCTTTGACTCAACATTTTTCTTGCAAAATGGTTCAATCCGAGCGCTTTAATTTCAGTACAATTTAGGAATAAATTCTGCTAATATTTTATTCCTCTAGTATAATATTTTATTTTCAGTTTGTTGGTACATACATACATACATACATACATACGTACGTACATACATATATATATATATATATATAGTTTAAAATTATAGTAAAGAGATGCAGCTCGATGCTTACAAGAAAAAAAATGGTCAAAAGGAGGATTAAAAATAAAACTTTTATGAAAAGATGCTCTGTAGGAATTTTTTATGAGTGAAAAACAAAAAATTCAAAAACTTATATAACAAAAAGATGAGAATTATAAGCTTTTTTGAAATTATCAGAAGAGTCAGGGGACTTGTACATAAATTATCCAAAGGAGAGAGAGAGAGAGAGAGAGAGAGAGAGAGATCTAGAGAGAGATTGAGAGAGAATCTTTATGGGAAGAAGATGTGAAGTGAGATTTTTGAGAGAAAAGAAATTAAAATAATAAAAAAATAAATAGTCTAAAGAGGCTATGATTAGATTCGGGATCATGAACACTTGGTGTGGATAATTGCCCTCATGTGTTAAGATCCTTCCCCCCTCCATCATTCCCCCATTCTTCCAAATTAATAAGCCATTAAAATATGCTTAGAAAGGACAAGCCTCTTTCATTAAAAACCACAGTAAACAAAAGCACTTTTGTGGAACACACTTTTGAAGGGTGGTTGGATATTCCTCTTTAGTTCCTACATGCTTTGTTTTGTGTAATGCCAAGGCTACAATTGTCTCTTTGGCTTGGCTAAAGTTAATTAGTATCTCATTGGTTGTTGTTGTACTTGTGTAACTAATTGGTATTTAATTATTTATGTTTTCTAGCTATGTAGAATGTGAAGTTAAAATTTCAAAGTAAGTTTCTTTAAGACCTCTTTCATTATTACTAGATAGCACAGCTGCTGCCAACTATTCTGCGCGCAAGTGGTGAAAGCTTGATGGCTGATATCTGACATGCTAAGTTTAAAACGTAATTACTTCATATTTCCAACTAATTGAGTAATCTTTTAATAAAAGGAAGAACTTAAGCGGTCAGTATGCTTCTGGTATAATTTTCACCTTTATAACACTATTTTCTAGTCATTTAAGTTTTGTAATAATTTGTTGTTCTATATGTATGACACTAGAATTTATATATATATGGCTCCGAGTTTGAATTCTATCAAATTTCTAGTTATATTTAGTTTTTTCTATTTAATTAATTTAAGTTCACGTGATCAGTAGTGACGATTAATTTTGTAAATTCTAGTTTAATTATTGAATAATCTAAAGCAATTCTCAAGGGCATTGTTGTGATAATTACACAACATTTCATCTAATAGGGAATTATAATATTTTTAGCTCAAAGAGGTTATAATGTTGCATGGGTTTTTAGATGATCCATTTTCGCATGACCAAATAATTAATTAGGAGGATGCACGGTTCGTTTTGGGGCGAACGCGAGTTGACTATTTTGAAAGTATGTTTCGTGTGATCAATTCATCAATATGATTGTTTAAATTGACTGATTTGGATCCGATTATGGATCAAATTTTGATACAAACCAAGCCTAAGACACATTAGCATGTGGTTTCGAGTTCGGGATCTGGGTGGAAAAACCCATTCTAGTTAAACACATGTCAAATCTATTAATGTAGCTCAAAATCCAATTCAAATTCAATTTTGAATGATATTGGCAGAGCATTCTATAAAAGAAATAAAAAAAATAACAATCTCAGGACATCTTATAATTGGTACAAACAAAATGACAACTCAAGACATAGATGCAAGTATAAGATTTCGATCATTAGATGAAGAGATGTGCGGTTAGGATGATAATAGTTTTCGGTTAGGATGATAAAGGATCCTTAAAGGTTTTTTTTTTTTTTTTTGAAAGATAGGTAGCACAAATATACCCGCTTCTATTTATTTCATTTAGAATTTAGAAATAAACTTAACTAGAAATGTGAATCAATATAGATAGTTTGCATAATTAATTAGTACAGTTCAAACATCATCTTCTTATAAAAAAAAAACCAATACTATATGTTCACAATAAATTGTGATCTTTACCATTAATAATAGGTGAGAGAAAAATAAAAAGGAGAAAAGTAGAATCGGAGCCCCTGTGGAACCTCACCCTTTTTTTTGGCACCCACGAGGCTCCAAATCCTTCTCTTTCGTCTAAAAGAATGTGCTATGTTAGATGAGCAGAGATTGATCTAGGATTTTGCAGTTTTAAAAAAATAATAACCACAGAGGAACGGGTCCAGGTTAAATCAAAAAAATTCCAAAATATTCGTTCCAAAAAAGATCAGATCTAGGAAACAAGAAATTAGTTTAGTCAATTTACTTGTTAATACTAAAATAATTACCTCAGTTGATAAGATCATCCAATGAATATTTATTGCTGAGGCAAAAGCCAACACGTACCCTTCTGCGAAAGTGAGTGGGAATTATCATATAATTAATTGCTATTTGGAACGTTAACGTACGTACGTAGCATTTGCATGCATGTATAATGATTAAGTTAACACTCTAATCCATTGGGAAATGACAAAAGAGGGAGAAGGGATATTTTGTAAGGTGTTTAACTCACGAGAAGTGTATTAATTACCCAGCACAAGGAACGTAATCATGCATTCCTCACTACGTAAAACGTTTTTTAAATGATACGGCGTACGTTACTCACGAGGCTCCATACATGAAAAGCATTCTAGGAGAGATTGAGCAACATAAATATATATTTATTTATTATTTATTTGGAGTATATATTGTTTGATTATAAACTATTCTTAATTACCTAGTGTACACTAATACCAAGAGCTAATTAAGAGAGTATATAATTAGGGGGAAAAATGGTTCTATATTATTTATTTGGAGATGCATGCTTTAATTGATTCACAGAAACTTCTTTTTCTCACAGTAATATCAGTAGAATATACATATATATAGCAAATAGAAAAGGGTACCTAATAGTAATAGCTAGGAAGAATAATGTTATGTTGAAAAGATATATACTTTCTTAATTTTTCTGTAAATAATTGATGTGTTAACAAATTTATATATTGACTTGTATATTAAATTGTGCATATGAAATAATCAAAATTCTTCATATTATAATTATACCAATATATTAATAATTTTAAAAAGCAGTATTGAAAAAACCCGTAATATATAATTTATATAAGTTGCGATTTATTACATGTGGACTTGGGCTTTGTATATCTATGTAGAAAAGAGAATATTATTATAAGTTCTGGCAATGTTAATGGATCAATGATGAATGTCTTGTGATCCTTTTCGTACTTTATATTAATTATATATATAAAATGTCCTTCCGAAATGCCCATATGATTAGCAACAACTAGATATTGGTTTACCTCCATCGATCAAAGAAAAATGTATTAATGTGTACCCCATATATCTTTACATATTATTAATATATTAATAATTAAGTAATGTTAATTATTCATGCACTCTATACTAAGATGTAAATCTTATACAAAGATATATCCTTTGTGAACAACATTAATCCACTTGTCTTACCAAAAAAGTTTCAACTAAAATCCAAAAAAGTTAGATGTAGAGGTATGAAATTCACATCCCTATAAACAATTAATGTACAAAATAGTATTTTCTTTAATAAACATATATATATATATATAGTACTCTCGGAATGAGAACTTGAATCAATCAAAAAATCTTTACTTCATATATATATTCTAACACATTAACTACATATAACAACATCACTCAAGTGAATCTATAATAACTCTTGCCATCTTAACGAAATAATATTGCTCTCTCATGCACGCTTATTCAAAAAATAAATCGAAGTTAGATTTTGGAGAAATTAATTACAAAATTACACACCCCGCCAATTACATAAACCAATCATGCATCTCCTCTTGAATTCGTAATTAATTATTTTCTCGCTTAAAAAAGTTGTACGACAGATTACTCCTGCTGATACAACAAATTTTACTAGTTTTCTTTATTCTTATATTATTTTTTCATTATAAATATAGATGCAAGCATAAAAAAAAAAAAAAAAAAAAACCCATCTTAATTATAATTATTACCATTATAATTGTTTAAAGCGTGTAGAAATTTTTTTTTTTTACCTTTCACCCATTGAGGGGAGCTCACGTGTACTTTGGGAAAGAGGGGCATTAAATTCATGCAATTTACTGCAGGGGGGAAGCTGATGAAATAATTATTATGCGAGCATTTGTTTCTTTGTGGGGGATGTTTGTTTCCTCTCATGTACTGATCCCACACAGCGCTCTCGGTGTGACCATAAGAGTGGGTTCCTATTCATCGTGTCCACATAAATTGCGCGAAAAATCAGCTATTTCTAGCCGTTGGATTTTGAGACGTTGATGTGCATCATCCAACGGTTGAAACTTATTCGTAGCTGGCTCGCTCGGCTCGTATGTATGAGCCGGAGCCACGGAGCTGAAAACGATGAGATATTATTGCATGCACC
The DNA here is from genome assembly GCA_025177825.1 of Aechmea fasciata. NCBI lineage: Eukaryota > Viridiplantae > Streptophyta > Magnoliopsida > Poales > Bromeliaceae > Aechmea > Aechmea fasciata. The sequence goes on from CM045924.1 coordinate 13,325,777, forward strand.
CGGTGCACCTCCCTGATCCGTACTTCTATTAACTCATTGGCTAGAAAAGTCGCGACGGAAAATGCGTGCAAACTCTGCTCCGGAAAAATGAGTTGTAGATCTTACATCTCAAATCTTAAGAATTTAGAAAAGTCTTTTGGAAATTTAGTATTAAAAAGATATTGACAAGACAAAGAAATTAATATTGATCATTAAAGAATGAAGTGTAAGATTTACACCTATTTTAGAACGTACAACTAAATATTGTTCAAGTATTAATTAATACCATAATTAACAAATTGAATCCGTTCTTTCATGTTTCTTTCTATTTAGTTGATTTACGAGACTATTTGATGACTAAGTAATAATTAATTTTAAAAACAAATTATCGGATGTAATTTATGTCCTGCAGAAAATTTTAGTTGTAAAGATAATTACCATATTTGGACAGTAAATGCAGTGTGTGTTGTCAGAACGTTTTGATCGCACTTTTCATCCACTAAATTCTGCAAGTAGATCTTCTGCATAAAATAAAAAAGCAAGATCATCGATCGTGCTTCCAAATTAAAGTATCTGAAATTTTATGCATAGTAGTAGAGAGTGAAAGATAGAGAGAGGGGGGGGTGCATGGTGCACCAGGTGCATGCCATAATATATTTGCTTTTAAGTCAATTTTGTAGTCACTCTGTGCGTGTTTTTAACATTTCTCATGGTATTATTGTCAGGGGGGGATGGCTCCAAAGCCAAATGCTACATCCCAAGCCTGCCTCGCTTGCCATAGCCCACCCATAAAATCCTAATAAAAGGAAAGCTGCTAAACCTAAAGCAGTTAGAAAGTAGCCTTCCTAATGTGTATGTGTGTGTGTGTGCGCGCAAGAGAGAGAGCGAGAGAGAGAGAGAAAGAAAGAGAGAGGGAGAGGGAGAGAGAGAGAAGGCTCAAACACAACACCCCCTAGAAAAACAAATTCCTAGAGAGAGAGAGAGAGAGAGAGCTTTTCTCCCATCTATAGCTGTCCCATTGCTTTGTTTATTCTCTCCTTTATGACAGCCACCACCCAAGAAGCCCCATAACATAAACATCCCCATTAGAGCCATTTGCGTAGGTGTTTCACATAATTAACAGCGTCGACATACTTACTAAAAGATCACACACACTAAATTCGCCATGCTCAGCTCCGACTCGCCGGCCCCGGGCGGTACCGCCGACATCTCCGCATCCGCCGCCGCCGCCTCTCCCCGCCCCTTCCCTTCTCTCCACATCACCACCGCCACCACCACGGCCACCACCACCACCAAGAGAAAAAGACGGCCGGCTGGAACTCCAGGTATATACATATACATATATATATATATATATATATATATATATATATATATATATATATATATATATATATATATATATATATATATATATATATATATATATATATATATATATATATATATATATATAAACATACATATATATATTTATATACGTACCTATATGTGTGTATATATATATATATATATATATATATATATGTGCTCGATCGCTAAACGGGAATTGATGTGAAAATTAATATATATATATATGATATATATATATATATATATATATATATATATATATATATATATATATATATATATATATATATATGTTGAAGATCAGGAGGGGTATTAATATAATTAATAATAAAATAAGATAGATATATAGATATATGATACTTATTTAAATAGACCCGGACGCGGAGGTGGTGTCGCTGTCGCCGCGGACGCTGCTGGAGTCGGACCGGTACGTGTGCGAGATCTGCAACCAGGGGTTTCAGCGGGACCAGAACCTGCAGATGCACCGGCGGCGGCACAAGGTGCCGTGGAAGCTGCTGAAGAGGGAGGGGGGCGGCGGGGGAGGAGGGGGAGGGGCAGCGGGATCTGCAGGGGAGGCGAGGAAGCGGGTGTACGTGTGCCCGGAGCCCAGCTGCCTGCACCACGACCCGGGGCACGCGCTGGGTGACCTCGTCGGCATCAAGAAGCACTTCCGCCGCAAGCACAGCAGCCACCGCCAGTGGGTCTGCGCCCGCTGCTCCAAGGCCTACGCCGTCCAGTCCGACTACAAGGCCCACCTCAAGACCTGCGGCACCCGCGGCCACTCCTGCGACTGCGGCCGCGTCTTCTCCAGGTCCCCCCCCCCCCCCCTCCCTTCCTTCTGCTCTCCCTCTCTCTCTCGCGATTCCTATATATTTCGGCCTCCGACCTCTAATTAATTAAGAGCTATGGCTGTTCCATTCTATTAATTTACTAAAATTCTCCGTCTTAATTTGAACCTATATATATATATATATATAGTGCATATATATTTCTTTTTTGGGACCTATATATTTTAATTAAGTAAGTTTCGGAGAGCTACGCGCAAGGGTGTATATATATAATTTGTGTTTAGAATCTTAGAATGTAATGATATATAGTTTAATTTCCAACTAAGAAATGAAATTCCTTTACAGAGCGATCGATCGCTCTTGTTTCTTTCTTGTTTCTAGACGGCTTTCAAATTAAGAGGCAGACGTCAGGCATATATCTCAAGGAGATCCATCGGGGCGCAATTCCCGAGTGCCGCGCGCTGCCCTATTATTAATCGATTTCTGCAGCATTTTATTTTATGTATGTGTGTGTGTGTGTGTGTGTGTGTGTGTGTGTGTTTGTGGCATGTACGCATTTCGGATTAATCAAAATTCTTACGACGTTTGCAACGAGTACTTGATCAAAATTCTCTGTGCGCGCTGATCGATCCCTCCAGGGTGGAGAGCTTCATCGAGCACCAGGACCAATGCACTGCCGGCCGGGGCGCCGGGGCCGGGGCCGAGCTCCAGTCGGCCGCTGCAGCCGTCCAGCCAGCGTGCCCGTCGCGGACTGCGTCGAGCCCGAGCCCCCCGTCGAGCGACACCAATTTCAGCACCACGGTGTGGCTTCCCTCCCCTCCGCCGCCGCCGCCGCCGGCGGATTGCCGTCCCGCTCATATTCTCGAGCTCCAGCTCCTGCCGCCGCCGAATGCGCTCCGCTCCGCCGAATTGTACACAGGCTCCACCCAATCGGCCCCCGCATGCGACGAAGCGAACGCGACGAAGCTGCGGCTCTCGATCGGGCCAGAGGAGCCGGCATTGGCGGCGGCGAGGCTCGAAGAGGAGGCGGCGGGGCAATTCGAGAGGGCGAGACGGCAGCGGGAGTCGGCGGAGCAGGAGCTCGCGAACGCGCGGCGGATCCGGCACCAGGCGCAGGTGGAGCTCAGCCGCGCCATCGCCCTCCGCGACCACGCCGTGAAGCAAATCAACGCCACCTTGCTGCAGATCACCTGCTGCTCCTGCAAGAGCCGGTTCCGCGCCAAGGTCGCGAGCTGCAGGCCCGACGACGACAATTCGCTCGCCGGCAGCTACGTATCGTCGGCGGTGACCGGCGGGGAGGACGCGAAGAATCGTGAGCACAATAATAAGGTGGCGAAAATGGCTGCCACGTAGTTGCACGCGCGCCAAGTGTTGGGTGTTCTTCGATTAATTCAGATTATTAATATCCAGAGTGGATGTAATTAGGCTTAATCATGATGGTCTAATTAATGTTCAATTTCATGATGGGTCTCATGTGAATTAGAATCTTTATATATGTTTGTTCGTTTGTTTGCGTTGGAATTCATTGTATTTAAATGGAGGAATTAAAAAGGGAGGAGGTGATGGTGCTGTTCGTCCTAGTGATGATCATGATGATGATGACGATGATGTAGCCTTCTTTTTGGCGCTGGATTATTCTTGTAGTGGGTGTACTTGGATATTGGAAAAAGTCAACACAAATACCATAAATTAAGAAATTAAGAAGAATCTCAGGTGCTTCTCTACATTGAGGAGTCCATAACAAATCTATTTCATTCCAAATGTGAGAAAGGTACCCACATTAATGTTTGATAATAATAATAATAGGAATATTAATAAAATTAATTGAGAATTGTTTAGCTCAAATCTACTTTGGATTGCAATAGTTGATTATTGAGAATTCTCCCTATTAAATTAGATCAACTATATAAAAGAAGTATAGAGGCCGGGTGTCCCTGACTTGTATATATATATATATATATATATATATATATATATATATATATATATATATATATATATATATATATATATAGCTGTCCCATTGCTATACTTTTATGAAGTATTAAACTCCTTATACTCATAAGTTTTTAGCCTCGATTTATTCCATTGATCATTTTCATCCGTTAGATCATACTATTCAACCAACTACCCACTCAACCCTATGACCACTATCATTCTAAGTGCCGGGACCACCATCATCCTAACCACACATCCCATCAATCACCACAAAAATATATGAGATAAAGTCTATACTCATAATAGTATACATATATATATATATATATATATATATATATATATATATATATATATATATATATAGAAATTACTATCCTTTTAATAGTGATAGGAGCACTTGATGACTTTATATATATATATATTATGATTTCGAAAATTTACGAAATTTATTTTCTAGAAGTTTCAAATACTGATCATATTTAACGGGAAGAGATCTCTAAGCTCCATCATCGAAACAACTTATGAGATATATATATATATATATATATATATATATATATATATATATATATATATATATATATATATATATATATATATATATATATATATATATATATATGCGCCTTAAATTGAAAGTGTTGAGCCAATTAGGCGCGGACAGCTAGCACGCCGAGTCCATGTAAGGGCAGCGGACTCGATATATGCTGGAAGCATTAGGGGAGGCATGAACCCCGCTAGATCGAAGGAATTATAGTAATTGCAAGCAGTTGCAAGCGGTTCCGATCGGCTGAAAGTGGTCCAAAATATCAGAAAATAGTGGCTGATCGTGTAAGAGCTATAACTGATTCAGGGGTGATATATAAATAGATCAATGATGCCCTAAAAAAGGGTCTTTTCCCCTGTGAACAAAAGACCACCCTTATTTTTTTATATTTTATAGCATTTCTTAGGAGTAGTCTAATTCTACCGCTTTTCCTAGAAGTAGGATCTAATCTAATCAATCAAGTCTGCATGCCTACCTGGCACACTCATGACTCACCCCTTGTAAACTACTTTTAATATATATATTTTCAAGGCGTTCGGCTCTCCAGGCCGACCAATTCCTTCTTTATTTAGTCATCCGGCTACTCTGCCGACCTCGATTTTCATTCGTTCAGTACATTCGGCTCATTCGGCCGAACCGAAGTTAGAATAGAGTTTTCGAACCCGACTGATTTTCTCCCTCGTCAGTCGAATCGCTTAATCAGTCGAAAGGCGCAATCTTCGAGGGTCATTAACCGTAGCCGTTCTTCACCCCGACGCGCTCCCCGAGGAGGATCTTTGACCGAGTCAAGGGTCAGGACATTCGGCTACCAACAGAAAGATTTAGCTAAATTAAGAATACCTAACCTCTTTTGAATTGAACTTTCAATATACTTTCTCTTAAGTGACTGAAATTAATGCAACATCGTAATCTCATTAAATACCATTTTATATCAAGTTTGAATATTCAGGTACAATTTGCTAGAACAACGATAACATATGCCGAACTTCTATTCAAATTGTAACGACTCGACCTGCCAGTAATAATAACCCGTTAGGCTCAAACCACCAACCCAAAATATTTAAGTTAAGTTATTATGTCTAGTCTAATAGAGTTTATATACCCCCCACATCTAGTCATAACTATCCATTTAGATTCCGTTTAAATCCTTATGTCCTCGTCAGTTCTAAACACACATACAGTTTAAGATCACCAAACGATGTAAGACTTGTCTTACCAGCCTTATTATTTCCACCCTGACATAACCTGTCATTCACCCACCTTTGCTTAGTCTGTCATTCTAACCTAGACTCAACCAAGGCCCAAGACTCATCTCACACTTCCGACTGGTGAACCGGCTTCGATACCACCACACACACAGCCTAAGATTATCAGGTAATGTGAGACTTGTCACGCCCCAACCCAGCGGAAGCCCGCCCGACGCGTGCACAGACCCGCCGTGTACACCAAACAATCACGATGCACACAAGGCGTCTACTAACACAAGAATGAACAAAATCAAATCCTAACAAGACTATCAGAGCGAGTAATATAAAATAACTAATATTCTATCACAAAGAGATCCACAAATTATATAAAGTGTATACAACTAAATCCAAAAATCTAACATCAACTCTAAATCAAGTATATAATACATCCTTCCACAAATACAAAATAGAAAAATAACATCGGGTCCATCTAAATAACTCCGTAAGGACTCTAACTAGTCGCTAACCCCTTGCCACGATCCCTAACCTCTCCCGCCACGGAAGGCCCTAAAATAAAAATCAATAACAATTGGGGGTGAGAACTATTAAACAATAGTTTCTAGTGAGTAAGCCGCCAAGAGTAGAGAAATATACTACTAGGTTAACTAAAGCATACTATAAGGTGATATTAAGCAATATATGAAAAACAAGTAATTTAAGCAATTCCATTCATAAGTCATACATCTTCCTAAGGAATTAACTGTCAAGTACATGATGTTCTAATTTCATATATTCAACTATATGTCAATGTCAGTTTACATGCACATTCAACTATATGCCAATGTTAGTTTACATGCATGTTCATTACTATAAAGAGTAAAGTATGCTTTTCTTTACTATTCTAACCATGTATTTATACTAATCCACATAAGTGTAGGTTTACTACCACTAAAGTTGTCTGTGTCATAATGTCTCACAAAATATCCAATTACTATGATCAAGTAGTAATATAAGGTAGCAAACCACAAGTATGAACATCTATTATATATGCATCAACTACGGTGATGTACAATGTCAAGTTAAGTCTCAATACCCAATTTACAAGGAACTTACACGTGGCAATGTCCCGGCTCGTGCCGTGCCTCAGTGGCTCCGTGGTGGTCGTCATTTTTCTTGCAAGAAAAGAGACTCCCCACAGCATCCCACTTTGGTGCCCAATTTCGTACGGACAATCTATCGTCGCAAGCCTAACTCCTGAGTGCCGGCTTGTAGAGAGCGACCCTCACAAGTATGTGCGAATGAGTACAAAGGCAAGAAAGCATGATCATAGCATAGGGTCCACAATTTGAATACTCAATCATCATGTATAAAATATAAAATTTTCACACATCGACTCGACGGTTGGGTACTAGATCATTCATGTCATATCTTGCTCACAACTCCTTGGGTGGTATGTTTCTACCAACACATAATATGCCTAAAGCATGCATAGTTCACAATTTTGTTCAAAATTGTAAAGAGGTTTTCTAACATGCAATTCCAACAGTTGTCAAGAGAAACATTTACTAATGCCATATGCAAGAGAATTATGAAGTGTTTATAAGTACCACAATGCTTGTCATGCATATGTCTTTATACCAAAATCCCCACTACATGGAGTAGAAGTGTTATCATGCAAGCAATTTATTCCACTAGTATTATATGCAATCATCCCTATTAGGGTTCGCCTCAAAGGCTTATACTCTCATTTTCTCATATCTAATACATGGAATACAACTATGTTTCAAGATCAAGCACCATGTTATAATATCAAGTTCTAGTTGTTCAGCTAGGTTAATTGCTCCAAACTTGGCCTCGTGTTAACCTTACATGTACTATATTACAATGTCACATTTACTTTGTTTACACAAGTATATTGTTCACCATATAAGTTAACCACTTGTCTAACCCATTCGCTAGGTGCCCTAAAAGAAATGTACCATCATTTATACTATAACATGCTTCATATGGTTGCATAAGAGAGAAATCATCAAAAAGTGCTATTTAATATACAAATCCACATGTATGCCTCTACTACATAGAGTATTAATTTTACTACATATAATATGTATGTATTATATTTTCATAAATTCTAGTATGTCATATTGAGCATGAATAAGCATCTAATTATGTCTTAAAACCATAGAGAAAACATAGGGAGAGTTCACCTATTTCGGTGATGCTTCTTGAACTCTTTTGTTCCTTCGAACGAAATTGTCCGCCAAGCTTCTAACACCCTAAAAGAATTTGTAAGAGGGTTAGAGGTTTCGAACGAACACCCCACAAACTCTACAAAATTCAACCCATAAACAGGTAGAAATTTACCTTGTATAGCGAAGAGCTCTTCCAAATTCCAAATGAGAGCTAGAACACTTCTAATCCAACCTAGAAGAAGGTTCTACATCCATCAATTTAACGCCAAAGGCTACAAATAAAAAACCTCCAAATAAAATCCTAGTTTTCCCAAAACTAGGTTTTTATCTCAAAAATCCCACAAAACATAATCCAAAGGGAATTAAGATCAAAGCTACTAATATCTCTTGAAACTCCAAACCTAGTTAGAAAGATGCTAAGTTTGAAGTTCTATTCTCAAACAAGCTCAATCCCTCAACCACCAAGCTTCTCTAAGGTAGAAAGCCAACAGCATGCAAAAGGGAGAGGAAAAGAGATCAAACCCATTGAATCCCACAAGATATGGGAGAAAATCTAGAGGAAAATGGAGGAGAACTCACCTCCCTTCATCTCTGACTGTAGCACAAAAGAAACCCTAAGAGGGTGTGGAGTTATATAAAGAGTTGTTACAATACCAAAAAGAACCCTAAAAAACTTGTAGTCTGCACGCAGCACTGCGTATTGGTAGGCGAGCTGGAGTACCAGTACCTCGCAGCAGAATGCGCAAACCCGAGCCTCTGTCAAGCGGCCATCGCATAGTGTACCGGTACCAGGCTCCGGTATCGGTACTCGGGCAATGCAGTACTGGTGCTCTGCCTCGCATAGCTCAAACTAGAGAGCTCTCCTCTCGGTTACATGACGGGCCGGATTTCGGTACCTTCTCTCTGGTACCGGTACTCAGCACTCCGAAATCTGAATTTTTAGATTTTGGTGCTAAGTACTCATTCTCGCATTTTCGCAGCACGCGGAATGGGTCGGTCTCAGTGAACGACCTAGAAAAACACCCGAAATAGCCCAAAACGCTATTCTAACACTGGAACATCGCAATTTGCTAAATTTTAGTGTGTTACAAGATTTGTCTTGCTAGCCTTGTCATTCTGACCCTGACATAATTTGCCATTCATCGACCTTGACTTAGTCAGTCATTTTAACCTAAATCAAGACTCATCTCAGACTTTTCGGCTGGTGAACCGGCTCTGATACCGTCAGCTCAAAATGCTTAAGCCCGATTAAGAGTTTTAGTTATATTATATCTTATATATAGGACTATCTATAGTCTCACATTAGAAAATGGCCAAAACCATCGGTACAAAATGTTTAAGCTCAGTTATATTCTGTCTAGTCTAATCAAGATTATATACCCCCAGATCTAGTCATAACTATCCGATGTAGAATTATTAGGGTGTCGCATACTTCTTACTCCTGACGATTTCGTCATACCTAAACACACACAAAGCAGAAGATTACTGGGTGATCCCGCTTGCAATAATAACTCATTAGGCCCAAACCGTCGGTCCCACTGGCAATAATAACTCATTAGGCCCAAACCATCGACCCAAAATACTTAACTCATTCGTCATACGGTCATACCTAAACACACACAAAGCACAAGATTACCGGGCGATCCCGCTTGCAATAATAACTCATTAGACCCAAACTACGTACCGACCCAAAATAATTAAGCTCAATTATTATTATTAGTATAGAATTCTCTTATATACTTAATGACAATTCCATTCTTATCTGATGTGGGACTATTAGAGTGTCACAGACTACTCCCGTTTAGATCCTGACGTCTTTGTCAGCCCTAAACACACACAGAATCTAAAATCACCAGACGATGTGAGACTTGTTTCGCTAGCCTTTGTTATTCCGACTCTGACTTAGCCTGCTATTCATCGATCGACCCTGACTTAATTTGTCATTCACCGACCCTAACTTAATCTGTCATTCCGACCCTGGCTCAACAAAGATTCAGCTCACACTTCCGGCTGGTGAACCGACTCTGATACCAAATGTAACAACCCGACCTGCTACCAATAATAACTCGTTAAGCTAAAACCACCGGCCCAAAATGCTAAACCTCAGTTATTATATCTAGTTTCAATCAAGTTTATATAACTCGATCTATATCTAGCTAGTCATAACGATCTGATATGAAATTGTTAGTGTCATAAAAATACTTTTTATATTTAACAAACATGTTGTTGGAGTGGTACTCGAAACTATAAGTTTTTATAAAGTACTGATATATTTATACTGATGTATCACACCGAGTACTATTGACATAGGTCAAGAATACAAAAACCTGCAACTAGTGAAAGAAAAAATGCCCCTTTATTGTAACTCACAAACATTTTTTTTTTTTTGAGAGAGAGATAGGTAGAACGCTATCCGCTTCGTTTTATTTCATTTAGAAAAAACTTAGCTAGAAATATGAATCAACTAGACTTCGAACTTGGATCTCGGATACCAACCACTAAATCCTTCGTCACTTACTTTAGGACGGTCGGTGTAACTTACTAACTTAATACAACACTCCACTCCATACGGCTGTTTTGAGGGGACAGGTGATGAGCCCAAATGGGGAGTAAAACAAAGAACAGGTCTTCTGGGCACTGAACCCCAAAATGCACCACATACAGATAAAATTTTGAACCCCCAAGCCCAACACAGCAATGAGGGTGGTGAGAGCTGCGCCTCAATGTCACAAACAAGTCCAAACTTAGTAGAGGGATTGGGAAAGCGAAAGAGGCCACCCTGTTGCTGTGGTACTTCGCTCTTGGCTATATCTCACTCTATTTCACACACACACACACACACACACACACTCTCTCTCTCTCTCTCTCTCTCTCTCTCTCTCTCTCTTACTCATTGTATATATAAGATATTATTATTCCACACAGATATCATGCACAAAGGAACAGATGCATGGTTTTCAGTGCCACATATTCGCACAGGCTCGCTCTTTCTCTCTCGTGTTAAATCTCTGAAGGAGGAGCAGAAGAGTTGCAGAGAGTAGGTGGAGGGTGTGAACCCAAATGCTTCCTCAGGTACCATCAAAGTTCACCTCCAAAATCTATGATGGGCTAATAAATTATATATGCACAAAAATAATATAAATTGCAATTAAAAATAAAAAAAAAAACTAAATATTCAAATGCTATCAGAAGTAGATTTTACCATCTCAAATATAAGTGGTCCCAGTATAAATTTTTGTCTATTTATGGCACAAAATTTATCCTACATGGTAAAATCTATATCATACACAAAAACAAAAAATACGACATACCAGAAGCGACAATAAATTAACCATAATAAATAAATAAATAAAGAGAAATTAAGCTATGCGATAAGAATTGACTCTATAATAAAGTTAATAATATCCAAAGTAAGACCGATCGACCAAATCCAGTACTACTTGCACTGCTTTAGAATTCGAGTTTTGCGCATCATGGAACAGTTTTAGGAGTTAATTATACCAACAGGAAGACCAGCAAATCCACTTAATTTTCTATCAGATTTCGAGCTTTACGCCTCTCAAAACAGCATTAGTACATTAGTGGATACTTCAGAACCCGCATAAAGAGGTATCCAAAGTATTGTGAATGTTGCATCTCGCTCTCTCTCTCTGTACAAGATTACTTTTGATGATACGAAAACGTAACTTTCTCTTCTTTTTAACCTTTCTCCCCTCTCTCTCTCTCTCTCTCTCTCTCTCCCTCTCTTTCCGTTCTCTCTTTTTTCTTTTTTTTTTTTTGTTTTTGGCTTCTTTTTACTGCAGTGAATGCGCTCAGACGCTGTTTGCTGCTCCCTTTGTGGGTGTGTGGGGTATTCGGGCTTTATTTTCGAGAGATTTTTGTGTGGACCGTGGTCTCTACACCGGAGTCTTGTTCGAACATTGCAAGCAAGCGAAAATGGGAAGGTACCGACCGTTCATGAGCAAACAATGACTTGGTAGTTGATGCAGGCTGAGTTGAATCTTAGTTGATTCGTTTAAAATTTTTTTATTTCTTAATGAAATAAACGAAGATGATAGCGTCTTCTATCTCTCTCAAAAAAAAAAAAAAAAAAAAACAGAGGTAGATAACTCTCATGACTGTTTGGTTCATGGTTTATAATAATATTATGATAATTTTTCATATTTTCTATTATTATCAGATCGTTCAACTAAAGTTGAATAGTTGTAAAAAATATTAATGAAATAATGGAATCATTATAGATTCTTAACTATTCTCATTTTCACGCTTGAATGAGAGAGTCGTTAATTAACAGTCCAATAAAATTGAATATATACTAATTTTTAACAACCACCCAACCCAAATAGCTTGACAAATTAGTGCCATATGTATTATTCCTAATATAAAAAACATAATATTTTCAAAATATTGCAAATCTGGAACCAAATGATTAATCCTCAATACAAAATAAGTTATAAATATCGTAAATCTAGGGGATGGAATTAATGTTCTGGCCTCGAGCAGAAAAACAAGCGAATCTGGGATGAGTTTATTTTTGAAGTCTATGGTTATATCCTTTTCATTAAAGAGTATTAGATATCTCTCAGTATTAAATAGATTCTGAATAACCAACCGTCCCACAAGTAAGCTGAAATAGCTTGGTGGTTAATGCCTAATTAAGTTCGAATACTTAATTGATTATATTCTCGCTAAGTTTATTTCTAAAAGAAATAAACGGTTATGAATAACATACTACCTTTCTCTCTCTTTCAAAACAAAAAAAAAAGAAAAAGATTCTGAATATTCTTTGATCAGGTACGTACCGAAGATATATGGTACGTTTCGTATTCGAGCCCAAATGTAAGTGAAAAAGGGGTGGTTACTGAGGTCTCGGGTGTTTGATAGTAAATTTTTTTTTTTTTTTTGGTTTAATTAAAAGCGTGTTAAATAGATAACTCTGATCATGTGAGTACTATATATGCGGGTACTGTGTACATGTGTTGTAGATTGTTATCGAACCAAATTAAATGGTGTAAAATTTAATTTTAGCTGAGCTAGTTTTCAGCTTTGAAGTGTCCGGATTAATAGACCGTGGTCCACTCAATAATTTCTCTTGGCACTTGCAGCGCGTTCAGAGAGAAATGGCAGCGAGAGTTTGTCTCTTTGGCTTGGATGTATCTATTTAGCCTTTGGACATTTCTTTTTGCAGTCCCTTTTCATCTTTTTGTTTTTATAGGTAAAAAGAAAGTGAATTGCACAAAAGATTGAATAAATGGGGTTGTAGGGAATTGGAACGAACCTGCTGGGTAGGAATATTAAGTTTTCTATGTCATACCGACCGTCCCTGATAAGCGAAGGGCTGGTTGGTGTCAGAGGCTGAGTTCGAATCATAGTTGATTCACATTTTCAACTAAGTTTATTTCTAAATGAAATAAACGAAGCGAGTAGCGTGCTGCTAGGGATGTCAATGGGTATGGATACCCGAAAAATTATCCGAACCCGAACCCGAACGGGACGGGTATACCCGAGCTAAATGGATATGGATTTGGATATGGGTATAAAAAATAAAAACCCGACGGATATGGGTACGGGTATGGATTTTGTGTATACCCGACCCGAACCCGAACCCGAACCCGAACCCAAAAAAATTATATATATATTATTTATTTATTTATGTAAGATATAAAATATATAAAATATTATAGTAAAATATTTAATTATGTTTATTTATATAACATGAATGTATTTTGATTGTATTTTATTGTGTTTTGAAATTTTGATTTTACTATAATATTTTTTAAATATGGTAAAAAATTCATTATTTTGGGTTTGGGTTTTCGGGTTCGGGTTTTCGGGTTCGGGTTCGGGTTTCGGGTTTTTGGTCGGGTCCCGATATGGGTATGAATTTTTAAAACCTGTCGGGTTCGGGTTCGGGTTCGGGTATTAACTTCGGGTTCGAGTTCGGGTTCAGGTTTTTGAAAACCCACCCAAACCCGACCTGTTGACATCCCTACGTGCTGCTACCTATATATCTCTCTCAAAAAAGAAGAAAAAAAAAGTTTTTTTATGGCATTGGGCCCTCCTCCTGCACCCAATAAAAAAAAAAAAAAAGCAAAAAGAAAATAAAAGTAACTTTGAGTAGGCCATCAGAAAATATAAAATAATCGCGTACTTTCAAAAAGCTTAAACAATAAAAAATAGGATTTAATTATTTATATGCAACACATTTCTTGTGAATTTTGATATATTTTTTTTCTCACAACTATATGTTAAAAAAATTGTGAAATAATTGTTTTTCTTTTAAAACTTAAGCTATCTGGAAATACTGATTTGATGTTTTGATATTCAACACGCACGTATTTGGATGCTGACTATGGAATCGAAATTCGAGCTGTATTTGAGTTTAAATAAGGCTGAAAATATAAATATTGTTAGATGTGACTCGAAATTGATAATCGACTTCAATTTGGGATTTTTGATTCGCCGACAGTTTCGCGGTGTGACAATTTGAAAATAAGTTGGTGGAGAAAAAAATAAACGTTTGTGGTGGATAGCGATGGGCCCAGGCTCGAGCCTGTAACCCACCATCGACATTTGCTGGGGGTTGCGGGGGCCTCCGACCCCTGCGTTACGGATTGAATCGAATCCGAAACTCGTTAGTTAAGAGTTTCCTTTCTCGTTTTTGCCCTAGAAGCGACTGAATGGTGATCGGTTGTATTTCGAACATTGTATTCCCTTTTCGATAATAAAGTTTTCTTCTTCCTTACTCGTAATTTTTTCCTGCAAAAAAATTTTGATGTAAATCTGTGTGCGTTCCTTTTCATTTCTGTTTGTGGTTTATCTATTCGTGTTCGTCATTTTCGTTTCCGTTCGTGCATGCGCTTGTCGTAACAGATACATTATCCAAAAATAAGGTTCACTACAAAATCGAAAAAGATGGAAAAAAAAAAGAAAAAAAGAAAAAGGAAAAGAACATGCTTATACGGCCGAAATGAGAAAATCGCATAGCCACTCATGTATGTGACACGAAGAGCACAAATTATTATTGCTAGGAATACAAGAAACACGACCCAAGGACATGTTAACTTGATAGTCTAGCATATGGAACAACTAAGGGTTTGTTTGGTCATGTTGCACGATTTATTAACTATCTAATAAAACATTGTTTTAGTAGTGTAATGAGGAGAAGTACTAAATTGAATTATTTTCAATAGTTTATTTTTGTAGCAGAATCAGAAATTCTAAATTAGAGTTATTATACGCGTGATTTCTATTAATATACACTTGAGTACTTGTACTTCACTATCTTCATTCATCTAGTAATGAATTACAATCGACTTTTGATCAAAATATTAAATATCTATGCAAGAATTAATGAAGAATCATTTGCAACGAAGATCATCAATACCTTGTGAAAAGGAATCCCAAAGGGAGGAGATGTTATGTTGTCATGGGCCCAAATTTGCGGGTTAGGCCCCCATGATGTGATTTTGGGCATCAGCCCATTAATTCCTTGAAGAAGATAGTACTAGGCCCAACAATTGAGGCCTAATGGGCCGATCAAATCGATCGTTCTATGAAAACTGTCTAAATTATTTTGAACCGTCTCTGATTAAATCGATCTTTTGGATAACACATTTCGTAGGTTGCAGAAGATTCTAAACTCAAATCTCCATTTCCACAACCTAAAGAGAGTGCCTACCAAGATACCCTAGCAGAGGCATAGTAATTCACCGCGCAATTGTTATCTTTTGTGTATTCCCCATGCTTAATGAAGGGTATAGTCATTATACCATATTACACTAAATATAAAATTTTGGGGGAGATTTTCAGCCCCAATTCCATACAAAGATTTAGAACAATTAAAATAAAATAAAACTTCAAATTCAATAGAGAAGAAGATATAAGAGGCATCCCCAAAACTAACAAGCGAAGAAAATAATAAGATATAAAGATCGGTCTACAAACCTAAACATGTGAAATAACAAAATAATCGAGCTATATAATTAATGGTAGTTTGATTATGTTATTATGCTACTTAGAAACCCCAAATACCCCCATTACCATATATTTAGCGACTAGGTAAAAAGTTATTTCTTAATCATGTGGGTTAGGGTCTTGTTGCTAAAACTTGAGCCGCTTCTCTCTTAAGTAGAATTGGTTCATTGCTTAATTTGGCAAATGGAGATAACTAATCATAATCAAGCACATTACGATATTATGAGTTCTAAGTTGGAAAATGGCTTCTTAATTAATTGTTGTACAGTACCAGGTTTATGAGCTTCAATTTTTAGCAATGGTTGAGGTTCCAAATGGAGATACAGGAGAGAACAACTTTTAATGAATTTTATACTAAAACTTATATTATATTTAGGACGCGTTAACAGAGTTGTTGAACGAAAAACTACATGCAATTTTTTTATTGATCGAATTTGTGGCATTAGAGTCTGCTTAAAGAGTAATAAACCCATAAATCTGGTCGGATTTATCGGCGGATTATTCTATGTAGGCAAATTCTTTACACGAAATTGTGATTTTAGAATCTCAAAAACATACTTGCTTTATCTTCCTAGTTTCAAAAAAATATGTAATTAACTAATATATCTGTTCAAGATGATCCTTCTCTTGAAATACAATGATACATAATATCACTGGATGTAGTTATGTTACGTCCCAATTATATTGGTTGAAAACATAAAATTCATATACTCTAATACTAATGAGTGGAATTACAAGTTAACTATATCTAATCCTGAGAATTAAGTAGAATTATAATTGAAAATATAAGGATCAGAAACTGTATATCTAATAGATGGGCATACGAGTTACATCTGATCAAAGGTTTTGTGTTTCATTTGTTGAGAAGGTGTGACTCCTACATTTCATGATGTATCCTAAGTATTCATTCGTTCGATAGAGGTAATAATAATAAAGATCAACATGATTTACCTTGAAAAACAAAAATGACCATTCTCTTAATTCTAACGGTAAATTTAGCTGAACTACACAATAGAATTGTTATTATGGTTTAATCTTTAGTGTTAATTAATTGGCTGAACATAAAACAGATCGAGAAAATGGAACCAAAGGGGTGGCTCATACACTTGACTTAGACCCTGTTAACACTACTGCTGGAGATGGCTCCACCCATGAACAAAACGATTCATTATTATTAATAACACTACGGAATAATACATGTCTCAAATTGGCCAAGTTGGATGGATGAGCGTTGAAGTTTGATTTGTTCTTGGAGCAAGGCTCGATCGTTCCGGAGAAGGAAAGGCAAAATATAAGATGAAGAGAATATGGTATAAGAAGCAAAAATAATGGGTACCCTGCAAAACCAATGAGCAAATTGCAGCTTTGATTAATGGACTCAAAATATTAATAAAAGCAACCCCTTCTCTTTAGTTTCCTCCAATTGGCCCTCTTCTACTATAGCTCACTTTGAATATTAAGGGGGAAATTAGATACCCTACAGATTAAAATTACAATTTGATTTTATTTTCCATCCGAGTTTGTTGCACTTGTTGCCCATTCATAATTATTGTTAAAAAAAATAATAATAAAACGAAGAGCACGAAAAGAATTGCTTAATTTAGTAGTGTTTTTAAGTGTCAATTAATTGGTGCATATATATATATATATATATAGAGTCCATGCTATCAATAAGACGAAGACTCTGCTACCATGTTTTCCACCGTTAGATCCACTCCTTTGATGATTTTGAAAAATTACGAAATTTATTTTCTAGAAGTTTTAAATACTCTAGATTATATTTAACGGAGTGGATCGTCTATTCTAAGCTCTATCATCGAAAACAACTTATGAGTAGTAGGGCTCTACTACTCATAATAGTATAGTAGCCCTACTATATATATATATATATATATATATATATATATATATATATATATATATATATATATATAGAGTTGAACTAGAATACTATCGGTAGTAAACTAGCCGTTTTACTACCGATTTGTTTTCGATGATAGAGCTTCCAAATTGACGTTCCGCACCGTTAAATATGATCTAAACCCTTTAAACTACCTAAAAATCAAATTTCACGCAATTTCGATATTGTTCTTTTATCCATCAAGTGAAGAAAAATGAATGGTGAAAATGAATATTCTTTAAAAAATGATGATATGAGTCTTGTAATCAAGATCCAGAGTGTAGATCTTGTTTTAAATAGTTTAAAAAATTTTCTAACAAAATTTTAATTGATTTGGATATCTTTATGCCGTTAAACGAAAACGCCTCTTATCGACCATTAAAATTACAAATTTTGAAACCCTTTGATCATTAGGCGAATGATGTCGAAAAGATTTGAAATTTGATTTCTAAACACTTCAAATGGTATAGATCATGTTCAACGGAGCCGATCGTCAATTTGGAAGCTCTATTATCGAAAACAAATCGGTAGTAAACTACTGCTTATTATCGATAAGATTCTAAAGAAAACACTATATATATATATATATAGAGTTGAGCTAGAATACTCTCAAAAACACCATTGAGGTGCTTTTGAGTTTTTAACCATTGGATGGGGAGATGTGAGGTTGAGATGATAGTGGTAGGTGTTGGTTGGTGGGGTAGGTGGTGGTAGGTCGAATAGTGTTAGATCCAAAGGTTATTAGTAATCAAAAAAGTAAATCTAATGGCTAGAACTTAGAAGACCAAAAGTTGGTGCTTCTAAACTCAATTCTATATATATATATATATATATATATATATATATATATATATATATATATATATATATATATATATATATATATAGAGTGGTAATACGAATAAAATAATACTCCAAGAAGAAAATACAAATGTTAAAGTTCACTAAGTTTTAATGCATAATAATAATAAGGTTATTTATACCACGAATAAATATCATCATACCTAAGAATGCTTGATGGAGATTAGCGAATTTGAACGCTGTACGGAGCCCATCGCCAGATTAATCGCGTGAATATTTGATTGGACAGATCCTCGCCGTCCGAGTTTTACATGCGCCCGTAAAAAGAGTTCGTGAGTATATTTAATACTAATAAAAATATTATTATTCACAATGCCACAAATTTAAAGTAAAAAAAAATAAAAATAAAAATCAAAATATGAGAGAAAATGAGAGAAATTGTTTTGAATACAAAAAAAAGTTCAAAAAAAGAATGAAAAAAAGGAGAAAAGGATTGAGAGAATAAAATTAACCAATTTGACCTGGCCCTCCTTTCCCCCTAGAGTTTCCAACCAACCAAAACCACTAGTACTCTTCTCTCTCCCATTCCCATGCATCCCCCTCGTCCTCACCTGCTTCTTCGTGCCCCCCACGTTCCCCCCCCCCAGATGTTCCCTCTCTCTCACACCCTCCGCAACGCAATGGTGATCCCCACGAGCAAATGCGAGATGGATGAGAGACCCGACGATACTCGTCCCTTACCTTATTAGGGCATTTTGGGAAGCGACCATGACGTCGTCGCCGCGGCAGTGGTGGCGGCGGGCGGCGGCGGCGGTGAAGGACAAGCGGAGCCTCTGCCTGGCGCGGGTGGCGGGCGGGCCGGCGCGCGACGCGGAGATGGAGGCGGCGGTGATCCGGGCGACCAGCCACGACGAGGGCGCGGTGGACTACGCCAGCGCGGCGCGGGTGTTCGCGTGGGCGCGGGCGTCGCCGGGGTTCCTGCGGCCGCTGATGCGCGCGGTGTCGCGGCGGGCGGGGCGGACGCGGTGCTGGGCGGTGGCGCTGAAGGCCCTCATGCTCGCCCACGGGCTCCTCCTCCGCTCCGACGCCGCCCCGCCGTGCGCCCGCCTCGGCCGCCTCCCCTTCGACCTCTCCGACTTCCGCGACCGCTCCGCCCACCCCCCCGCCATGTCCGCCCCCTTCTCCGCCTTCGTCCGAGCCTACTTCGCCTTCCTCGACCACCGCTCCCTCTTCGCCGCCCACCTCGACCAGCCCCACCCTAACCCTAACCCTAACCCTAACCCCAACGACGGCGACGGCGACGGCGACGACGCGCTCCTCGACCGCATCCAGAAGCTCCAGATCCTCCTCGACCTCCTGATGCAGATCCGGCCCTACGCCGACGGGATGGAGGTGGGGCTCGTCCTCGAGGCCATGGACTGCGTCGCCGTCGAGATCTTCGAGGTCTACAGCGAGATCTGCGACGGGATCTCCCGATTCCTCGTGGGGATCCTCTCCTCCACCTCCTCCTCGGCTCATCCCCCGCGAGGATTAGGCGAGGCCGAAGAGGCGCTGCGGCGGCGGCGGCGGAGGCGAGGGTTGATCGGGATCAGGATCGTGCGGAAGGCGACGGCGCAGAGCTCGCTCTTATCCTCCTTCTTCGGCCTGTGCCGATCCCTGGGGGTCCTCAACGCCACGGATTTTCCCGCCGTGCAGACGATCCCCGAGGAGGACATCAGGGACCTCGAGAGGCTCGTCGTGGAGGGCGCTCCATCGTCTGAGAAGGCCATCATCGTCGTCAGCGCCGGCGCCGGCGCCGGAGAAGGAAGAGGAGAAGGAAAGGTAATCGACATGGAAGAGGAGGAGAGGGGCGGCAATGGCGGGGGTGCGAGGTCGCGGACGGTGGTGACGAAGGAGTGGGTGGTGTTCGAGGAGGAAGAAGCAGGGGAGGGGCAGGGGTATTTTGGGAAGAGCGTCGCGGGGCAGGGCCATTCCGGGAATCCGTTTACGCGCTCCCCCGAGAAGGCGTGGGCCTGCATCGTGGGCCCCACGGCGGGCGCGCCCTTCGGGAGTAACGGTAACCTGATCGAGCTCATTTGAAATTAAAATTTTTTAAATAAATGTTTTTTCCTTATTAATTGCTCTAATAAGTATTAATTAATATTAATGATATGATTATTATTATTATTATTATTATTATTATTACTACTCTCACTACCATATATATATTATTATTATATATATAATGCGATGTTAGATTGTAATGCTTATACTATTTTTGGGTGTTGATCATACGGAATTATAATACTATACTACTAAAGGAGACAATGATATGATATTTATAATGTAATTGGGATTGTAAATAGTTTCAACTTGAGGAGAGGAGAGAAAATGATTCTACACATGAGTGTGATCAATGACAAAGTTGCATTGAGGGTGAAATTTGATATTTATATTAGCAAATCCTTTTTCTTTTTCTTTTTTGCTTTTTTTCTTTCTTTCTCAGTATTTAAATAGCAGTTAGTTTCCTTATGCTCCTAATTATGGATCGAGCAACTCCAAAATAAGATCTTAAATTGCCTTATCTATTAAATTATATGAATTCTCAATGTTTGTTGTCACGTGACAAATTTTTTTTCACCCTCACTAACATGTGACTCTTTTTCTTTTCATCACTAAACTTTCAATATGCATTATAACGGTCTCATTAACCAAATTTTAAATTAAAAGTTGCATTTAAATGGTCCTACTATCTTCCCTCCATTATACTTTCAATTAATATAAATGGTTCCACTACCAAATTTCCAATTAGTATATTTAAATGGTCCTATTACTATCTACGATCTTGATAATTCTATCTCCATTTATTCATCATGTTCACTGAATTTTCAATATGCATTTTAACGGTCCCATTAATCAAACTTTTAATTAGTGCATTTAAATGGTCCCACTATTTTTCCTCCACTATATTTTCAATCAATGTAAATGGTTCCACAACCAAACTTCCAATTAGTATATTTAAATGGCCCTACTACTATTTACGATCCTAACTTCTCTATCTGCAATTATTCATCATGGTCCATTTTTCTCCTTCCACCAAACTTTCAATTCTTTATCTCCGATTTGTTCATCAATTCTCTATCTTTCATCTTTAGCTATACACCGTCGCCTCCTTCCGTCGCTCCCTCTCGCTTCCTCACTAATGTGCACCCAATTCCTACTTCCGCCGCGGTTGGAGAGATCGTCGTCGCCATCACTATCACTATCGCCGGAGAAAGCATGGTCGGATTCATATCTGCCGCCTATAGTGAGATACTTTCGATAGAGGTATCAAATGAGATACAAAAGAAAATGTCTCTAAAAAAAAAACATTTATTTTATAATGGAAAAAAAAAAAAAAAAACCTTGAATGGGAAACTTCTCAAAGACGCCTAGTTCGAAAGCTCCAATTCGTCACCATATTTCTTTTTTATCTCTATTCAATATTTTATATATATATATATATATATATATATATATATATATATATATATATATATATATATATAAGTTGAGCTAGAATAATTTTAGAAGCACCATAGAAGCACCAACCTCTTGGTGCTTCTAAGTTTCTAGCCCTTGCATCTTCTCCTTAATTATTAATACTCTTTGGATCAAATACTATTCCATCTACCATCACCTACCATCATCATCTCAACCCTACATTACTTCATCTAATGGTTAAAAATTCACAAGCACCACCTACTTGGTGCTTTTAGAAATATTCTAGCTCAACACTCTCTCTCTCTCTCTCTCTCTCTCTCTCTCTCTCTCTCTCTCTCTATATATATATATATATATATATATATATATATATATATATAGAACTATGGAATACTATTAATAAGACCAATAACTGTAGTAAGTTTTCTATCCTTGGATTAAAAAATGTGCGGCTAGGATAATGTGGGCCCCCAAGGGTTGAGTGGGTGGTTGGTTTTCTATCCTTGGATTAAAAAATGTGCGGCTAGAATGATGTGGGCCTCCTAGGGTTGAGTGGGTGGTTGGTTGAATAAGATAATCTAACGGGTAAAATTAATCAAAGGGGTTAATCCAAAGGTAAAAAACTTACTAAAGTTCGTCGCGCTATTAATAAGATACCAAATTTATATATATATATATATATATATATATATATATATATATATATATTATTTTGAAAAGGAAAGGGGAATTGAGTGGGTTTTTGGTCCAATGGACCAAATTGTTTTGGTTCATTGGACCAAACCTTGGGAGGAGATCTCTTGGGGAGCAGCCCTCCCCAGGAGATCAGACCCCAGGGCCTGGGATTCCAGGCCGTTCTGGCCCGGGTGAAACAGCCCAAACGGGCTTCTTCTCGGCGGGGCACGGTCCAAGTCTGTTTCGGGCCGTTCCGTGCCAGGCCGTCGGACCTCAAAAAAAGGCGCAGCGCGGCCCGAACAGTCGGGCTGGACTGGCCTTACACAGATGCTACAGTAGCCGTGCAGAGCCGGGCGACCCACGGGCCGTCAGGCCCGTTTTACATCCGTAAAGTTTTTTTCCTTGTGTGCTTCGCAACAAGTCCAAATTAAGATGGACCTAAATCCGAATCCAACAACCCAAAAAATATTTTGAACTTGAGTTGAAATCAGAAAGATGTAGTAATATACATTTCATTTATATTGGGACATGGCCTGGCCCAAACCAGCTCACTTCATAAAAAGATTAATTTTGGTTAGGCCCAGATATGATACACCAAAAATCTGGCCTGGTCCTGTTTATTCGGCTTGGGTCTTATTGGTATGTAATTTAAATTTAGATTTTCCCATCAATAGGATGGGTTGGGGTTGCAGACGGATCCGGGTTGGGGGAACTTTCATTCCGATTCACCCCCAATAAAACGATAAGAGGGATTAAAAAATATATAAAAATATATAATCTAGCCAAAATCCGCCTTGATCTGTCAAGTAAATAAAGTAAAAGGCAGGAGACCCATTCTTCTTTTGATATGTCATAATCGGCCAAATTCTGCTTCAATTTTGATCCGCTCTGAAGGGAGCAATAACTAGGGTCAAAAATAGGATTGAATTTAATCCGTCCGAATCCACTCTGAGCCAACAAGAAACGAAGCGGGAGGTAGAGGACCAGTCCACCCCGTAGACGCCCATTTTACATCTCTACGATGGGTGAGGTGTAAGATTTAGACGTAGTGAGATAATACTGTTGCCAAAAATACTTATATATATATATATATATATTTCAAAAAATCCAAAAATAATTATAATATATTTTTTTTATATTATTAAATGTTAAATTGTGATTGTAATCGCCACCAGAGAAGCATGTGGCTATTAAGACTTAGGCTTAATTTTGTATTGAGATCAATCTAATGCTATTAGATAGAATGGAGTTGAAAAAAGGTATATAGTGATATACTTCTTCTGTTTTCTCCGATAAGACCGTAGAAAATATATCGTAACCCACTAAGGCTTCGTTTGGGATTGCGGGGAGATTGCGTTACGTGCGGTGAGAAACTACATTGGGAAATATATCCGTTTGTTTCCGTTCGTAATATTGCGTTCCACATATTGCGATGAATCGGTTACGATATACTTTCTGCGGTCTCACCAGAAAACGCAGAAGCATGTGCTTATATACTTTTTTCACAACTTCATTTTATCTAATAGCGTTAGATAGACCTCAATACTATACCAAACTAAAACTAAGGCTAACTGGAATATACGCAACGTAATATTACGTACGAAAACAAACAAGCATATCCCTATATACTTTTTCCACAACTCCATTTTATCTAATAGCGTTAGATAGAACTCAATACCAAACTAAAACTAAGGTCGTTGTTTCTTACCGCACGTAACGCAATCTCCCCGCAATCCCAAACTACACGTAACGCAATCTCCCTACAATCTCAAACAAAGTCTTAATTTGGTATTGAGATGGATCTAACGCTATTAGATAGACGCAATATTACATATGGAAACAAACAGGGTATTTTTCTATCATTGTTTCTCATCGCACGTAACACAATAATCCCAAACGAAGCCTAAGTCAGAAGTGCTTTTGATGTATGGATAGTATTTTTCTAAATAAAACAGATGATTTCATATGTATCTCTATAAAATTTTATAATTATAAATTTATTATTGTAAAATTTTAGATGAAAGATATATGTTCCTCTAAAGCTCAAAAAATGCAATTTTTTTTGTTGAAGGTTGATCACTACGGTTTAAATTCTCATCATTAGAACTGTTATGTGTTTACAACATAGTAGTTTTTATTTTTAAAAAATTAGGATTTATAATTTGATAGCAAGAGCTCTTCGTGCTAACGATTTGTTTTCTATAATAAAAACAACCGAATCGCTAATCAGTTCTATTAGACATGATCGACCTATTAGAAATATTTAAAAACTAAATTTTATATTTTTAAAACATTATTTGACTATAAAATGAATAGTCCCAAAATAAATAGTTAAAAATTTTTTAAAAAAAAATCCTATAAAAATAATAATAATAACTTAGATTTTAGATTAGAGGTTACGATCTTATTCAAAATAATGGAAAAAAAGATATTCTATCAAAATTTTTTAGAATTTATGTTGTTCTACACCGTTAAACTTATAAATATATTACATTGACTTTTAAAACTATTTAATGTTGAGACCTTTTCATCACTATTTAAATAATGTCAAAAAATCTAAAATTTAGTTTATAAATACCTCCAACTATAACGTAAATCATTTCTGAAGGAACCGATTGTCATTTGGATGTTCCGTTATTAAAAGTAAACTTGTTAATACGAAAGGCTCCGTGTTAATAAAAAAAGATGTTAGTTGAACTACATATATACAGGTTAGGATGCAAAAATGTGCAATGTTATTTTGCTTCTACAACATAGGTAGGTCTAGGGGTGGCAATTCAGCTCGTTCTTCGCGAGTCAGCTCGTATTTGGCTCGAAATGAGCTCGAAATCGAATCACTCATTTAGTAAATAAGCCGAACACGAGCCAAAATTTTCAGCTCGTTTATTAAACGAGCCGAACACGAGCTAGGGTCAGCTCGCTCATATTCGGCTCGTTTACACCCCTAGGTAGGTCCTATTTAAAACTTTAACTTTAAATACCAAATTTTACAAAAATAAATAAAAATCAAATTTAGTTGATTTAGGGCTATTTTTTCTTTCATTTTTCACAATTCTTTTTTTTTTTTTTTTAATTCCTCTCGTACCCATCCACAAAATTAAACAAGCCCTCGTGCTCACGTCCAAAATATATGGCCTTGTCCAAAAATTAGAAGTAACCAATTTTGCACCACATGACATGAGCTATTTCATACTATACACAAAAAAACATTACACAAGCATGCGTGTGGTTGTAGATGCCCATGCCTCTCTTATCATTTGCTCTCGCGTAAATCCACACACAACTTTTAATAAGCTTCATGCATGTAACAACTCCTCCTATGGATCAAAATGATAGCTATATTTGTATATATGTGTGTCCAAAACAAAAGAGAACTAGTACATAGTGGTGCTTCAATTGGAGTAGCACACTTATAAATGCTTACATTTATTAGAAACAAATCATATATTTATGATCAGGAAGAGATTTAACTCCTTCTACGCCTTTTGAATTCTATCTCTAACAAACTCACATGTCGAATTGGCGCGAAAACGGCCGATGGCCATCTTAATGCTCTACTCTTATCCGTCCATGTGCGTCTTGTTCGAATCTGATCCGTATTTCTGTGTGTATGTATATCGTATATATGTGTTATGTGTTGAAATTAATCTTGTATCGATCGACACATTATTCTTTCCATCCTCTTCTTTACCCTCGATCACTTTGTTCAAAAACTAGTGCTATATCACCACTTTTTGTAGAATTTTTATTTTCAGCCGTTAAAAATTATTGAGTTTGACATCGAAAGATCGCAAAAAATTACTTTCTAAAAACTTCAAATTTGCTAGATCAAATCTAACGAAACCGATCGTCGATTCAAAAATTCTATCATTGAAAACGGCTCAAGAGCACGAACAGCAGCCCTGCTCTCAATACCATCTCAAGTTGCGCAGTAGTTTCAACCTAGCTAGTTTAAAAACTAATATATCAACAAATAAAAGTGAACAAATTAAACCACATATGTATATATATATTTATATATATGCCATATTGGTTTTAATTTTTTAAAATTTGAAGTTGAAATTTGTGAGTACAAAGTTATAATGGGCTGGGCAAGTTGAGAGCTTTGGCAGGTGAACTAATGAATTTCCTCAGAGCCTTAGATTTATTGGGGCCTTTTAACTCTTAGCATATTAAGAGAGTGCTCAGAGGGGGTGGCAAAATGATGCAGAGCATTTATTGATAATTCAATACTCAATAAATCTCATTAAGTTCCTCAACCTTTTCATCTAATATATATATAAATCTTAAATGTTTCAATGATAAGTACCTTGTCTAGTGAAAATAAATGTGTAAGAAAAATTCATAAAAAATTTGACTAAGAATTACTTTATACAACTTTGACTGGATTTTTTTTTTTTTGTTAAATCTAAATGAGGGTCTAGTTGTAAACCAACTGTTTGTCTTCGAAGCTTAAGTTATCAGAAAACGATATTTTTTATATTTTATATTTACAGGCGCATATGAGTCACTGGTTTATTTCTAAAAGCTTCAGCTATTAGCAAATAATATTTTTAATATTCTATATTAATTCAACACAACGAATAAATGAAATTGCCATGCGCTAATTGTTCTCCTTATTAGTTATGTGTTTTTTTTTTTAGGTTTGTGTAAAATTCTGAATTAGACAATATTCACTGCAACAAAAATGGTCTATAGTGACACTTTTAAATGTAGGTACAAATCAAAAAAAGTCCTGCTAGCTAAATTTACCGACACTTTTAAAAAGTGTTGCTATATATAGGGTCGCTAGGTATATAATGACAGTTAAAGAGTGTCGCTATAAGTTAAAAAAATACTGTTAATTTACCAACACTTATTTAAGCATTTAGCAACCGCTGAAACTCTATTTCGTTAGCTGCGGTGGCGGAGGAGGACGGCAGGAAAGGGCTCTTTGTCTGGAATTTCAGTGGATTGAGTGAAAAGAGAAAAGAAGATGGAAATCGATTTTTTTTTTTTCTTTTCTATTTGTAATTAGGCCAAATGGACTGAATGTGGTAGGTTGAGTAGAGTAATCTTTTATTTTTGATTGGATTGGGCTTTATATTTAGGCATTAGTAGATTTTTTTAAAATTTTAGTATAAATAGGACACTTTTACTCAAAAGTGTTATAAATATGTGTCCCTCTAGCCTAATTTTGTTATAGTGATTTTTGGAATGCTTTGGTGTTTTTCTCTGCATCTTGAACACTATTTAATTTTCTAGATTATTCTAACTTAGAAAAGCTCTTAAATGTTTTTCAAGTAATCATAAAAAAAAATAAGAAAGCAAATAACTTAGCCAAATCATTTATCACATTTTAAATTTTCTCTTCACCAAAAACTTGAGCAATCAGAGAATAATACTTTAGTGCTCTGATACCTTATTAAATAGAGTGAAACAATTATTGCTTTTCATAAACTTAATCAGTTGTATACACAATAAATGGTAATAAAAATTTTATGATACATCACCAATTAATACTAGGATTTGCCTCTATTTTGGGCAAATTGAATACCATCTCACTAATAAATAGTAAGATTTCGCCTTTAATTCCGCATAAACTACGCAAAGACATTTAAATACTACTTAATTGAGGAAACACAAAATTGGTCAAAAATTAAATGGCATTATATATCCCAAGCACTTTGTAACCAATTTAATGTTTAGCAAGGACCACCTTATTATTGCAGGCCCCTGTAACATCAATTTACATATCCCATGCACAGCATCACTAGCAACTCATGTGCTCTTTATACCACATTGTTTTCTTTTTGTTTTTTGAAACCCTCTCAACTTTTAATTTCTCACCAAAATTAAGATCTTCACTGACAAAATCGGTAAATATTTTGTGCGTAAAAATTTAAATAAAAATTTTTAGAGGTTGGAAGAGTATCGATCAAATGAAAAATAGTTACAGTGGGGTATAAATTTTACATCACCATTCTGAAATTAATGAATCTTAAATGAAACGAATATAAAATGTACAACACGCTTTGTGGTCGTACTAATAATATTGCTGTATATTTTTACCTACCATATTCAAAACTCCACCAATCAACACAGCGAAAAAAGACCAAAATAAAGAGATAAATAAATAAACGAACAAAACGAAACAGGTAGATTCAACCTCCACACAGAAGCCAATCAATCGATCGATCTTTCAACGAATGCTCATAAAAAGTGTTAAATTGATAGAAGTCAATACCCGAACCATACATACATCCTCATGGAGAGCGAAAGAGGAACGAGAGAGAAACAAAAACAAAAACATAAAAAAAAAAACAAAACAAAAAAAAAAAGAAAGAAAAAGGGGACAAGTATGGTGCGTTCTTGACTCCTCCCTTCCAAGGCTTTCTAAAAGTAATCAAATGTGACTTAATTCACTCCTGTTAACAAAAAATAATGATAATAATAATCAAATAAAATGGACAAAAATGAAGTTGTTATGAGCTCAGCCCCGGCGCGGCAGAAGCAGCAGGAGTAGCAGAAGCAGAAGCAGAAGCAGGTTTAAGACCAAAGCTAGCTCCAGTTCCGGCCCTTCAATGTGTGCATTGATGTTCCCAACCAACCCAAAAGCAAACCCAATTAAACCACCCCCCACCCCCTCTTCAATGCCCCCCTCCTACAATCAAAAAGCACTTTTCCTCATCACAGCCCCCCCCATACTGCTTTTTCCTGCAGCTGCAAGTAAAAAAAAAAAAAGAAGAAAAATAGAGAGAAAAACACTTAAAGAAGAGAGGCCTCGGTCTTCGTCTGTCCGGCGGCCGCGCATGCAGCAGCGCGATCACCCGTTGGGGCAATTCAGCGCGGCTTTTATCTGCTGCACTGTCGTGCTGATGAGGTTGTTGACGGTGGCCACCGACTCGACGTTGAGCTTCGAGGACGGCAGGCTGCTGACGAGTATCTGAAACGCGACCGTGATCAGCGACCCGAGGGACGCGCCCATCGGGTTCGAGCTCGTCGAGGCGCCGCCGCCCGCGCCGGGCCGCCCATCGGGGAGAATCGTGAACCCCGACGGCAGCAGCGCCACGCTCGACGGATCCTCCCCGCTCATCACCACGTTGACCGCCGGGATGTCGATCGGCGCGTAGATCACCAGCGATCCCGACGCGTCCGTGCAGCTCTCCTGGAGTATCAGCATGCTATTCTGGCTCGCGTTTAGTCCCTGCAGTTTCACATTCACACCGTAATTAAGAACACTATAAAAACTAAACTGAAAAAAAAAAAAAAAAAAACGGTCTTGAATTGAAAGATGAAAATTTAAAATACGAACGCGCAGGAGAGAGATGCAGTTCCCCGGATGCGAACCGCTCGCGATCCGCGCGACTTCTTGCACCGAATTGCCGCTCGATAGAACGTCCCACTGAATGCAGTAAACACCGATTTAGAGTAACAAGAGATGGTAAAGAGTGCGAGCTATACTACGAAACAGATCGAATCATGCAGAATAAGAGGGACCTGCGTTCTCATCGTCTCGTCTCGGAAAAAGCTGAAGACGCGCTCGCACGAAACGGGCAACCACAGCGAGGTCGCCGCGCTGAGAACGACGCCGTTGGGCTGGCCCGGATCCGAGCTTCTGTGGACCGTGACTCGAACGCCCACGTCGTTCAGACCCGACAGCGTCGTCCATCGGTGCATGTGAGACGCGCTCAGGCTCGCGCAGAAGTTGTTCACCATTCTCTGCGAAAGCTTCATCATGCTTCTTTTCCCTTCCGGCGACGGAATAACTGAAAAGAAATTGCGCGCGAATTCACAGTAAATAGGAGTTCTTTGGCTTTCGAACAGCTAGACGCGTAAAATCAGTCGCGAAATCACCTCCTCCGATGTCCCTGGGAGACGCGCTGGCGGCCATTAAACACGCAAACCTCTCGCAAGCTCGTTGTAGAGTGGTGAGCCATCGGTGAGCTCCGAAAGCCACCCCGCTGCCGACGAGATCTCTGAAGAGTAGGTGGATCGGGGCCTTTTCTTCGATCTCCATGTGCTCGATCCAAGTAACCTGGGTCGAGAATTTTTCGCTTACATGCCGATCAGTATACGAATCGAAGGACAATGGAGAATATATAGCTAGCGCGAATTATTACCTTGGAATAACCATTTGACATATCTTGGATCAAGCAACCGGATGGGAGCCGCCGCGACCGAGAAGGGGCATTGAACTGATTGCTTTCTCTGGACAAGTCGACCGAAACGTCGGCGATAGCCCACGAGCCCTGCTCAATTTGCTGACAGTAACGCAGGAAACAGAACTCGCGCGTCGGGACGACCGGTGAGAGCACATGCAGCTCTTCGTACATCTAGAGTTTCGTTCGAGTCAACAACGATAACATCAAATTGCACACAAACACGAAGCGAAAGTGATGAAATGACGAGTTCGGAATGATACCAAAAGCAAGGATCCACTCCGTCCCGCCATTCCCGTCGCCAGGACTTCGACGGTCCTCGTCTTGGAAATGATAGTCGGGAAAAGCTCGAACCACTTGCTCTGGAACGAAGAACAGTGAGCGCATTTCACTTAAAATCGAAAGCGTGACGAAACCAAGCTAAAGAGCCGCGAGAAATAGAGCTCACCGAGTCCATAAACATATCGACCAACGCCACCGAATTCATGAACACGAGCCCGGAATCCCTTGAGGCTTCAACGCGAATGTCGGGACCTCTGAATTGGTTGCCGGGCTTTGGGAAGATCCGGTCGTAGGTTTCGATACCGAGAACCTCCCTTCCGTCGCTCCCGTGTTTGATCCAAAGAGGTTCGTCGGTCTGAACTAGCCTGATCAGCTCCTCCATCGCGCCCGCGGCCATCTCGGCCATCAAGGGCTTGTCCATTTCGGAGACCGCGGTCGGGAAAGGAAGCGACATGGACGCAGAAGCCCCGGTAAGGAGATCGAGGTCGAGCGAAGGGCCGAGCGACGGAGACGCGAAACCGCCGACCGACAAGTCCAGCGAAGAAATCGGCACCGGCTGAACCGGGGGGAGCTGCGTGATGGGCCTTCCCAAGTATTTCGATGTTAAGCTCGAAACCCGATCGAGCTGCACCGATGATGAGAATCAAAATGAAAGAGTGCTTCAATCACACATGGTTAAGAGAACACAAAACACGCTTCTTCATCTGTTTTTCCTCGCTTTAAAAAAAAAACAACAAACGTAGCTATCTCGTTTTGAATATACTCCACCTGGGAGGAGAAAATGACTCGCTTACGGAAGAAGAAGAAGAAGAAGAAGAAGAAGAAGAAGAAGAAGGAAAGGAAAAGAGCATGCGCTTTCGACAGTGTTGTTTTCGTTTTTCGTCCTTTTTATTTTGTCTTGGGAAAATGATTGTCTCCTAACCTTGTATCACTGGAACTACTACTTTAACAAGGAGTTTCGTTTAACAAGTGTGTAGTAGTAGTAGTAGTAGTAGAGAGACATAGATAGAACAATTATAGAGAGAGAGAGAGAGAGAGAGAGTCATATATATATATATATATATATATATATATATATATATATATATATATATATATATATATATATATATATATAGTCATATAGAGTAAGAAGGAAGTGGAGTGCACCTCTTCTTTCAATCGGGCATTCTCCATGCGGAGCTTCTGCTCGTCGAAGTAGGCGTCGTCGGCGACGGGGGGGCCGCCGCACGTGGGGCAGACGATGTTGCGGAGCGCCTCCCGGATGGCGATGTTCTCGCACCGGATCTTGTCGTTCTCGGCGCGCAGCGCGCAGTTGTCGGCGCGCTCGTGCTGCGCCTGCAGTGCAGCAGCAGCAGCAGCAGCAGCAGAAGCAGGAGAGCACAAACCAAATTCACAACACTCTCATGCTCCGGAAAACGAATATAGGAAGAAAACAAAAAAAGAAAAAAAGGAAACAAATGTTTTATTACTTTGATGGGGATACCTTCATTTGGGTTCTTCGGTTCTGGAACCAGAATTTTATCTGCCGAGGCTCAAGACCCAATTCTCGGCTCAGATGCATCCTCTGCTTCTCATCTGGGTGGGGGCATTCCTTAAACATGCTGAAAAAAACACACGCACACATACACACACAACCAAAATTAGCCAAATAACAATTAAAAAAAAAAAAGAAAAGAAAAAGAGAAAGGCACAGAAATATGTCATAAAAACTGCGGTGGCTTACGCTTCAAGCTGTTGTATTTGCCGCGGAGTGTGGCGGTGGTAGCGCTTCTTCTTCCGCTGCCCATCGGAGCCCTCTGGCTCCTCTCCAAAATCCATTTTTTAAGACCGTTTTTTTTTTTTTTTTTTCTGTTCTTGTTTTTTTGGGAATAGAAGCTACGCTTTCTCTCTCGCTATACTAAAAACCAGCAAATGGGTATGCTTGGTTCTTCTCAAGATCATGTTTTTACACCTCTTAACGGCGTAAAAACCCCTCCTTTATTGGGTTTTCTTTTTCGGATTCAAACTCAAAAAAAGGAAAAGAGGAAAAGAGAGAGAGAGAGAGAGAGAGAGAGAGAGAGAGGTGGGATTGAAGCAGGGGAGAGGAGCACACAATCCACGGCGGGGTCACTCCCCCCCCCCGCCACCACTACTATTAAGGCAAAAAAAATTTGTGGGTATCTCTACACACACAATTAATAGCTCTCTCTCTCTCTCTCTCTCTCTCTCTCAGAATAGAGTGAGAACCTGTGATTTGTAAACAGAGAGAGAAAGAGAAGGAGAGAGAGAGAGAGAGTGATGAGTAACGGATGCGAATTAAGAGACGGGGTTTCTAAATATTTACGCTCGTTTCGAGGGTCTCTCTCTTCGCCTCACTCGTCTCTTCTTTCTTTCTTTCTTTCTTTCTTTCTCCTGTTGACGGGTTGGGTTGGCACAGCTGGAGCAATTAAGGCGGGACACGAATATAACGGGTCGGGTTCGGATCTTGCTCTCTTTTCCGTAGACGCTACGTTAGCACACAGTAAGCGTTGATGCGGAGGAGATACGGATCCGTTAATAAGTGTCGTAGCATGGAGCCGCGCCGCAGAGATATTTACCGTCGCATACTATAGTGCATTTCGTTTCATATTAATATGTATTATTTATAAAAATATATATGTGCTGATATATTATGTTATAAAATATACTTCTTTTTTTTTTTGCTTATTATTTGTCTTCGTCAAATCTTATGAACTTCTATCCAGTAAAAAATACTTGCTAATTTCAAAAAAAGAGAATTTTGATCTATTATATTGGCACGAGAGTTGTATTATATCATATTAATATCTCATCGGTATGATACACCACGATCGCTATGAATTGTGTTGATAGAGATTTAAATTCTTACTTTCAGTTTAGACTCTATTTGGTATCGAGAATTATCTAACACTAATAAATCAAATAGAATTACTAGAAAGTTTTATAAAAATATGTTTCTTCGTTTCCAAAAAATTATAAAATTTTTTTGTTTTGAGAGATAAATAGCAAGCTACCCACTTCGTTTATTTTATTTAGAAATAAACTTAGTTAGAAATGTGAATCATCTATTATTCGAATTTGATTCGACGATACCCAACCTCCAGTTCTTTGTCACTGTTTTAAGAAATGCATCGTTAAAAAAAAAAAAATCATAAAGTTATCACTCATGATGAACAAACTGATTTCTTTTTTCCTTGTGTCTTTTTTGCTGCACACAAGCAGGATGACATGCAAGAGAAAACGTGTTTTTACAATAGATGTCTTAAAAGCTAAATGTAAATCATCATATATTATTTATGATATCTTAGAATTTTATACTGAGAAAAATAAATTTTGAATAATTATATTTACTGCCATAAATAAATAAATAAATTTTATTTAATATTTTGTATTTTTGGATTGTTTAATACGCGCGCGATAGATTTTCAAATTCCAATATTCGATCCCAATTTGTAGAGCAATTAGGTGTGATATATGAAATCTTACAATTTATATTTCGAAAAATAATATCTATATATACGGTTCAAAGTGAAATTTATATTTTACACTCCGTTCATCAAGAATTAAAACAATCTGGCTGAGATTTTAGTATTTAAAAAAAAAATAAAATTATGACAATATTATTGAGATAAAATTAACCCATTTTTGGGTACACAAGAAGTAGTCTCCTAAATTTTTAATTTAAACACTTTTTGTCTTATGGACCAAGTCCAGGCAATAATTTCTCGTGTCTATGGATATTGGATACGCACTCCAAAATGACCAACGGGTCGGATTCGGATCTATGTTGCAAAAAACAAACCCGGCAACATGGGAGAAATGAATGTAATAATGAGACTTTATGTGTTGCTTTTCAAATAGTGAGAGTATTAAACAAAGGTTGAATTTCGAATTTTTATTGTCAATCAATAAAATCTTTGTCTTTTTTACGTGGTAATTGGGTTTTTTTATTTTAGTTACACATTTTTTTATTTTAGTACCACGTGGTTTCTTACTTTAGTATTCTATGGTTTAAAATGTATCAACTTAAGATTGTGGTGACAAAACAAAGCGGTTGGGTAATCCATGGGTGAGTCATTGTACCTGCGGATTACTTGGGCATGGATAAAATTTACCAGTAAATTTTTGGGTAGCTAAGATAATTACTCATACCCGCACGCGGATGGGCGGGTGAGTATGCGGGTTACCCACAAGGTACCCATCCGTTTTACACGTAATTTTTTGGGTTGGAAAAGTTGGTACCCATACCCGCAAATTTGCGGGTAACCGGTGGGCACCCGCGAGTATGGATCGAGATTGCCAGGCCTACCTGCAGTTTTGCACTTTATCACTTTAGTACCCTGTGGTTTTAATTTTGTATCAAATTAATATAATGTGGTTTTTAAACTACAAGGTACTAAAGTGATAAAGTGCGAAACCACAGGATACTAAAGTGATAAAGTGCAAAATCATATGGTACTAACTTGATACACTTTAAACCACATGGTACTAAAATAATAAAATGAAAAACCAGATAGTACTAACTTGATATATACATTTTAAACCACAGAGTACTAAAGTGAAAAAAAGTGAAACCACAAGGGGAGTTTCTGAAGTTTTCCCTTTTTTTTTAATATAGTGCGGATATAGATATATATTGAATAATTTTTATATTTTTTAATTATAATAAATTTAAAAATGAGAAGAATTTAAATTTTAATCTTAGATTCTTTGAATAATTAACAAATTCCGTAGGTGAGTATCATAAAATTAAAATTAAGGACTAAGGCAAGAATCTTGCGCCCCAAAAAAATAGCTAAATTCACAAAAAATCCATCCCCTACACTTTAGCCAGTATCTCAATTAATTTTCTGTATTAAAATTTATTACTTATCATCTTACACATTATCACGATATTAAATTGATCTAAAAATATAAAGCAATTATCAAATTAGTTGTCAAACTTTACTCCATGAGTTAACGAAGATAAATTTAATTAAGTACTTAAATAAGTTAACTAATGCCATCTGCGAACGTATTTCTATAAAAATTTACAGCCAAATTCAATAATTATCTTCAAAAAAAAAATTTAGATAGAAACAAAATGTGGGGATTGAAAATTGATCGATGTAAATTTTAATCAAAAGGAGTCAAAAGATGCACCGCGAATGTAAAATGATTTGGCATGACGGAATATTATTCACACAATTCCATGTATTTCCAACCTAACTCCAATAAAACACAATTTCCTTCGAAAATCGAGTTAGGGTTTTGACCTCACGCAGCAGCTTGAAGATCTGTACACGATCAAACCTGAGCCGAGATCAAAGTCAGCTCGGATCGGACTAGACTCGAGCCCAACACCAGGCCTGCTGTGTTTCATACCTAGGAGGCAAATCTCCTTATTTTTATCGAGTCAAATGCTTATGTAGTTTGATTCCCATGTATTTGATCACACGTGGTCATGTCAATTAAAATAACTATAATTAAGATCACTGAGTACGTACTAGATCTCACTGATGCAACCTCTCGGGCACTACTAATAAAGTATATATTGTGTGGCTAGCTAAAACAAGGTGACATGTTAATAAAGTCATCAAATTAATTATCTATATGTAGGTGATTTAGGGCATCAATTTCGAACATGTAATAACATTGACCGTACCATCACATTGGCTAAATTATATATGGAAAATGATTGGTGGTTTTGATGTCACAAATTAAACAATTTTAAGTCTAATGTTCTTGATCCTTTTAGTGATTGTATAAATTAATTAGGTAGTGTAAATGGTTGTTATAGGTTTTAAAGGATAGATAAATTTATATAGGTCTGCGTAGTAGTGTTGTGGGTGCATGAATTAATTTGTGTTGCATAGAAAAGTACCACGAACCATGTGGTCACTTCATCCCGACTACAAGTTACCATATCACCCAAGTCAATATTTAGATTAACTTTTTTTCTTTTATATATATATAGAGAGAGAGAGAGAGAGAGAGAGAGAGTTTTGGGCATGAATATTATTAATAGTATATATTATTCACTTACTTTATTCTTGAATTATAATTATTATACCAACCACTCACTCAATCTTGAGACTCTAAGGCCATGTTTGGTTGGGGGATAAAAGGGAGAATAACCCTTTTATCCCATTATTTTTGCCAAACATCAAGAAATTTGCAGATGTTAATTTATCCTTAATGGGTTATTCCTAATAACCCGTTAAGAGGAGAATAGTAGTTCCATCTATTGGGTGGAATAAGCTATTGTCTAATTTATTCCTCTACTAATTAAGTTATAAAAAATTAAAAATTATAATTAATTAATACAATTTATTTTTTAATAATTGACTAATTAATTATTTAAGTTATTAAATTATTAAATATTTAAATAATAATCTTTTTATAATTTATTATTATTTATCTAATTAAATAGTTAAATTTTAAAAATTTAAATTTTTAAAATTTATAATTTGTAATCTCAAAATTAAAGTTTATAAATTTAAATTTTAAAATTAAAAATTTAAATTTTGATATTTTAAAATTTTAAAATTTTAAATATTATATTTTATATTTTTCAAATTTAAATTTGATCTTATATTTAAAGTTTAAAATTTAAAATTTAAAATTTAAAATTTTGAATTTAAAATTTGAGATTTTGAATCTCAAATTTTAATTTCAAATTTTAAAATTTCAAAGTTGAAATTTTATAATTAAAATATAAATTTAAATTTTTAAAAATTCAAATTCAAATATAGTTAGAGGGTAATATTATTATTTTTTATTTATAAAAACTTACTATATATCCTTCTTATTCCATCTTACCTAACCAAACACTAATTTTTTTATTCTCGTGAATAACCAATTTTCATCTAAACGCAAAATTGATTTAATCTCCGTTTATACCTCAATTTATACCTATCTCTGGAATAGCTACTTTTTGCTTATCCCCGAACCAAACGATACCTAAAGATGACAAAGTGAATAACATCATACTATTAATAATACTCCAAAGATAATTCTAAATATATATATAGAATTGAGTTTCTATGCTTTTAAAAAGATCAGTCATTGGTGCTTGTAAGTTTTTAGCCATTTGGATTAAGAGATGTGTGGTTAGAATGATGTGGGCCCCTTGGGTTAAGTGGGTGGTTGGTTGAATAAGTATAATCTAACGGATGAAAATGATCAAAATAGTAGATCCGACGGTAAAAAATTCACAAACACCAAGTGCTTGGTGCTTTTACAAGCACCATAATTTACTATATATATATATATATATATATATATATATATATATATATATATATATATATAGAGAGAGAGAGAGAGAGAGAGAGAGAGAGAGAGAGAGAGTAAGTCTCCCGTACTTTCGAAAATACGGAGGCTTCCGTACTTGTAAGTTGTTTTTGATGATAGGATATCCGATTCGACGATCGACTCCGTTAGAAATAATCTATCATATTGGAACTATCTAGAAACCAAATTTCAAAATTTGTTGACATCATTTACCATGCGATCACAGGGTCTCAAAAATGACTATTTTAACGGCTGATGTGGTACGTTTTTAAGTTCAATGGTGTAGAAGTATCCAAATTATATGAAAGTTTAATAGAAAATTCTACTTAACGTCAATAGCAAGATCAATACTTCCGATTTGAAATCTGAGTCCTTTATCACTGTTTTTCATGAGATTTTCATTTTCGTCCTTTATCACTATTTTTTATATATATAGAGTAAGTCTCCCGTACTTTCGAAAATATTGATGCTTTCGTACTTGTAAGTTATTTTTGATGATAGGATATCCGATTCGACGATCGGCTCCGTTAGAAATAATCTATCATATTGGAACTATCTAGAAACCAAATTTCAAAATTTGTTGACATCATTTACCATGCGATCACAGGGTCTCAAAAATGACTATTTTAACGGCTGATGTGGTACGTTTTTAAGTTCAATGGTGTAGAAGTATCCAAATTATATGAAAGTTTAATAGAAAATTCTACTTAACGTCAATAGCAAGATCAATACTTCCGATTTGAAATCTGAGTCCTTTATCACTGTTTTTTATGAGATTTTCATTTTCGGCCGTTCATTTTGAGGCTACTCGTTCACTAGACAAACGAAGTCAAAAAATTATGAAATTTGGTTTCTAGATAGTTCCAATAGCGTAGATCAAGTTTAACGGAACCGATAGCCGAATCGGATGTTCCATCATCGAAAACAACTTACAAGCACGGATTCCCCCGTACTTTCGAAAGCATAGGAGCCTAACTTTATATATATATATATATATATAGTAGGGCTATTATGCTATTAGATACACAGCAGTCCTTGTACTCCTTACTTTCTAACCATTCCTTAATTTTGATGGATGATTAAGATAAGAAAGAAAAAAAAATTAGATATCTTAATTTTTCTTCCTTTTAATTTTCTCTCTAAATTTCTCTTTTCTCCCTTATTCTAATTACCCAACAAAATTAATGAATAGTTATAAAGTTAAAAGCACAAGAGCACCCTACTCTCTCTCTCTCTCTCTCTCTCTCTCTCTCTATATATATAGAGAGAGAGAGAGAGTCCGGCAAGGGTACTATCGATAACACCAAGGATTTGGTGTTATCGAGTTTTCCACAGTTAGATTTAATCCTTTGATTATTTTTACCCATTAGATTATACTATTCAACCAACCATGCACTTACTCAACCCTAGCCCACATCATCCTAATCACCCATTTCTCAATCCAATAGCTAAAAAATTAATAGCATCAAGCTATTGGTACTATTAATAGTATTCCAGCGTAGTTCATATATATATATATATATATATATATATATACTATACTATTATGAGTACGATCGCCCTCATACTCATAAGTTGTTTTCGATGATAGAACTTCCGAATCGACGATCCACACCGTTAAACGTTATTTACAAAGATTTAAAACTTCTAGAAATCAAATTTTATAAATTTTCGATATCATTTACCTTATGATCAAGAGGTCACAAATTTGACAATTTTTAACGATAGGTGTAGGATACTTGCTAGTTTAACGGTCTAAAAGAATCGAAATTTGTTGAATTTTTGATAGAAAATTCTATTCACTATCTAGATAAAGATTAATAACTCTGATCTTGAATTGAAGGATCTGATCATTCTTTTTTAGGACATCGTTCGATTTTGACCGTTCATTTTATGTCCGCTTGATGGACTTTATTATGATTTCGAAAATTTACGAAATTTATTTTCTAGAAGTTTCAAATACTCTAGATAATATTTAACGGAGTGAATTGTCAATTTCGAAGCTCCATCATCAAAAACAACTTATGAGTAGTAGGGCTCCAATACTCATAATAGTTTAGTAGCCATGGCCTATATATATATATATATATATATATATATTTATATATATATATATATAGTAGGGCTACTATACTATTATGAGTATAGAGCCCTTACTACTCATAAGTTGTTTTCAATGTTGGGATTTTCGAATCGGCGATCCACACCGTTAAACATGATCTAGAGTATTTGAAACTTCTAGAAAATAAATTTCGTAATTTTTCAAAATCATTATAAAGTCCATCAATGATATAAAATGAACATTCAAAATCGAACGACATCCTAAAAATGTATGATCGAATCTTTCAATTTAAGATCGGAGTTATTGATCTTTATTTAGGTAATGAATAGAATTTTCTATCAAAAATTCAACCTATTTCGATTCTTTTACACCGTTAAACTAGCAAATATTCCATACCGCCATTAAAAATTATCAATTTTGTGAGCTTTTGATCGTAGGGTCAATGATATCGAAAAATTATAAAATTTTATTTCTAGAAGTTTTAAATGCTCTAGATAACGTTTAACGGTTTGGATCGTCGATCTAAGCTCTATCATCGAAACAACTTATGAGTACGAATGCGATCGTACTCATAATAGTATAGTAGCGACTTTCTATATATATATATATATATATATATATATATATATATATATATATATATATATATATAGTTGAACGAGAATACTCTCGATAGTAAACGGCATTTTATTATCGAGTTGTTTTCGATAGAGCTTCCAAATTGACGATCGGCTCGTTGAACATGATCTATATCACTTAAAGTGTTTAGAAACCAAATTTCAAATATTTTCGACATCATTTGCCTAATGATCAAAAGGTTTCAAAATTTGTAATTTTAATGGTGGATAAGAGACGTTTTCTCGCTTAATCGTAAAGATATCCAAATCAATTGAATTTTTGTTAGAAAATTTTTTAAACTATTTAAAACAAGATCTATACTCTTGATCTTGATTACAAGCCTCCTATCATTATTTTTTAAGGAATATTCATTTTCAACCATTCCTTTTCTGTTCACTAGATTTAATAATGTAACAATATCGAAAGTGCGTGAAATTTGATTTCTAGATAGTTTAAATGGTTTAGATCATATTTAACTGAGCGATCGTCAATTTGGAAAACGTCCGCTTACTATCGAGATTCTAAACTATATATATATATATATATATATATATATATATATATATATATATATATATATATATATATATATATATATATATATATATATATATATATATATATATATATATATATATATATATATATATATATATATATATATATATATATATAGTAGGCTACTATATTACTAGTAGAGAGCTCTACTACTCATAAGTTGTTTCGATGATAGAGCTTCGAATCGACGATCCACTCCGTTAAATATGATTTAGAGTATTTAAAACTTCTAGAAAATAAATTTCGTAATTTTTCAAAATCATTTACCTTACGATCAAAAGCTTACAAAATTGATAATTTTTAACTACGATACATGGGATACTTGCTAGTTTAACGGTGTAAAAGAATTAAAATAGGTTGAATTTTTGATAGAAAATTTTATTCACTACCTAGATAAAGATCAATAACTCTGATCTTAAATTGAAGCATCCGATCATCTATTTTTAGGACGTCGTTCGATTTCTACTGCTCATTTTATGCCCATTTGATGGACTTTATTATGATTTTGAAAAATTACGAAATTTATTTTCTAGAAGTTCTAAATACTCTAGATCATATTTAATCTGAGTGGATCGTCGATTCTAAGCTCTATCATCGAAACAACTTATGAGTAGAGGGCTCTACTACTCATAATAGTATAGTAGCCCTCTCTCTCTCTCTCTCTCTCTCTCTCTCTCTCTCTCTCTCTCTCTCTCTCTCTCTCTCTATATATATATATATATATATATAAGTCCCATGCTATGGTGCTTGTAAAAGCACCAAGCACTTTGTGCTTGTGAATTTTTTACCGTTAGATTTACACCTTTGATCATTTTTATCCGTTTGATTATAC
This sequence comes from Aechmea fasciata, assembly GCA_025177825.1. Lineage (NCBI taxonomy): Eukaryota > Viridiplantae > Streptophyta > Magnoliopsida > Poales > Bromeliaceae > Aechmea > Aechmea fasciata. The sequence goes on from CM045924.1 coordinate 13,368,347, forward strand.
TATTCAACCAACCACCCGCTTAACCCAAGGGGGCCCACATCATCCTAACCACACATCTTTCAATCCAATGGCTAAAAACTTACAAAGACCAACGACTTTGCAGATTTCTTTAAAAGACAGAGCTCAATTATATATATATATATACATATATATATACATATATATATACATATATATACATATATATATACATATATATATATATACATATATATATATATATATGTATATATATATATATATATATATATATATGTTGAGCAATGCTATTGTGCTATTGCGAGTATAACAGTTTTTGTGCCTCTATATTCGTAATCATTCATCAATTTTGATGGATGCTAAATTAAGATATATATATATATGTTGAGCAATGCTATTGTGCTATTGCGAGTATAACAGTTTTTGTGCTTTTATATTCGTAATCATTCATCAATTTTGATGGATGCTAAATTAAGACAAACACACAGGATGTGTAAACTTTATGGTATTGGATTTGGTGTTTCCACATAGGCTAATAGCTATAGATAAGTAGATAACAACCCAAGTGAGTATTTTGGGACCAGAAACTAAAAACCACAACACGAGTGTAAAATGGGACCACAGGAATTGGTGGTGGGGTGCAAAATAGTCAACCTTGTTTCCCACTTACAGTTATTATGTCCTTATACCCTATTCCAACACATCCTTTTCCCCTCTAAGAATTTTCTAAATTGTCCTGGAACTTCTTATAAATGTTGTATACTTTGATTGGGAAAGGCTTTGACTTGTCGCAATGCATGTTCCTGTGCATTGTTGGTGTGTCCACAAATTTATAGATGATCTAGTTATAATTTTAGTGAAAAACAATTGGTTTTTCAATTATACTTTTTTCTTTAAAAAGAATAAAAAACCAGCGTTTATTATTATTTTTTTGAGAGATAGATAACACGCTACCCGCTTCGTTTATTTTATTTAGAAATAAATTTAGCTGAAAATGTGAATCAACTAGGATTCGAATTTGGGTCTCGAATACCAACCACCAAATTCTTTGCCACTTGCTCTAGGGACGGTCGGTGCTGGCGTTTATTATTGACTATTATATTGAGAGAATTGTTAACAGACAAATTAAATCAACCAAATCTTTTTAAATTATATATATATATATATATATATATATATATATATATATATATATATATATATATATATATATAGAGTAAGGCTACTATGCTTCCGAAGACGAGGCTCCGTGCTTCCACGTCGTTTTCGATGTTGTGGCTTCCGAATCGTCGATCGGCTCCGTTAAACTTGATCTAGAGTATTTGAAGTACCTAGAAAATAAATTTTGCGATTTTTCGATATTATTTGCCTAGCGAACGAAGGGCTAAAAATCAACTACGAAAATAAAAATCTTACAAAACGCGATAATATAGCATTAAAAATTTAGATCAAAGATATTGATCTTGTTTTATATAGTATAAAGAATTTTCTATCAAAATTTCATATAATTTGGATATTTCTACACCGTTAAACTTTCAAACGGCTCACTATGACCATTAAAATTATTTGATTTTGTGCCCCTTCGATCACTAGGCAAATGATATCGAAAAATTATAAAATTTATTTTCTAAATACTTCAAATACTCTAGATCAAGTTTAACGGAGCCGATCGACGATTCGAAAGATCATCGAAACGACGTGGAAGCACTAAGGCTCCGTGCTTCCGATAGCATATATATATATATATATATATATATATATATATATATATATATATATATATATATATATATATATATATATATATATATATATATATATATGGGTTATTTATATACGTGTCCCCGCAAACATAGTCAATTGCGGAAATATCCTCGCAAAAGCGAAACTAGGTGAGATGTCCCCGCAAAAGTCCAAAGTATGCAGATATGTCCCCGCCGCGCCTTTTTGCGGGACATATCTCGAAAAATATTTTGTATATGTCCCCGCAAAAGGCGCGCAGTGGACATATCTCGCATACTTTTGGACTTTTGCAGTGACATCTCACCTAGTTTCGCTTTTGCAAATATTTTCGCAATCGACTATATTTGCAGGACTGTATGCATTTGACCATATATATATATATATATATATATATATATATGTAAGAGCATTAGTTCAACAACACTCTGTAAAGGTTGATCTTATTAGACATCTTTCTCATCTATATTTAGGGAAAGAAAGTTCATATACATTGACTGTCCTGCACATAAACAATCAATGCTAGCTGCAATCTTGACCCAAACTCGCGTATCCGCGGTTACTCACAAATTTGCGGTGATATCAACTTTTCCAACCCAAAAATTACGGGTAAAACGGTTGGGTACCCATTAAGCAAGGCATTTTGGTAACCCGCTACCCACGATATCCGCATATATATTTTTTAATTATAAAATATATTTTCTTAATTAATATATATTTTTTATTTACTCATCCTAAAAATTTTAATTCTAATTTCTTATTGCGTGTCTTTTATATTGTGAAATATTTTTGCTTTAAGACTTTAAATATTTTTATTATATGTTATGGTATTTTAAATAATGAGTTATATTACGGTTTTAAAACATATATATATATATATATATATATATATATATATATATATATATATATATATATATATATATATATATATATATATAACTAGAATACTATTAATAAGACCAATGACTTGTTAGTAAGTTTTCACCTTTGGATTAAAAGATGCGCTAGGATGATGTGCCCCCTAGGTTGATGTGGGTGGTTGAATAGTATAATCTAACGGTAAAATTAATCAAAGGGGTTAATCCAAGGGTAGAAAATTTACTAAAGACTAAGTTCGTCGTGCTATTAATAGCATACGAGCCGGACTCTCTCTCTCTCTATATATATATATATATATGTGTGTGTGTGTGTGTGTGTGTGTGTGTGTGTGTGTTTTGCATTTAAAAAATATAAGAATAATAATAAAAAATTGCGGGTAACCCGCATACCCACCCGCCCACCCGCGGGCGGGTATGGGTAAAGATATTGACTACCCAAAAATTTACGGGTAAATTTTACCCACGCTCAAGTAACCCGCGGGTACAATAACCCGCCCACGGGTTACCCAGCCCACCCATTTGCCAGGTCTAATGCTAGCCATTGTCTTCCACAATTGGAAGGCAAAATTAAAGGGGGAAAAAAAAAAACTCTATACTTGCGAAATAAGATTTGGAACTGTATGGAAGCGGCGAAGTCAATTCCAGAGCAGGTCGCGGAGTTTCGTCATCTTCGTATAAATTTTTTTTGAGAGAGATAGATAGCACGCTACCCGCTTCGTTTATTTCATTTAGAAATAAACTTAGCTGGAAATATGAATCAGCTAGAATTCAAACTTAGGTCTCGAGTACCAACCACCAAGTCCTTTGCCACTTACTTTAGGGATGGCCGGTGTCATCTTCGTATAATTGTGAGCGAAAAATTGAGCAATCCTGTGAATTCAATTCTGCAGAACGCACAGACATTTCGACTCTTCAAGAGTCACAAGTTTCCTCGGAGATCCACGCAAATACAAAGTCTCTTCTTTTTTTTTGTGAATATGAGATTGATTTTCTAGAAAGTAATTAAATTTTAATTTGCTTTTTTATAGTTTAGCATAGTTTTATTCTATCGTCATTGATTTAAATATTTATATTTAACTATTTTATAATTTTAATTTTATTTGTCTTAAGCATCTATTTGTTAAACAAGCTAGTTGCCGTGAGCCGAATTCTTCAACCGCTGATCTGGTTAAAAATCCTCCTTTTCAAATGCGTGCGAGGAGATGAAACAGTTATAAATAATGATCCTCGAAGTTTACGCCCATCACAAATCAAGTGATTCAGTTGATTAAGTAACGAATCAACCGAGTTCGATTCAACATAACAGATTCGACAGTCGAGTGTACGAACCGCACAAGAATTTCTCATTAGCCGAATGAGACTTATATTATCAAAATTCTAAAAAAGTTAACAAAACAGGATAAAAGGATAATCTATATTGTACACTGGTTTGCCACGTGGCATGATTTTCTAGACGCAAACATTAGTAAATTGGCATCGTTTACGAGCCACAGTATAGTGGAGTGTAGGGTAATAAAATACTATGTGCCGTTCCTAGCGCAAGTGGCAAAGGGTTTGGTGGTTGGTATCCGAGACCCGAGTTTGAATCCTAGTTGATTCAAATTTACAGCTAAGCTTATTTATAAATGAAATAAACGTAGCGTATAGCATGCTACCTATCTCTCAAAAGAAGAAAAAAAAAACAAAATGCACCACTTTATTATTTTTTTAAACAATAAATTCCGACAATAAATTAACAACAAAAATTATATTATAGTATAATATTTTAAATTTACAAGTTAATTACCAATCGTCCCTAAATCAAGTGGTAAACAGTTTGATTGTTGGTACCCGAGGTCCCAAGTGTGAATCCTAATTGATTCACATTTCCATCTAAGTTTATTTCTAAATGAAATAAACGAAGGGGATAGCGTCTTATCTATTTCTCAAAAAAAAAAAATATTACAAATTAATTGTCTATTGATAATTTGCTAATGTAACAGTGATGCAGGAGTATATCGATCCTAATAGCTACTAAAGTAATGATAAACCACTTAGTAATTAATCAACTAAATTGAATTGTTAGGCTTGACTGCAATAATTTAAAAGTTAGAACGAAAATTATAATAAATTAAAGTTTGAATTTTAAAATATCACATCTATTAACGTTTGAGACTTTGAGGGCCGAACGTGCAATTTAGCTATAATAATATATAAACAATGCATGCTATTTGTGTACTCTAAAATTAATGTAAAAATCATACAATCTTTCATTCCAAAGGCCAAAATTTGGTCGAGACCTGTATTTACATTCATTTTTGGAGTATATAAGTAGCAATTTTCATAATAATATATTAACCCTTAAGGGTGTGTTTGGTTTGACGTAAAAATGTAAAAAAAAAAAAAAAAAAAAATGGTAAAATAAAATTTTCGATGGAAAATTTTTTTATATCGTTTAATGTTGATTTATAGTAAAAGAAAATTAATTTTTCATGACGGTTATTTGGATGAAAAAAAAAACTATTTAATATATTTTTAGTATATTATATTATATTAATATTAATATATAATATTATTATTTGAACTAGTCTAAAATACTACCTATAACACCAAGCTATTAGATTTTCGGCCCTTGATCGAAGGAATGTATGGTTAGATTGAAGGAATGTACTGTTAGGATGATGTGGGCTCTTTAGAGTTGAGTAGGTTGTTGGTTGAATAGTATATTCTAACGGTTGAAAACAAGAAAAAATTGAATTTAACGGTGAAAAATCCGATAATATTGGTGCCATAGATAGTATCCCAATCGGACTCGTATTATACTATATACATTATTATTATAATTTCTATTTATAGGTTAAATATATTTAAAATTATAATAAATATATTACATAATACACTATTAACAAATATATTACATATTTACGGTTGTTTGGTTGAAAGAAAAAAAAACTATTATATATATTTTTTTATTATTATATATATTATATATTATTAATATGCAATAATTATTATTCTATATATATTATTATTATAGTTTTTTTATAAATAAAGATATTTAAAATATATTATACATAAGTATATAATAAAATACATAGAGTGCAGCTAGGATGGTTATGGGGCTCCGTGCTTCCACTTTGCTTTCGATGTTTGGACTTTCGAATTGACGATCGGTTCTTAGATTTGATTTAGAGTATTTGAATTATCTAGAAAATAAATTTTGTGATTTTTCGATATCATTTGCCCAGTGATCGAAGGAGCTCAAAATCAACGACTGAAAATAAAAATCATACAAAATATGATGATATGATATTAAAATTTTAGATCAAAGTTATTAATCTTGTTTTATATGATATAAAAAATTTTCTATCAAAATTTCACGTGATTTGAATATTTCTATACCGTTAAACTTGCAACCGGCTCACCACGGCCGTTAAAATTATTGATTTTGAGCTCCTTCGATCACTTGGCAAATGATATCGAAAAATCGCAAAATTTATTTTCTAGGTACTTCAAATACTCCAGATCAATTCTAACGGAGCCGATCGTCGATTCGAAAATCCGAACATCGAAAACAATTTGGAAGCACGAAGGCCCTATAACCATCCTAGCCGCACTCTATGTATGTATTATATTATATGCTTATGTATAATACATTTTAAAGAACTAGGCTACTATGCTATTAATAACACTAAGTCATTGGAACTACTAAGTTTTTAGCCATTGGATTGAGAGATGTGCAGTTAGGATGATGTGGGCCTCCTAGCCCCCGTTTGGTTCGGGGTTAAGAAAAAACTAGTTATTCCAGGAATAGTGTTAAGTTTGGGGTTAAAGTATTTTTGTATTTGGTTGGGAGTTGTAGTTAGTCGAGGATAGTGAACAATAGTGTTTGGTTGAAGTAGGTGGGATAAGGAGGATAATTGGTTATTATGAATAGAAAAATAGTGTTTGGTTGGAGTTTGGTGGAGTTAGGTGGGGTTAATTAAGCCGAGATAACTTTTTAAGGTGGGGTTTACTAACCCCACTTTTTTTTTGTGATGTTTGGGGATAAAATGGGGGTTAAGGGGTTATTCCACCCCTTAACCCCCAACCAAACGGGAGGAGCCTAGGATTAAGTGGGTGGTTGGTTCAATAGTATAATCTAACGGGTGAAAATCATCAAAGGGGTGAGATGAATCTAATCTAAAAATTTAGCATTAATATTTCATGTTATCGATAAAGATAACAAACCGCACTCATATTTTAAATATCTTTACTTATAAGAAGGGACTGAGAGAGAGAGAGAGTGCGCGCGCGAGCGCGCGTATGCGTATGCGTCGCAATCTCGTGTCCGTACGATGTCCGTCGTAACAGCGTTTCTTTATGGGCGATGGACGGAGGTTTGGTGGCCAAAAGTGGAATCGCATTCAATGGCCGCACCCTCTTCTTTTTTTTTATTTATTTATTTATTACTTTTTTTTATTAGGTAAATTTTGTGACCTCACATTTTGTTACAATAGTGTCGTATAATTTAAAATTTATCAATTTAGCATCTCATAATTTATTTTTTTTGTCAGCTTCTACTTAAACATTTTGTTAAACTATATACAAAAAAAATCAAATATTTTATCTAAATTTATCAAATATTCACTTTAGGATATTTTAGTTTTAACTTTATTACTAATTTAACGAAAAAAAAATAGTGAAAAAAATAATAAAAAAAAATCACGGATACTAAATTGATACACTTTAAACCATAGGGTACTAAAATAAAAAAAATACGAAATTATAGGGTTGGTATTTGAAGTTTTTTTTTAAAACTTAGCTTGCTCCTTTTTCTTTCATCTAAACCATCCGATCCGGTGCGGAAGAATCCAACAGTCCGATGATCTCGAAACAATTATGTCAAGGCGCTTTGGCATAGGGATGCAAACTGAGTGGATCCGGAGGAAGGAAGGTTTCCCCACCTCCCGCTCCATTTCTTGTCGGAGCAGGACGAATTCAGAGTAGATTATTTTTATATTATTTTTGGCTCCCACTTATCGTCCCATTCGGGGCGGATTTAGACGAGAGCGAATTTTTGACAAATTTTTGACGAATTGAAAGAGTAAAAAGATTTTCCGCCTCTCATTCCATTTAATTTTTTAATTTGTTTTGATTCGGCCAACAATATTTTTACTTCAAAGTTTAAGCTAATTACTTTAATAAAATTATAGTACTTACCAGGGTTGCATAAAACATGCTAACTAAACCAATAAAAATAAACAACATATTCAAATTTTAAAATCAAAAGAGTTATTCAAATCAAACAAATTAAAAAATTGGTTAATAAAATCATAAATTTGAAATATTAGATAGCAAAATCAGAATGGTCTATAGTTTAAGTAAATTCTGTATATTTTTATGACCTTCAAAATTTTATGTGTTTCATGTTTGCTTATTTATCTTATTAATTTTTTTACTGTGTTTTATAAAAAAAAAATTTAAAACTTTTGGATATGAGAATGTAGAATTTACATCCTAATAAACGATGTACAATTAAGTAGCATTTTTCTAAATTTTATATAATTAAGCATGATGATCAGACGACGATCTTCAATTCTCATTATTTTTAGGTAAAAATATATAAAACTTGCCTCAACTTTCACCCTTTTGGATCCAATTACCTAATTAATCTTTTTTAAAAAATTTTAATTTTACTATCTCACCTTTTAATTTATTTTATTTGAGCCAATTAATTATGACTTTTTATTTTTAAAATTTTGAATGCATCATTTATCTTTGGGTTTAATTATCATATTTTATACAATTTACATAGCAATAAATTCATTAAAATAAACGATTAGTTCAAATTTTGTATCCGAAAAATCATCAAATTATTTAAATCAAACAAATTGAAGGATTAGATATTAAAATCAAAATTTTGAAAGATTGGGTAATCGAATCAAAATAATTTATAATTTATATAAATTTCATACAATTTTACCTTATTTTAATATTTAATACATAATAAAATAGAAAAAATAATTCCGTTTTGTGTTTTAAAGCTTCATAAAATTATAATTGATCACAACCTTTATAAAATTTTAAATGAGCAGCAGAATTATCCAGTACGCTTGTAACTTTATAAGACCACAAGCACCATCCATCTTTTTAATTAAATGATTTTACTGTTGTGTACGTTTGTTTGGACATATAGCACTTAATTATGATTTGGTTCGATTCAATCATATTAGCGAAAACAAAATTGAAATGCATTTTTATTAATTATTGGCTTTCAAAATGATTGAAACAATACGATTTCATTGCAAGAGAAAATAAAGTCGTTGCACTGTGAATGCAACTTCTTTTTTTTTTTTTTTTTGGTTTGAGAGAGAGATAGAAGACGCTACTCCGCTTCATTTATTTCGTTAAGAATAAACTTAGATAGAAATTGTTCTGTGACAACCACGGCCTTTGCCACTGCTTCAGTGACGGTTGGTATGTGAATGCAACTTTGGTACATGAATTACTATATCTGCATGCATTATAGTAGTTTAATTCTAGGAGACGATCAATATTGTACGTAAGTAAAATAAACTTTAGAAAGTTTGAAAATAACTATTCGAACTTTAGAAATTTTTTCTTAGTTTCTTTATTTGGTTTCTAATTACGCCACCGTTTGGATTGGGGATAAAGGGTGGGATAACCCCTTATCCTCATCTTTATATCCAAACGCTAATATTTTATCCGTAGAAAATAGTAGTTCTTGGGTATCTGAAATAAAGTAGTATAACTATTCCCACCAACACCTTCATTTTCTACGTAAAACTATCCACTATTTTTTTTATTCCATATTATATATCCAAACGCTATTTTTCTTATCCCCGGAAACAATTCAATTTTCATCCAAACACTATTTTGTTTATCCTCATATTTGTACTTATCCCCGTAATAGTTAGTTCATCCGAACACGTGCACCATATTTTTATTCATCGTTAGTGCGTTTCTTTGGATTTATTTCAACCATTTTATATTTTAGTATAAAAATTGCAAGGTGAATGAATAATCAAATGGGTACGTGGTGTAGGAATGTGTGGATGCACTAAATACAGAAAAAAAAAAGAAGAAAAAAGAAAATGATCGTCAAACCAAATAAATCGAAACATTAATTAATTAGGTAGTAAAATTAAAATTTTTAAAGATTAGATAGTTACATCAAATAAACATAAAGTTCAGTTAGTTCATATGTTTTTATCTAATTTTAATGGGTTTGTAGTCGACCTAGATTGAATCTAAACATAACTCTACGAGAGTGTTTGGCTGAAGAATTTTTATTTCGGAAATTAGCAATTTTAGTGGATATATATACTCTCATTTATTTGAGTTCTAGATGATTGGAGGATAACCAAAAAAAAAGAATAGAGAGAGAGAGAGAGAGAGAGAGAGAGAGAGCTAGGTTGGTATATGTAGAGTTGAGCTAGAATGCTATCTATAGCAAATCGGCATTTTTGTCATCCATTTGTTTTCGATGATGGAGCCTCCAAATCGACGATCGGCACCGATGAACATGATTTATACCACTTAAAGTATTTAGAAATTAAATTTCAAATTTTTTCGATATCATTTGCCTAATGATCAAAGGATTTCAAAATTTATAATTTTAATGGTCGATATGAGGCATTTTCTCGTTTAACAGCGTAATAATATCCAAATCAATTGAATTTTTGTTAGAAATTTTTTAAAACTATTTAAAACAAGATCTATACTCTTGACCTTAATTACACGACTCCTACCATTATTTTTTTAAGAATATATTCATTTTCAGTTGTTTATTTTTGTGTCCACTCGATGGATAAGAGAATAATATAAAAAATGTATGAAATTTTATTTCTAAATACTTTAAATGGTATAGATCTTATTCAACGGTGCCAATCATTAATTTGGAGGCTCCATCATCGAAAACAAATGGGTGGCAAAAGTACCGGTTTGCTATCGATAGTATTCTAGCTTAACTCGATATATATATATATATATATATATATATATATATATATATATATATATATATATATATATATATATATATATATATATATATATATATATATATATATGAGTAAGGCTACTTATGCTTCGGAAGACACGGAGGGCTCCGTGCTTCCACGTCGTTTTCGATGTTGTGGCTTTCGAATCGTCGATCGGCTCCACTAAACTTGATCTAGAGTATTTGAAATACCTAGAAAATAAATTTTGCGATTTTTCGATATTATTTGCCTAGTGAACAAAGGGGCTAAAAATCAACTACCGAAAATAAAAATCTTACAAAACGCGATAATATGACATTAAAATTTTAGATCAAAGATATCGATCTTGTTTTATATAGTATAAAGAACTTTCTATTAAAATTTCACGTGATTTGGATATTTCTACACCGTTAAACTTACAAACGGCTCACTATGACCTTTAAAATTATTTGATTTTGAGCTCCTTCGATCAGGGCAAATGATATCGAAAAATTATAAAATTTATTTTCTAGGTACTTCAAATACTCTAGATCAAGTTTAACGGAGCCGATCGTCGATTCGAAAGTCGCAACATCAAATATGACGTGGAAGCACGGAAGGCTCCGTGCTTCCAGAAACATAGTAACCTAACACAATATATAAATATATAGAGAGAGAGAGAGAGAGAGAGAGAGAGAGAGAGAGAGAGAGAGAGAGAGAGAGTCCGGCTACTATCCTTTTAATAGGATAGGAGCACTTGTCCTATTAGTTTTTTAGTCTTTGGATCAATTCTTTTCATCATTTCTAATCATTGGATTAAATACTATAACCCCATTGGATTAAATACTATAATCAATGGGATTATATATATGAGTCGGACTGGGCTACTATTAGTAGTAAAATTCTATTGTTGCTACCAGTTTTTTAACCTTTGGATCAGCTCTTATCATTATTTCTAATCATTGGATTAAATACTATAACCTACTTTATAAAATTGATTATAAAGTATTTTAATCATTTTTACAAGAATTTAGCACTTATGAGTTGAGCTATAATTTTATAACTTACTTTATAAAATTTTTACAAGAATTTAGCTCTTATCATTATTTAGCACTTGTGTCCATTTTTACAAGAATTTAGCTCAACTCATAAGGGGTGTACATCTTACAACCCCACCCATCCTTGGGTGGGGTGTAATTCACCTGGCCACATCACGTGATGGTGAGTAAATTTCCACCCATGGATGGATGGGTTGTAAGATGTACACCCTTTGGGGTGTACATCTAGCATTTTTCTATATATATATATATATAGAAAAATATTAATGGTACACTCAAAAGGGATATACATCTTACCATCCCACCTATTCTTGGGTGGAAATTTGCTCACCAATCATACGATGTGATTGGTGAATTACACCCCACCCAAGAATAGGTGGGTAGTAAGATACTAAGATGTACATCCCTTTTGGGGTGTACATCAAAAGGTGTACATCTAGCACTACTTATATATATATATATATATATATATATATATATATATATATATATATATATATATATATATATATATATATATATATATATATATATATATATATATATATATATATTATGAACTAGGCTACTATGCTATTAATAGCACCAAGTCATTGGTGCTACCAAGTTTTTGGCCATTGGATTGAGAGATGTGTGGTTAGGATGATGTGGGCCCCCTAGGGTTAAGTGGGTGGTTGGTTGAATAGATTGATCTAACGGGTGAAAATCATCAAAGGGGTGGATCTAACGGTGGAGAACTTGATAGCACCAAATACATGGTGCTATCGATAGTATCTCAAAGGACTCTATATATATATATAGAGTTATTACTTATACTATTATGAGTACGATCGCCTCGTACTCATAAGTTGTTTTCGATGATAGAGCTTCCGAATCGACGATCCACACCGTTAAACGTTATTTACAGCATTTAAAACTTCTAGAAATAAAATTTTATAATTTTTTGTAATCATTTACCTTACGATCAAGAGGTTACAAATTTGATAATTTTTAACAGCCGGTATGGGATACTTGCTAGTTTAACGGTGTAAAAGAATCGAATTTGTTGAATTTTTGATAGAAAATTCTATTCACTATATAGATAAAGATCAATAACTCCGATCTTGAATTGAAGGATCCAATCATCATTTTTTAGGACGCGTGCTCAATTTTGACCGCTCATTTTATACCCATTTGATGGACTTTATTATGGTTTCGAAAATTTACGAAATTTATTTTCTACAAGTTTTAAATAGTCTAGATCATATTTAACGGAGTGGATCGTCGATTCGGAAGCTCCATTATCGAAAACAACTTATGAGTAGTAGGGGTCCACTACTCATAATAAGATAAGACCATGACCTATATATATATATATATATATATATAAGTGAGCTCTTATGTTTTTAAAAATACCAAGTCATTGGTGCTTGTAAGGTTTTAGCCCTTGGATTAATAGATGTGCGGTTAGGATGATGTGGGCCCCCTTGGATTAAGTGGGCGGTTGGTTAAATAGTATAATCTAATGATGAAAATAATCAAAATCGTAGATCTAACGGTAAAAAATTTACAAGCACAAAATACTTGGTGCTTTTACAAGCACCATAGCGAAATCTTTATATATATATATATATATATATATATATATATATATATATATAGTATTACTATATTATTATGAGTAGTAGAGCCCTACTACTCATAAGTTGTTTCGATGATAGAGCTTTCGAATCGACGATCCACTCCGTTAAATATGATCTAGAGTATTTAAAACTTCTAGAAAATAAATTTCGTAATTTTTCGAAATCGTTTACCTTACGATCAAAAGCTTACAAAATTGACAATTTTTAACCGATATGGTATACTTGGTAGTTTAACGGTGTAAAAGAATTGAAATAGGTTGAATTTTTGATAGAAAATTCTATTCACTACCTAGATAAAGATCAATAACTCCGATCTTAAATTGAAGGATCCGATCATCTATTTTTAGGACATCGTTCGATTTCGCCGTTTATTTTATGCCCATTTGATGGACTTTATTATGATTTTAAAAAATTACGAAATTTATTTTCTAGAAGTTTTAAATACTCTAGATCATATTTAAAGGAGTGGATCGTCGTTTAAGCTCTATCATCGAAACAACTTATGAGTAGTAGGGCTCTACTACTCATAATAAGATAAGTAGCCCTACTCTCTATATATATATATATATATATATATATATATATATATATATATATATATATATATATATATATATATATATATATATATATATATATATATATATATATATATATATACACACTGGCCGTATGCAGTTTATTAATCCCAAGATATCAATTAACATAATTCAACCTCATTCAACCCTCACGCAGGGTCTGGTCAAGTTCTCAATTAATTGCTCGTCTCCACTGACACAACAGAATCTACGATCTGATTTTACTTTGTCCGTATAATTAGTGCACGTACATGCATTTTAATGATTATTCATGCTATATATATATATATATATATATATATATATATATTATACACAATGGATAATGGATTTGTGCAATTAACATAGTAGTATATATTCAGTGTAACAGCAAAAAAAAGAACAAATTTTATTAACCAAGAGCTACTAATTAATTAATAATAAATAGTAATATTTTATGTGCGTTGGACTTTTTTAATAAAATCCAATTTCTATCTTGATTGGGCTATGTGATTCATCATGTTACTGAATCTCAAAATTGTGTTTATTATAGAAGTTTTTTGTTGATACTTTTGTGGACAACAATTAATGGATATAATAATAATAATTAATGGGGCCCATAAGAATGAATAACACGTTTTTTATTCTTGTTTTTTTTTTTTGGCAAGTGGAGGAAACTAATTAAATGTCTGTGTTAATAACTTATAATAATTCTTAAAGACATTTTTCTCACGTAATAAAATAGTAGCCATTTTTATCTGGTGTCTAAACATTGATAATTATTTCACTGCAAACACAATTTATTTCATGTGTTCCTCCTATTCATGAACTACGTTGGATACACTACATGTTACATATAGGTATGCAAATTGCAAATTATGCATGCAAACTTAATTCTTTTTTGGTAATTGTATGTAAGCGAGCAAATTATGCATACTCTTCCCGCCATTTTTCCATTCATGCATGCCTTTTTGTATTGGAATGAAGGAATATACATAGTGTAGTGCATAGGGTTGACAAACCAGCTCAATTAATCACTCATTTAATAAACGAGCTAAATGCGAGTTGAGATTAGTTTGCTCGTGTTGACTTCGATATAGCTTGAATATATATATACAGAGAGAGTCCGGCTGTGATACTATCGATAGCATAAAGCATTTGGTGCTATTAAGTTTTTTGCCGTAAGATTCACATCTTTTATCATTTTCATCCATTCGATTATACTATTCAACTAACCATCTACTCAACCCTAGAGGGCCCACATCATCATAATCGTATATTTTTTAATCCAAGGGCAAAAAAGTTAATAGCACCAAGTCATTTATTTTATTAATAGTATTCCAGCTTAATTATATATATATATATATATATATATATAAATATATATATAGAGAGAGAGAGAGGGAGAGAGAGAGAGAGAGAGAGAGAGAGAGAGAGAGAGAGAGTCCAGCTGCTATGCTATCAATAGCATGAAGCACTCGGTACTACCAAATTTTCCACCGTTAGATCCCCCCTTTGATGATTTTTACCCGTTAGATCATACTATTCAACCAACCAACCACTTAACCCTAGGGGGCCCACATCATCCTAACCGCACATCTCTCGATCCAATGGCTAAAAACTTGATAAAGACCAATGACTTGGTGCTATTAATAGCATAGTAGCCTAGTTCTATATATATATATATATATAGAGAGAGAGAGAGAGAGTATATATATATATATAGGAGGGAGTGGCTCCTATACTCTTATGAGCATAGAGCCCTTCGTATTCATAAATCATTTTTGATGATGGAGATTTCGAATCGATGATTCACTCAGTCAAATATGATTTAGAGTATTTGAAACTTCTAAAAAATAAATTTCGTAATTTTTCGAAGTCACAATAAAATCCATCAAGCGGGCATAAAGTAAACAATCAAAATCGAACGACGTCCTAGAAATAAATGACCAGATTCTTCAATTTAATATCGGAGTTATTGATCTTTATCTAGATAGTGAATAGAATTTTCTATCAAAAATTTTAATAGAAAATTCTATTCACTATCTAGATAAATTTTGATAGAAAATTCTTGATAAAGAAACGGAATCGGTTGAATTTTTGATAGAAAATTCTATTCACTATCTAGATAAAGATAAAGGCCAAAATTCTTGATTCTTCAATTTGTTTTAATTTTTCGTTTCGTTAAAAGAATTCTAGCCCAATTCTATGTATAATCCTGCTACAGTGCTTCTAATAATACCAAGCACTCTATGCTATCAAGTTTTTCACAATTAGATCAAATCTGTTTACCAATTCCACAGCTATAGAAACAAATAGCGAAATAAAAATAATTCTTACTAAATTTAATTGCATAAAATTTTATTTCAATCCGAACTTTACCTTCCCACTAAAACAAGCATAAAAGATATGGATGGGGTGGTCTTTCATTAGGGAGAGAGTCCACGCCAAATCTCTTTTCGTTTCGTTTCGTTTTGTTTTATTTTTTTGTTGTTTTTATCCTCTCTCTTAATGGGCCAAAATGGGCCCACGCTTCAATGGGCCAAGGATTCTCTGGGCCTAGTAAAAGTTGTAGATCACCATTTCTACTACATATTAATACCACTATCGACCTCTCTCTCTCTCTCTCTCTCTCTTTCTCTCTCTCTTCAAAACCGTGCTCTTGTTAATGTAAGAAGGGGAGTGAACTGCTTCTTCTTCTTCTTCTCGTTGCGAATCGTTGAGTTTTTCGATCTGAAACCCTTTTTTGATTTGGGTTACTGCTTGTGATAATGGGGAGTGGAGATTTTCGACATAAGATTCGTGAACCCTAAGTTTTCGATCTTTAATTTCTTCTTTTTTTTTCTCTTTTTTTTTTTTTATTTGTAGAATTTGAGAGAATATGGCTGATGCTGCTGCTGCTTATGAAGTGGTTCACTCAGGTTTAGTACTTTTTCTCTTAAAATTATCGTTATTTTTTTTAGTTTTTGATCAAATCTCGCGGTGATGATATGAAACTCTGGGATTGCGGATTTTGCTAATTGTCGTCTATTTTCACTAAATTGAAGAATCTCTGATTCGATTGCGGAGAACAATTCAAATCAAAAACGGCTAAAACTCGCCTTAAAATATAGTAAATCTAAAACATTTGATGTGATCTAGGCCACTTAAAAGGTCCACACATCAAAATTTATAATTGCTGTTCACATTTTTCTTGTGCGAGGAATCACAGGTTTTTTTTTAATATGATTTTTGGTCACTACTTGATGCCTAATTACTAGGTTTTTCGTACAGTTTATGTTCAAGATTTCGATTTTACACTATCGAGCAAAGAGTTTTGAGATCCCCATACTTATACCGGAGTTGAGGGGGACTTCGTACATTTTTTTTTTCCTTCACTTTTGTTTTTAGGTACAATATATTTGCTAACGAAAAATTACTTCATTTATAGGTCTATTATTTCGCAGATCACGACCTGTAGCCTCCAATCAGCTATCCAGCAGGGTCAAGTTCCAGTTTGTCAAGGTTCTTTAAATTAAGAATTACTATTTTCCAGTAATTTTAACATCTTTGAGCATTGCTTTTTTTAAAGAATATTTTGTTTTACGGATTATATCTGTTGCATCTGCAGATTTCACGGCCGCTGGTTCGACAATCATTTCCATTATCCAGGTTCGTAAGATGTGCGACAGCAGGAAGAAATGGTCGTGAAAGGTTCTTATCCGATGAGGGGTTTGAACATGAGCCTTTTTGGTCGTGTCTGGTGAAGGATGCAGTCTGGTATTCCATAAGTTTCTGTTCTGTCTGTAGATTTTGAATTTTTTTTTTTTTTTTTTTTTTGAGGTTGTATATTTGGCGAAATTAATTTTTTGGCTTCCCTGTTACCTGTAGGGGGTTTAGAGCGCTTGCTGTTTTTCTGGCTGCACAGCCAAGTCAGTTGAAATACATAGACTGGCCAACCTTTCAAAGCACGGTATGTTTGTGACCAGGCTGTTTGAATGCATGAAAATCTTGTTCGGAAAATTTTGTCTGTTTAGACGAGGGTCTTGCAATAATTGATAGATAGGAGTACGATTAAAATGTAGTCCTCAAATGACATAAGATGTGCGACATCTATGTCATTTACTCAGAATAAGATAAATCCCCCTAGTACAAATTATCACATGTTTCAGCATCTAAACAAGAAAAAAAATAAAAAAAGAGTGGAAAAAGGAAAATTTTTCATTGAATTTAACACTTATTTGTAGCTGAACTATTACTGCCTTCCTAAGATGTATAGTTGGTGGATGTAATTTCATGTCTTTTATGACTTAAATAACTGAATGCATCTCATACTAAATGGCCATAATACCAAAATGGGAATGCATCACGCGCTGTTAAATTTATCAGATTTACTGCTTGTCGGTACACATATACATTGTGCGCAAAGTTGCCTTATACTATGTCTGTAAGTATCATAACGTAGAGTAGATATATCCATGCAACATTTTTAATTCATCAGTAGTGGCTGGTACATTTCTGAAATGCTTAAGGAGTGGAAAATTTTTTGGATTAATTTTAGTAGAGTGAATTTAACATTCTGATTTAGACACTGCTGATTGAAGCAGAAATCATAAGAGGCCTCGTTTTGTATTTCTAATGTTATTTTATTTTCGAAGTTGAGTTCTGGTGAGTAACTATTGCTGCATCATGCTAGAAATCAGAACTCATGTAAGAGGTGAACCTGATTTATCCTGGTGATTATGTCAGTTCGCATATGGTTAAATATATTGGAAAGAGACGAATTCTGAAGATTCTATGCTTTTTCTTGTGCTTTTTTTCTTGCTAACGATAGCAGGAATTTCTCTATGTACCATCCCTTTCTCTTTTATCTTATCTTATTAGCTTTTTCGAATTATAATTCTAATCCATATCTAACTTTGTTGATCCGCCTCCTCTTGTTTTCATCTATTTTTCCTGATTCAATCAAATAAGTCCGGTGATTTGCAGTTGAAGACGGCTTGCCTCACTCTTATCCTCGTAGCGTTGCTCATCGTAGCTTTGTGCTCTATTGATTCAGCCCTCTGTTACATGTTGGCTTGGCTTCTCAGAAAATCTGCATAAACTGTTGGTAGTGTATCTCCCTCGTTTAATACTTTGTATTGCTTAGCGATGCGTTGTAGTTAAACGTCTTTTCTGATTAGTTTGCTTGTAGTTTTAACAAGATAATTACTTGTAGCGAAAACCATAATGCATGCAAATTTGGAAGCAAATTTGTGGTAATGAATTTTATGCGCCTATGGGCCGATCGCCACTTTATGTATTTAAACAGGTGGTGGATCACAATTTTGGAGGTTGGCTTTCATTTTGTGTGGCGCCTTCGGGACTGTTCCTCATTTTGATGCTTTTGCTGGATACTGAATAGAGAAGGGTTTTTTTCTTTTTTTAAATGGATGATCAGAGGTCAATGGCTCAGTATGATTATGTGTTTGTTTTGTAGAATTTATCCGAGTTGTTATCTGTTGGCAAAATGGACGTTACTTTGATTGCAAAAAGAATGTGTAAATGAACTTCTATAGGAGTAAAAAGATTTTGGAGTTTAGTTCGATTTCTATATTGACCAACTATATGATGCTGCAGAATATGAATGGTGGAAAGTTCAGTGTAATAAATATGAATGTTTTGCAGAAGATACCAAAATGAAATGAATTACAAATGTAAAGATGAAAATCAACTTGTACTCTGCCCCATTATTAGAATTATCAGAAGAAATGAGATTGTATAACATTTTTAAGATTAGGTATCCAACTGTAACAATTGAAAGATTGGAAAAGATTGCAGAGTAAGATCCACGAGGAATACACAACAGGATCACCGGTGCACCGCACAATACACGGGACGACCTAAAACTTCCCTGTGTAGTACAAATCATTCTTGAAGTGAATATGTTATGATTTTGCTGATACATAAAGTTACAGATGAACAATATAAGAACAAAATCGCGGAATAGCAGAATCATTCTACAAGGGAAATACAGAGAGCGACAAGTGTTCCTAGTAACAAAGACGTCAACTGCATTACGGTGCTTTTGATAGTTGTCTTTCCATCATTCATTTCTGGGAGTACTCCCGCGACTGCTATGTAAACGAAGCCACCGGCGGTAAATCCCTGAAGCAGCAGTAGGAATTTGTGTAATTGAATCACTTTTAATGGTGAAAATTCAAAATATAGGCTATAGCAAAAGAAAGAGAATATTCACCTCAATTAACGAGGAGTGCCCTGGATCTTTTCCTAAAACTAAAGCCTACAAAATAGAAAAAGGAAAGCGCTACCTGCGTTGTTATATATATTTTTTAAAATCATTAGAGCGGGAACTAAATGGAAGTAGATAACTTACTAGTGCTGTCCCAGCCAACGCCACCAGTGCAGAAAGAAAATTGAGAAACAGAGCTTTGGAGACTGTGAATCCTGACCGCACCAAGATTCCGAAATCACCAACCTAGCCAAAAGGGCAAGTTAATAACACCAAATAGATTAGCCCTTCCATGTTACTCTCATTACTGTACTATTATTGCAAGACAAGATTTATCTAATAGAGTATTAGTAATACAATTCAAGACGATTGAAATGAAATGAAATTTTGCACTAAAAGCAAGCACAAGAAACATTTGCTATGAACAACTTGCTCAAGTTTTCAGAGTAAGTGGAGGAGAAAATAACCTCTTGAGGAAGTTCATGAGCTAGCAGAAACAATGTTCTAGACCACCCTCCAACCGAACCATGCAGTAAAAAAGCGCTTCCCAGAGCCATACCATCAGTAAAATTATGCTGCATTATTCACACATTTGATCTCTGAATTTTCAGAACAATATTGTAAACCTAAAAATTCTGAATTTTCAATATCCTGCAATAAATCATCACTCAATAAAGTAAGAAATATGCACTCACAACACCATCAGAGAAAAGATTAAGATAGCCAAACACCAAGTTTGAGTGTGAAGAGTGAAGATCTTTCTCATGCTGTAATGGCTTCTCCATGGCAGGAGCATTTGGAGCATTTACAACATCTCCATCAGTTATGTTGCCACCTCCAGAAGCGCTTCTCTGTTTTGATGCTCGAAAAAAGGGAAAAAAAAACTCATC
This sequence comes from Aechmea fasciata, assembly GCA_025177825.1. Classification (NCBI taxonomy): domain Eukaryota; kingdom Viridiplantae; phylum Streptophyta; class Magnoliopsida; order Poales; family Bromeliaceae; genus Aechmea; species Aechmea fasciata. The sequence goes on from CM045924.1 coordinate 13,389,228, forward strand.
GTCAGAGTGATTTGTCAGATATTAAACTCCTAAAATCAATTAAAAAATATATGTATTTGTCATCAAGTGTATGCATGTAGGAGAACTAGACAACATATCATAGCATGCATATAGGAAATAGACAACATATCATATTGATGCACTAATTTCTCAGCTAAGGGTTTTTTGTATATCATAAAGGGAGTAGAAAAATGCTAAATATCATAATTGAGAACAGTTTCACGTGCAAATCTCGGATGTACCTTACGCAGAAGGGCTTTGTGTTCAGTAAGATTGCCATCAATAACTTGTTCATCAGCTTTATCAACTGAAGCTTTTTGTGATTGTGCATCACCTATGTCCCTAGTCTTGTCATCAGTATGCATGGAATTGAACTCGTCATTGTTGTCAACATCATCATCGACTTTGTTGTCGTGTTTATGGTGGTGGTGGTGGTGGTGGTGTCCATGACTCAAATGACTGGTCCCCCTTCTAGAATTTTCTTCAACATACCTTACAACCTTCTCAACAAGGAAAAAAAGTACAATCCCAACTGCAAAATGAAGGTTTAAAATAGGAAACACAATGATTTTTTTTTTTTTTTTTGAAGGAGAAACAATGAAACTATTACAGTGTATAATCAAGTAGATCATACAAGTAGTTATCCAATGGCAGATAATTGCAAAAAAGAAAAAAGAAAAAAAACCTTTTTCTGAAATTTAACTAGTGGTGAAAACAAGTGATTCTTATCACTGGTCAAATTAAAATTTAACAAGAGAGACAAAAGCGAAGAGAAGTATAATTAGCATTGATTTGGAAAGCTTCCCGTATTTAACAGACATGGAAGTCATCCTTCCACAATGGAACAAAACAAGCATAGGAGGAAAAATAGCAGCTGCATGCTAACGTTCTCATCGCTAAGGTACATATGCTACTGTTAGGCCTAGGCAGAGCTTCTGCAGAAGTGATTTCTGTGTACAGTTGTTGGAAGAAATACAAAAGATGTATAATTGATAGAGGCCCAGATATTCACTTTGGTTTTGACAGGAGGAAGTATGAACTTTTTGTAGTCAGATACACAGCTCATGCTTCTCGAATGGTCACAGCAGTACCAATATAAATTCACTAATCTATGAACTATATGAACACTGAAGCTACAAAAACTAATTCTTAAACTCAAATAATTATCACTAAAAAACTTCAGCAGTAGTATATCTTGTACTTAGTGGCATGCAAAGACAACTTATACAATCATGATCAATTTATGATCAAATGTAGATAAGCATCACCATTTAGGATAATACCATGAGGACTCTAAGAATGTATGTTTGTTAACAAGCAAACTGCAATAGTGAAAAATCAATCGCCTGCATAGAGATTTGAACCAGTGTATAACAATTCATTTTTAGGATGTGAAGCGAGATTTGTCATTCAGAATATATGAGCTCCAAATGGTAACCTAAATTATTTTCCTTAAAGTGCCTTCGGATAATTATAATTGGACTTGAACTGAAGAAAGAAAGCTAATAACCTAAAGTTTTAAATGAAATGCAGGAGACATGTGAGGCCAGAATAAAACCAATTATGATTGAAAAGGCAAATACCAAGGAACAAGTACACGATGACAAGATACTCACACAAAATAGATAAACCAACAGAAAGATCTTGTAAAGAATGAGCATGCGAGTGTCCGTGATCATGCTGGTGATCATGATTGTCGTGCGAATGAGAATGCCCCCCACCTGAAAAATGTCAAAAGAGCAGATTAGGGAACAATAAAGTACATGTAGTAGGATCAACATATATTAAGCACAAGCTGCATGAAGATAGATATCTTTATATCAAGTAGATTATGAGCAACAAATAAAATATAACGGGAAAGCAATGAGGTAGAATTAGTTGCCCATCATCCTTTCATCCATCCCTATAACACTACAACTTCAAAGTACAGCAGAAGCAACGAATCTATGCCATGAATGGTTAATGTTATACAATATGTTTGCTAAATTTGAGGTAAATTAAAAAAAAAAGAAAAAAAAGTCAAATATAAAGTAACTATGTATCATACCAAATGCGTGTGGCAATTGATGAAGAAAAGCATCCCCAAGCATTGCCCCTGCCTGCAAGCAAATTGTCAATCAAAATGAGTAAACAAATAAACCTCAAGGTCATGGATATTTTTAAAAAAAAATCGATGCATCCAGTGTAGAATAATTTAAAAGCAGGCATCACTACAAACTGAATAGATATAATTAAATGTGTACTTACAAGCTGAACCAACAATTGAGTAAAGTAAGCAGAAATGATTTGGTTCATATTTTGGCTCATTCTGTACTAATTCACCTTAAAGCTATTGGATTTTGATACCGAAATTACATTGTAAAACACTACAAGAGCAAGATTCAAACTTGAATTGGCCGAGGATGAATAATCTTCACTATGTAAATTGTTTACATCAATTATAAAAGTGCTCTCCAGGAGTGAACTGCGACAAAAACTCATTGTTCTCAATGAATCCAATTAGAAAAAAGAAAGGACATTTAAATAATCTAGAATTTCAACTGGGTACTCGTCCAAGATATCAACTAACACAGCAAAAGAGCTCTTCTATATCTATAAAATAATTTAAAACACATCCAAAATTACTGTGGTATTCAATTTTCATTATTTTCAGCAGCGATTCCAAATAATTGGCTTACCCCAAACAACGCCAAAGAATCGACTACGCCCTTGGACGGCTTTCCCTGAACTGTAACAAATTAAAATTCCAAACAATTGGATAATGCATTAGCTAGAAGAGGAAGAGGAGGAAGAGGAGGAGCACATAGATTGAGTTAAAATCACCTACAGAAGATCAAAGGAAGGAGAATGAGGCAAATAAGCGACGCCATGCTAACGAGAAGCGAGCACCCCATTGCGCTTAACCAAACACCTTTATCCCGTCCCCACGAAAGAAAAAAAAACACAACAAGAGCCAATACTTCAAACCCCAATTCCAACACAATTATAGAAAGATCGCAACTCTGACGAGGAATTCACCTAAAGGAGATGTCTCAGCATCGAGATCCCCATGCGAGTGGTAATGATGATGGTGATGATCTTCATCCTGATCGTGATGGTGGTGATGGTGATTGTGCCCTAATCCGTCGCGCATCAGATCCTCCTCCTCCGCGAGCTCTTCCGGAAGCTTCCGGCGCCGGATCTCGACATCTTGATCATGGTGGTGGTGGTGGTGGTGGTGGTGGTGGTGATCGTCGTGGTGGTGATGGTGATCGAATCCGGCGGGGGCGGAGAAGGGGCAAGCCCCCGAGTCCTCCCCGTGCGCGGCGACGACGACAGAAGCGGAAGCGGCGGCGGCGGCGGCGGCGGCGACGAGGAGGAGAAGGACGGGGCGGCCCCGACTTGGCGGAGGCGAGGAGAGAGGCATGCTTAATGCGGTTAGGGTTTAGGGTTAGGGTTAGGAGGAGGAAGAGGAGCGTTTGCAAAATTCCTCGAGAGTAATGAAGAGGACGAGGAGGAAGAGGAGGACGACGATGCCCACGATCACGCCGAAGGTGACCACATCCATCTTTATCTCACCTCATTTATTATTATTATTATTATTATTATTATTATTATTATTATTATTATTATTATTTACTTATATTTCGCTATTATTTATCATCTCTAAAAAATCACTTACATATATATTTCCACAAACAAATATATATATAAAAGAAAAATGAACCAAAAATAGATCAATAATTTTCCGTACGTTTTTTCTCTGTCACGCTCAGGTTTGAGAGAGAGAGAGAGAGAGAGAGAGAGAGTGAGTGTTGATGTTGGGATGGGGTTACCGTTCACCGGGGAGTGAGCTGAAAAAAAACCCCTTCATTGTTATCGGAAACGGAGACAACGAGCCCTACTTTCTCTCTCTCTTTCTCTCTCTCTCGAATTTTTTTATAAATAGTCTTATCAATTTTTATAATTATAAAAATAATTTTTTGAAAAAAATAATTATAAAATAGCTTAAACGCGTGAACGATTCACCGCATTCATAACTACTTATAAATAAGTAGAAAAAAAATAAAAACGCGAACCATTCACCGCTTTTATTAATATAAAAATATAAAAATAAATAAGAAAAACAAAGAAGTTTTAAAAGCGTGAATCATTCACCGCTTTTATATGACTATATTTATAAATATAAATTTAATAAGTTTCATTTTTAAAATAAAAGTTTTGGAGGAGTCTATTGCAATAAAAAACCCCTCTCTCTCTCTCTCGGCGGAGTACGGAGTTGGGATCTGCTACAAGTTCGGCTATTTATAAAGGTACGTATAACCCCCAAATAAAGAAAATTTTAGAATATGAATGACGCACGTAACAAATCAATTAAATTTTTTTTAAAAAATATATATATAACATTATGATTATAAAAAAAATATTTTTATTATAATTTTTTTTGAAAAAAAAAGATGATTGACTTATTGATTACGTGATGTAAGTGAAATAGTGTAGAATCTCTCCAAATAAAGGGCCTACTTACACCTTTGCGTTTTTTTTTTTTTTTTTTTTTTTTTTTGTGGTAAACTTTCAATACCATCCAGGTTGTCTGGCACTTTCTTATTTAAGTAATACGTGATTTAAAGTGTATCAAATTAGTATTCTATTATTTTATTTTTCTTTTTCGTTATTTTTTTATTAATATTTTGTTAAATTATAGACAAAAAAACTCTAATATTCCATCTAAGTTTATCGAATATTTATTATAGTACTCTTTAGTTTTAACTTTGTCACTAATTTAACGAAAAAAATTAGTTGAATCGATAATAAAAAAAATAAAAATTAAACCACATGACACCAAATTGATACAATTTAAATCACATGGCACTAAAGTGAACAAGTGTGACAATTTAGTACCTGTGATTTCTTCTCTATTTTTTTTTTTTTTTGTCGATCCTCCGTTAACATTTCGTTAAATTATATACAAAAACTTGAAATATTCATTTCAGTACGTTTAGTTTTAATTTTTGTCATTGATTTAATAAAAAAATTAGTGAAGGGAATAATAAAAAAAAAAAAATAAAACCACGGCGTACTAAATTAAGACACTTTAAAATATAGAATATTAAAATAAAAATATGCCAAACCACGTTGTTGTTATTTGAAAATTTTCTTTTTCTTTTGTTTTGTTATATATATATACTTTTTTCCCCTAGATTACTACTAAATTTATTTTTGTTTTATTTTTTTATTTCTCAAATACTAATTACTATCCATTTTCGACCGATCTCTATATTATTGCGTAACACCTCAACTTTCCATAATGTCACGTATCTTAAAATTACTCCTGTCCTAATACATTTAACTCTTTTATTCCTTTGGATTTAGCTACCGCGCAAAATATTTAAGCCGAGTTAAAATTTTAATTCTATTATATTTTATATACAGGACTACCTAAGGTCTCAAATATTGGCCATAAATATGTTATTTTGGATGAAAAGTAACTGCTCTGTCAAAAAAAAAAAAACACTGATTAGGCAATGGAAACAAAAGAAAAATGAGCCTACCAAATTGATTCATTAGAAGATCTATTAAATTATTTGCAACTATTCTTAGGTACTTGTTTTTATTTCCATATCAAAATAGGTTAAGCTTATTTCAGAATATAGGTAACAAGCTAAAAAGGCAAATATGAACATTATTAAACTTTCGAAGAAATAAATTTTAAAAATTTAAACTTTTGTAGAATTACATCTGCTATTTGATATATTTTTAGGGAGTTGCATCACATTAACCCATGATTATAAGATGATCATGCATAGGATACATGGACAAAGGGTCATGAGGGACCTCATAGCCCTTTATCTCTCACTTGCTTGGGTTTTTTATTTGCTCAAGAACTTATTTAAAAACATTTTGGAAGCTAAAGAAAATTAAAAATTCAAAGTTTTTTTATTTTTTATTGCGAAACAAACATCTCAGATGTAAAAATTATAAGTTTTTAGGTATAAATTCAGGTATAAGCAAGAACTAGACTAATTTTACTCGGAAAATCTAATGTGTTTTAAGTACCACAGGCTAATTCCACTGAAAAAACCATGAAAATAACACTTCACATAAAAAAGTAACATCCTCATAAGATAACAAGTACCACATTTCAATAAAATCCACACAGGAATACAATTTAAGAAGGAATATATATAATATATGTACATGAAACTGTAACAAACCAACAGTAAAGAGATATTAAACTAAGGTGTCCTCAAACAACTGAAGCAATCGCATGAAGTATATATTACACAATCCAGTTAGCTCCTCCGAGTTAAAACTCCCTACACATACATCTAAATGTCAACCTACTCAAAGCACTAATTCTCAAACCGGTAACGACTGACGCGCAATATCAGGTCCTATTAAACAATACACAGCAAACAACTAATGTACATCCACAGTAAACCGCGCACGCGCAACTCAACCGCCGCAACACGACCCTGACCCTGTCGGAGAAAGAAATTAATTTGCATTGTATATAAGCTTATTAGTCACGCTACACGTAAAACACTTCAGGATACATTCTCATTCCATTCAGATAAGGCACTCGCAAAATATGAATTCTCGCATCTATACGCGGAGTATAATAAAAGGTTTGCTTTGTAAGAAAAATGAGCTTCGAAACGACACATATGAGATATCAGATATTGGAGGTTGAACACGGAAACAAATAATTTTGCAGGTGCATCTGTGCAATCCTCGAAAAACAAGATGGTAAGATAGCGTACCGGCAGATATTTGGATTTAGACTTGCGATGGAGACTCTGGTTCGGAACCGCTGATAGATGTGAATGTCGACATGGAGTCCTCTTTAGGCATAGCAACGAAGTTCAGCGGCATAGTTGAGAGCCGCCTCATCTCCTTGCTAAAGTACCCATTATGTCGACCGGAATAAGATCGCGGTGTAAGAAGCTCAGGGGTGGCACTACCAACAGAGACCCGACGGGGACTAGGGGTCATGAACCCATTCCCATTTCCATTCGCATAGTACCCATTCGGCTTCCTATTGAAGCTGTTGTTCTTTTTTGGGCTCGGTCTGGACCCGAACATCGCTTCTTTCTCAGTAAGCAGCAGAGCCTGTAGCTTCTTCTGGTCCTGCGATGGGGCAAATGAATAATTAACAAATTGAATCCGTTAAGAGGAAAAGGTCAGAAGCAAATATATTTAAAAAGAAATGGCTACCCGATATCGTCTCTTCTCCTCTTCTTTTTGTTGCCGAGTAAGCTTGTACTCTTCTAGAATAGATACTAGGCGAACCTGGAGCAATTATGAAGAAAAGGGTATTAAATATATTCCGTTAAAATGCATATAGAAAGAAGATCATAGGAACTGAACACACCCCATCATACAGGAAAGGCATGTTTCTTTCATCCTCCCAGGCGAAAGTCTTGCTCATCAGGTTGTCCACCACAGCTAAAGCAAAGTCAAAAGTCAGGGCCAGAAGTATTTATTTCCCATACTAGAGGGTTTGACGCAACAATTACCTGGGATCTTAGTGACTGTAATCCGTGCTCTCTCTGCCCTTTTAAGGTTAATATGCGTACCTCTACTAGCGCTGTACCTGTTCTCGTCCTGCATTTCAGAAGGTGAAGAGCCAAGTAAATCAACTTGAAGTTGGATGATAATAGTTAAGTTCCCTAAAAAAAAAGAACTTTTTCCTGCTCCTTTTCATGAGAAAAACAAAGCACTTCAAACTGATGATGATAGCATTCGAATGTTCGTAAGGAGAATATAAATTGTGAATTTTTTTTTTTTTTTGTGTATACATAATTAGTATATAAAATCAGAAAGAACATGCTTACTTTGTTGTATTCTTCAAGCCACTTTTCTTCGTCAGAAGCTGCGAGCCATTTGTTTATCCTATCCATAATTTCTTTCCTGCCCAAGGCCTCTTCTTTCGCTTTCACTATCTGGGCCTCAATATTTGCTAGAAGTTCAGAAGGATCTACAAGACCTGATAACCAAACATCTTGAGAAATAAGTCACAAGCTAGACGAAACACTCTCAGTAAAGAAGCTGATTTCGGAAAGGATACCGGAATCAATCAATGCACTAGTTTTCTCAGGTGCGGTGCTATTGTCGGGTTCTATATGGGCTCTTTTGCATATCTCTTCAAGTTCTGACCTTCTCTTCAGAACAAGCTCTTTCAATCTTTTGGCCTTTAGCTTTGTCAGCCTCTCGACCTCCGCTTCAGTCTGCCAAAACAGCAAAAAGAATCTAAGTTTGTTTACATATATATATATATATATATATATAGAATTGGGCTAGAATACTGTTAATAGCACTAAGTCATTGGTAATATAAGGTTTTCACATACAAACCAATTTCCCCAATGAATTGGAAACAACCTTATTATTAAGAGTATTTTGTAAGAAACTCGGCTTTCGAAGGGTATTACATGCAAATTCAGAGTTTACAGGTGCATATACCAAAATAGATGATTTCACGGGGATACATGCAAAATGTCCATTTACATTAAAGTGAGCAGAGAACCATGGAAGGCCGCGAAAAGCAAACCTGATCAATCGTCTCTTGCGAGAGAACTCCAGAATATGTTATTGTCTCTTCAGGTGATTGAATAATGCTTGTTAATCTTCCAAAACGCCTCCTCTCTTCGTCCGAAGAATCCATTAGTTTCCAGAGTTGGAATAGTGATCCGACAGTTTCTCTCAGCTATAGCAAAAGAATGTTTCAGGATATAACTACATATGCAGCAAGAATAATCTGAAGGGGTTTTGCAAAAACAAAATCGACCATTTTTGGATTTTTCAATTTTTACCTACTTCTTTTCTGTTTACTCAGTTTTTGAACAGAAATATTCTTTCTGTACGAAAATGTCCCTGGCTCTCCAAGTGATGAATGTACAAAACAAGTGATTTTCGCTAGGGGGTGTTCAGTCCATAAAAAGTTCTCCCGAGCCAAAATTGTAAAAGCAAAAAAAGTGAACCGAAGTTGCAAAATGAAAAAAGAAAGTAGATTTCTTTTGCAAAATAGGCCTAGTTTGAAACTCCCAAGAATTATGATTACCTTTTCTATCCGGCGTTTTCTTTCTGCCTTTAACTTTTGGACAGCTTGAGCAAGGCCTTCCAATGTGTCATTACTAATGTTTGTCGACTGCCCTGACCCAGTCTCGTGCAGACTGGGGTGCACTTCATCAACTGTCTTCCTAAAGTCAAGTCCAAGTACGCCGCATAGAGAATGCACTTCATTCACATACTCCAGAACCTTCTGAAGGCGATCAGACTGGAAATAATGGAAAGAAAATGTCAAAAATCATTGTTTGCCTAGAGAAGAAAAGACCAAACTTATCATCTGTAAAATGCAGGTCACGTACATGACAAATTATGTTTTAGCTTCACTAATCAAAATAAATAGGAATTTACTGGCCAGGGCAAAAAGAATCATTTTGACAAAAAATTAACCTTGTTGGCAGAAATCTTCTAAAGAATATTCACGCATATTAAGACAGAGAATCGCCAGACAAATTTATTCCTTGTTAATACAAGTTTTCAAAGAGTCAAATGAAGATACTCCGAATTACGTGTCAAAGAATTAAGGTAAAACATGACCTTCCGAAACCACCAATGGCTATTACGCTTTTAGATTTTGATCAAATCATAATGGAGTCTGAATAATGGATTGAGAGCGGAAAGGGATTAGTTGGGCCGAGGGGGAATCGAGGCTTTATTGTAATGTACTAATGGTCATAAAATTGTGAAAAAGATAAACACTTCATTCGGTTGTTGTAATTGTTGTTGGGGGTGCTCAATATGCTATAGGGTAGTTCAATACTAAGATAAATCTTTGGCGGGAGAAAGGAATCCATGCCAGTTGTTGGCAAGTTTGCCAACATATAAAGGAGGGTGTGCGCCAAGGCGTGCTACAACGCTGTGCCTTGCGAATCGCACACTAGCACGCTCCGTGCCAGTGCCATGACAATCCTTGCTTTGGAGATTGATCACATGAATAATAACCTTGGGATATTTCGGAAGGAAAGAAAATAGTAACAGCGGATAGAACAAGTCTAATGGCTTATAGGAGAGTAAGAGAAGAAAACATAGAGTCGTCAAATTGTGTGAGACAGAATTTTTTTGAAAGGATACTTATTATATGAATGCAGATAAATGTCAAGTTACCTTCTCTTTCTGGAGGGCACAAAAATCTGCCTGATACTGGTTAAGCTTCCTTAGCGACAGATCATTTTCATCAACAATAGGAATAGTAATAGCATCATTCGGATGATTGTATTCTGTTATCTCGGCACTGATCTTCTCAATCTGGGATCTTATATCAGAAAACTGTTTAATCCTTTCCTCTTTCTTGGCTCTTAGATTGTTCAACAAAGGCGCGACGGTAGCCAGTTGCTCTTTTAACGATGCCATCTTGCTGTCTTTCTGCGTACAGAAGTGGAAAAGAATCAGTAATCACAAGATTTTGTAATTACTACATTACAAAAAAAAAGAATGGAAGACAGTGCATGGTTAAGTTAATTGTGGGGTCTAAAGTACCCATGACAAACTTTATCATGATTCGTAAGTACTTTGATAGATGCTTAGCACAATGATCAATGGGCAACGCTTAAATGTTAAAAAAAGAATCATTGAACCGACCGTTATCACAAATGTAGATGTTACATATTAATATCTCACAAATACGATCTATATGTAAGACGTGCTAGAATTGATAAAGGTAATAAGCGGTATCATAACTCCACAGTAGTATTCTGTGAGTTTATGATGCTTTGCGATGTCGTGTAATATGGATGGAGATGAAACTATCCACAATATCAGTCCAGTATAATTCAGCATGGATTTCGCTGCTGAAACCTCCAAACTTTTTCTCAACATTAAATATCAAGAATCAGCAGTAAACCAGAGGGATTCGGAGGAGTATTGAGGGGAGAAACTTAGGTGACAACCACTAATTGGTATCGATATGCTACATTAAACATCATGCAAAGTACAAAAGACGGTAAATCAAGTTAGTCCATACTGCTTAGATGTAAGCATAAACTGATACATACAATGCACTATTCAACAACTGAGCTAAAAAATGTGCATGTAGGCACATATATCGAAGGCTGCATAATGTACCTTCAGATGCAGCATGTGCTCCCCGAGGGAGGCAAGGAGAGCTGCGACCTCCGCTTCTTTAGCCGCCAGAGACTGGAGGAGCTGCTGCTTCGCCCTGCTCGCTTCGTCCACTTTCTTTTGATATACTTTCAAGCATTCTCTCTCGATTTCCGACAGCATGCGATCCTTGTCGCCCTCGCTCTCTCCGATCTCTGCCCAGATATGCTGCTTCCAAACAATTAAGAGTACATCAATACATGGTCTATAACAGATTTGTTAATCAATGGATGTGTGATTTTATTCTTATATATAATCAATAATCAACAAGTAGAGACACTAAAAATGAAAACAAAATAAAAGATTAACTAGTGCAAGTATAAAAATTAGAGCAAAGTGAAAAGTAATTGTAGTAATTTAGACCCTACAGGAACAACTCATCATGTTAGAACGTTCCTAATTAGCCAAAAAATAAAAATAAATAAATAAAAAGTTTTACACAACCTAATCATGATTTTTTGCTAAGTTCATTTAAAAAGTTAATTACCTTTCATATAAGTACATTGAAAGGAATCAAAGTACAGAAGCAAAACAATTGAGACACTTGTAAAGGAAAAAGTCTCTTTGCCAAATAGAGCATTTAAAACAAAAACAAACAGAAAATTAAAGAAAAGGCAAAAAAAAAAAAGCAAAGCTTTAAACAAATTACTTTCTTGTAATAAAAAGTTTAAAAAAACAATTAAATCTTTACTTTCTTGAGAATATACATAAATTCTTGACTAAGAAATGAAAATTATAAGAACTATATTCATTTGATTCAGAGTATAAAAATGGAAAAACAAAAAAACACTAGTCAAGAATTAGAGCGTTTTAAGGGGGGAAAAAAAACCCAACAACCTAAACTAAAGAAGCCAATAGCAGAGAGAAAGAAAGAAAAAAAAAACCCAAAAACTAGCTTGCAAAAGCAAGAAGATTATTCAAGAAATGGGGGGGAAAGAGAGAAAGAAAAAGAGAAAGAAGCATCACAATCTCCAAAACCAAGAAGAGTCTGTCTACATGTACCTCAAAACCCAAAACAAAGAGAAAGGGAAACCCCTAAACAGAGTCCCTAAGAACCAAAGAAGCAAGATAAGAGCCATTGAGAGAGAGAGAGAGAGAGAGAGACCTGTAGCTCTCTGAGCAAAGCTCCACAGCTTGTATCCATGCCCACACTAGTGAGGCTCCCTCCCCCAACCCCAATCCCCACCATTTCCAAGCCCAAACCCCCCCAAACCCCAAAACCAAGAACCTAAAAAGAGAAGAGGAGGCCAAAACACACAACAAAAGGACAAATTTTTACAAAGCCCACGACCTAAAGAACACCAGAGAGAGAGAGAGAGAGAGAGAGAGTGAGAGAGAGCTAGGAAGAGAGAGAAAGAGGGGAAGGGAGGTGACACAGAAGAGAAAAGTAGAGAGAGGAAAAAAGCAGCATTTTTTTTGAGCTTCTTCTCCTCCTCCTCTGTCTCTTGGTATAGACTATAGAAAGGGGGGCAAAAATGGGAGCTTTTTAGGGGAATCGGAATGAGATATGCAAAACCAATAAAGCAAAGATTAGGTACTCTAAATTGTAAGTTGGGGGAAAAGAGAAATGCTGGTGTATTGAGTGAGAGAGGTTAGAGAGGAGAGGAACAGTCAAAGAAGAGAGCTTTTTTTATTTATTTATTTATATATATACATATTTTTTGATTTTTTTTTTTTGGGGGGTGGAGAGGAGAAAAGAAAGGAAAAGAAGAAAGGGACTGAGGTGGGCTTTTTGGTAAGTAGAGAAAACAAGAAGAAGAAGCTGAGAGAGATGGGGGAGGAGGGGGTGCTGAGGAGAATACAGCAGTCAATAAAATGAGGCTTTTGGCAGTCTGCTGTTGCAAAAGGTGAATGGGCAAAAGAATCACTGACAGGTGCTGGGGCTCCCCCCAAGCAGGTTTGTAGTGTTCTGCTGCTGCACTGAAGGCTGAAGCTTTTGCAGCTGAGATTTCCTGTAAATACTTCTTTTTCAGATAGAAATGCCAGCAGGCATGGAAATACATATTTTTCATTAAATTAGGAATGACTACTGCACGCTATCCATCAAAATATGAATCAATTAGAATTCAAACTTAGAATCTCGAATATCAACCATCAAATTCTTTACCACTTGCTTTAGAAACGATCGATAATATTATCGACATATCAATAATATATAAAGATAATTTTGTAGAGATCTAAATCATCTCCCTAATAATTTTAAAATGTTATTATAGCAGCTCGTTTGGTAAAATTTATTTTAAAGAACAAAATAAAAAAGGTTGTTTCAAAGATAAAAATAATTAGGCGATTTATTCTCTCTTAGATAATTTGGCTGGAAAAATATCAGAGAAAGAAAGTCGAGATTTTTTTAAATTCATATCTAAATTCGAAAGAATAAATGCTTTCATGTGCTAGAGAACTATAGAACGACCAGCAAATATTCTAAAAGAGTACTTTTCGCAATACTTTTGTATGAAAATTTTTGTGTATTATTTGATTGAGATATCCATCAAAATAAAGGGATCAATTGTTAGTACTATATCACCGACCGTCCCTAGAGCAAATGGCAAAGGACTTGATGATTGGTATCCGAGATCCGAGTTTGAATTCTAGTTGATTAATATTTCTAGCTAAGTTTATTTCTTAACGAAATATACGAAGCGGATAGCGTGCTACCTATCTCTTAAAAAAAAAAAAAAAATTTTAGTACTATATCTGACTTTTCATCTCATTATTATATGTAATTGTCCAAAAAATTGGATTCTGTCTTTTCGACGATCTGCCTAATTGACTGACGGAAGTTCAATTCATGTTCTATTTATAATAGAAGTTGAACTAAAGTGATTAACTTTTCTAGACGATAAAATTAATAATCTTTTAAAATTTACATAAATTTTTTTTGTACGATTCATTGATATAAAATCTAATCTCGAAATTCTTTTCTTATCAAAAAATAAATGTCACATCAAATAAATAGAACCTGTCCCATATCTTGTTGGTGGAGGGTTAATTTGCAAAAGTACAATTTCTAATATCTGGCCCTGGAATATATGGATTCTAATTGCCGACAAATCTATGCGTAAGATGGCCTAAGCCACACGGTTTAATTCGATCTTTAAATTTTGATATTAAAAATCAACGGTTGAACTATGGGAATTCATTATATTAAAAATCAACGGTTGAACGAACACCATACGTAAAAAATTCTACGCACAGCATTATCAAAAATTTACTTCTAAATATGTGACCATGAACTAATCATTGCCTATTTATTGCATACAGTTCCCTAATAATCGTTACTCTTTGCTCTATTTTTTTGTTTATTTTATAATTTGTAATTAAATTTTAAGCTAAATTATAAAAAAATATTCTATAATAATTCGTTTTTTTACTTTTTTTTTTTCTGACATTTAAAAATCTACACTTTGCCTTCTTATAAATAAAAAATATGTACTTCACCTCTTACCGTTAGGGTTCCGTTATAAAATATTTTTTATGCTGAAAAAACCTCTCCGTCCTCTTCCTTGTTGTTTCGCCTCCTTCCGGCTCGCCGCCTCTTCGCCGCGCCGCCTCGCCGTCCTCCACTACCTCGCCCTCGCCTACAACCCCTTCGCCCTCTTCCGCCGCCTCGCTTTCACCCTCGTTGCCTTGCCTACCTCTCCATCAACGTCCATCTCGATTTTCTCCTTACTATCGTCGAAATCGAGGGGCGGCGAGAGTGCAGGAGGAGAAGGGGAGCAGGTGGAGAAGGAAATGGAGAGAAATCGTGGCCGATTGAGATCAAAATCGCAGCCGATCGAAGGGTCATTTTACACACCGTAATCCCTGTGAACATTTTTTATTTTATAGAGAGGCAAAGTGTAGGTTTTTAAATGTCAAAAAAAAAAATAAAAAAGCGGATTATTACAGAAAGGTTTTCTATAATTTAGCCTAAATTTTAACACAATATTGGTCTAATTTTTAAAGGAGCAATACAATATTGGCACTCTATTAGCAATGACCAATCATAATCAATTATTTAGAAATGCCACACTAATGGTAGTTAAGAAAGAGATATCATATTAGAGAAGAGATGCTTTAAATTCATATATTTTATTTTCCATATCCCGTTTTATATCCGAGTGTTGTCGCTTGTTAAATAAAATATTAATGTCCTTTTCTTTAATATTTAAATTTTTAAAATAAATAATTAGTTTATTTATTTAATATTAAAGTATTACCTACATTTGCCAACACAATAATAATACGTAGGTGGCATTTCTATTTTGATTCAATTCATATATATATAATTCAAGTTTCCATGCGTGTGCATCAGCAGATATGTTTTATAATAATGAGAACTAACATAACTTTGGTTAGTAAAAATAAAAAGTTCAAATTATGGACAGAAAAATATTTTAGTTTTTGTGATTTTACTGTTATGAGTTGTTGATATATTGATAAAATTTTTAACTATGTGTATGAAGCGATCAAAATTCTTTACATAAATATATATATATATATATATATATATATATATATATATATATATATATATATATATATGTGTGCGTTAAAGAAAAAAATATTATTCAAAATCAGTAGCAGTGCTCAGGTAGGAATTAAAAAGAACGTGGACTTAAACAACTTATTTTGGGGCAACCAAAATGGCCCCGTTTGGGTCGGGGCAAGATTTTAAATCTTCGTCAAGACGAAATTTGTATTCATCGTATTGTACCATGTCAATAAATTATCGGTTTGATACAAATCCCGTACCGATGACACAGTTCAAAACTCTCTATTCTTTAAATTAGTGAGTAATTTTCTCAATAAAGTTCAAAAGATATGTTAAAAAGACATATTAAATAATTAGAATATTTTGTTGCTAAAAAAAATAAATATTTAATAATATTATTTGTCAAGACACAAGAATTTTTTTTAACCTAAGACGTATCGCACGGATTCGCACGCACCGTGCAAGAAGTTTCCTAAGATTTATTCCGCGCCACACTTAAATCCCTGGTTCGGGGTATGAGCAGGTGGCGCTATTCCCCTAAACCGATGTTTTACCCGAATATTTTATTTCGATCAAACCTTGCTATTCCCTATATACCTAATAGCAAGAAATTTGCTATTTCACCATTTTGATGGAAGAGTGCTATTTCAATGTTTAATTTCAAACTTAATTTAAATTATAAATTGAATTAAAACTAAATTATATAAATAATAATATGTTATACAATATAATACATTATTTTTATTATAAAATTATTAATTATTATACTATATTAATACATATTATTTAAATTTAAATATAATAAATTATATTTAATATTGTAATATTTTTTTTTTATTATATTCAATTTTAACTAGAATTTTAAAAAATTTATAAATTTATTATAATAAATTATTTTTATTAATTGCTCCCACCACTATTCTTATTTTAAAATTTTAAAAATTAAAATTTTAAATTTTTAAAATTTATAATCTGAAATCTCAAATTTAAAGTTTATAATTTTAAATTTAAATTTTAATATTTTAAAATTTTAAATTTAAAATTTGATATTTTATATTTTTTAAATTTAAATTTGATCTTAAACTTAAAGTTTGAAATTTAAAATTTAAAATTTTGAATTTAAAATTTGATATTCAAAATTTGATATTTAAAATTTCAAATTTTAATTTCAAATTTTGAAATTTCAAAGTTAGAATTTAAAATTTAAAAATATATATTTAAAAATTTTAAAATTTAAATTCAAATATAATAAGAGGATAATATCTTTATTTTTTATTTATAAAAATTTACTATCCTTCTTATTCTATTTTACCTACCCAAACACTTTTTTTATTCCCTAAAATAATCCAATTTCCATCCAAACGCAAAATTGATCTAATTACATCAATTTATACATATTCCTGACATAGCCACTTTTTGTTTATCCCCGAGCCAAACGATATAGGCAAGTCTCACTGGAGACACTTTTGAGTACGTTTGTTTCACCAAATGTTAAAAAAAAGTATAGTTGTTTTTCAGTATAAATGCTCATCGTTGTTTAGTTCGAAGAAAATTCGTAACTCTACTTTTTTTCAAAATACTATAAATTGATTTTGCCTTATGTGGCAGTAAAGTCAATTATGAGAAAGAAAGAAATAGAAAAAAAAATAGAAATTAACTCGTGTAAATTTTGTTACACACACTTATTATGTGCTAGTGTAAAATTTAGAGTAAAATAGAAACAAAGTGTGGATCACTTGAGTTCTAAAGTTATTAACTTTCTATCAAATAAATTATAACTTTTATCTAAATTTTAATTCAACTAAAGAATATTTTCAACCTAAAACCTAGTGACAGACAAATAAACAGATATTTATGGTGTTTATTTTATTTATAAAATTAGAAACTACAAGCTTTTCTCATGCCCTGTTTGAAAAAATCTGAATCTAATTCACAGTTATTTTTCTCAATAGTATTATACTTACTTAAACAACATTATCTTATTTGAAAAAACTTGGTATTGCAGGTGTTTTTGGATCACTCCAATCACTATGAATCTTACAAAAAAAAAAAAAAAAAAAAAAAAAAAAAAAAAAAAAACTTATTTTTAGAAAGTTAAAGAGAGAGAGGGAGATGAATGGCTAAAATAATTTACTCACTGTATTCCAAAATTTCATAGTTTGAGCATATTTTTTTTTGTTGTTTTACCCCAAATTACATAGAAATAAAATTGTTTTGTTATATTTTGTAATATTACAAAAGCCAACCAAATAATTCCAAGAGCAAAATACAATACTAGTCAAAATACTCTGATTTTGATAAATACCTGATCACTTTTTAAGGTTTCCAAACAAAACCTTATTGTGCTTGTGTAAAATGCACTTTATAACTTCATTGTGACAAAAAAAATATCCAAACCCATAAATATGATCTTACTTGGGTTGTACAAAAAACTTGTGCCAATAAAGAGTGTAGTTTTACTCTTGTAATAATAATAAGAAAGCTACCTAACATTGATTGTTTGGGATCCTCTTTTGTTGTACCAACCAAGAGAACATATTCTTCAAAAAACCATTAGAGCTCACCAAATGCTATTCAAAAAAAAGAATTTGTTAACTCAAGAGTGAACACCAAATTTTGGTAGAGATATGGAAACACACAGACATTTAGCTAATAATTAACCAAATAAATGTTTATAAATGGAAAAACATGTGGAGTGACTCTCTGAACTCCATTAATTTTGCAAATAACTGCATGAACTTACCGACCGTAGCCAAGCTTCAATCCGAGACCCAAGTCAATCCTAACACATTTTCAAATGTTTATTTCTAAATGAAATAAACAAAGCGGGTAGCGTGCTATCTATCTCTCAAAAAAACTGCATGAACTTTTAATTTTGACAATAAAGCTCTCCTAACTTAATCAAATAATTCAGTAGGTTACCGACCGTTTCTAGAGCAAGTGCCCCACATGAGCCAAAAAAGTATAATTTACCCAAATTTTTTTTAAGGTATGTGGATGGGCCCCACATGAATGTCATGTGGGTCCCTCATATCCTTTAACTTACTATTGTGGCCATAAAATGAAATAAAAATCTATATAGGCATAGTGGTGACAGGTAGGAGTTAATAGTGAGAGGAAAAGGGGCCGCACAACACTACTACTACTACTTGTTGTTGTTCCGGGACCCCTTGCAGATTCCAGCCCTTCTATATATGGACGTGACTTCCCATCTGTTTCCTGCCTCCCCAGCTCTTGCATTGTATCATTTTTTTCATTTTTCTTATTTTGTTTTATTTTGGTAAACTAAAAAAAAAAAAAATTTGTATTTTTCTTATCTTGTTTTATTTTGATAAACTTAAAAAAAGAAAAAGAAAAAGAGAGAGAGAGAGAGAGAGTATGGAGAATGAATTTAAATGAGAGTACTGCTATGGGTATCCTAGAATACCATATAGTACAATGCTATTGATAACATGGTAATACTATTTATTTATTACCCACCGTCGCTTGTGTAACCGGTAAAAACTCAGTAATTGATATTCAAGGTCTTAAATTAATTTGAATCCTAATTGATTCGTATTTTTAACTAATTTTATTTCTAAAAAGAAATAAACAAAGTGAATAACATGCTATTTTTTTCTTAAAAAAATTATTATTATTATTATTATATTTCTATATATATATATATATATATATATATATATATATATATATATATATATATATATATATATATATATATATATATATAGAGTTGAGCTGTAATACTCTTAAGAAAGATTTAGCCTTATTTTACTCTCGAAATTGTTTTCGATGATAGAGCTTCCAAATTGATGATCGGCTCCGTTGAACATGATCTATACCACTTAAAGTGTTTAGAAATCAAATTTCAAATATTTTCGACATCATTTGCCTAATGATCAAAGGGTTTGAAATTTGTAATTTTAATGGTGGATAAGAGACGTTTTCTCGTTTAACGGTGTAAAGATATCCAAATCAATTGAATTTTTGTTAGAAAATTTTTTAAACTATTTAAAACAAGATCTATACTCTTGATCTTGATTACAAGACTCCTATCATCATTTTTTAAAGAATATTCATTTTCAACCATTCATTTTCTGCTCACTAGATGGATACAAGAACAATATCGAAAGTGCGTGAAATTTGATTTTTATGTAGTTTAAATGGTTTAGATTATATTTAACGAGCCGATCGTCAATTTGAAAGCTTTATCATCAAAAACAACTCGAGAGTAAAATAGGCTACTCTTAAGAGTATTCTACCAACTCTATATATATATATATATATATATATATATGCTACTTGGATAAAAAGTAGTGGTTCCTTAGGATTGTATATATATATATATATATATATATATATATATATATATATATATATATATATATATATATATATATATATATATAAGAGAGAGAGAGTTAGTTGAGCTGTAATACTCTCGATAAGAACGAAGCGTTTTACCATCGAGTTGTTTTCGATGATAGAACTTCCAAATTGACGATCGACTCCGTTAAATATGATCTAAACCATTTAAACTACCTAGAAATCAAATTTTACGCACTTTCGATATTATTCTTTTATCCATCTAGTGAACAGAAAATGAACGGTTGAAAATAAATATTCTTTAAAAAATAATGATAGGAGTCTTGTAATCAAGATCAAGAGTATAGATCTTGTTTTAAATAATTTAAAGAATGTGATTTGGATATCTTTATATCGTTAAACGAGAAAACGTCTCTTATCCACCATTAAAATTACAAATTTTGAAACCCTTTGATCATTAGGCAAATGATGTCGAAAATATTTGAAATTTGATTTCTAAACACTTTAAATAGTATAGATCATGTTCAACTGAGGATCGTCAATTTGAAGCTCTATCATCGAAAAACAACTCGATAGTAAAATGTCCCGCGCGTTTACTATCGAAAGTATTCTAGCTCAACTCATATATATATATATATGCTACTTGGATAAAAAGTAGTGGTTCCTTAGGATTAGGTGGGTGTGGTTGGTTGGATAGTATAATTTAACGATAGAAATAATTAAATAATAGATCTAACGGCAAAAAAATTGATAATATCAAGAGTTTGGTACTATCGATAGTATAGTAGCCGGACTTATTATTTATAATCAACGGTCCATTTCACACGTGAGTGTAAGATATTTCAATATGTCCAAGACGCAAACATAAATTCAATAAGAAGAATTAAAATACGCTGGATCTAATAGAATTTGAACTCAAAAATATGATTTTGGCATTATATTAGAATATTTGAAATAATTATTTTATCTTAAAAGCTTAAACTGCTTAGAGAACGATATTTTTAATATTTATATTCACGAAACCTATTAACCATGGGTCGCTATTAAACGGCCCCCTCAACCTTTATTAATGTATTGAAACCTCTCCACTTTGATTTTGTTTATAAGTCACAATAATTGTAAATTTTGTTAAATTTAACAGCTTTACTAGCTGGTAGCCGGCGAATATTTAAATTTTGTTCGCTACAAAATTATCAAAAATATTAAATTTGATAAAATAATCGATAACGTTTATAAAACCTTCATTTTTAATAAATTGAAAGTTAAAAGAGTTTTTAAATGAAAAAAAAAAGTAAAAGTTAAGAGGTCTCCACACATTTTTACCCCTCTTTTTTTTTTTTTACTCCATAATTAATAATAGAGGGATATATATCCTCATAATAATAATATCCAAATGCCATGCCATATAGGCTTTGTGGAAGGTACTATATGTAACACACAAGAGACAATGGTATCACTTTTATGATAATAATAATAATAATAATAGATCGAGACCGACCGTTCTTGCAGCTAAACACAGCAGCTGCTATTTGTGATTTATAATTCTTAAGCTTCAATCCTACCGATTCATATTTCTAAATGTTTTATTTTTAAACGAATAAACGGGTTTTGTACGCGTTTACCTATCTCTCAAAAAAATAATAATAATAATAATAGAGTTCGACTATGATACTATCGAAAGTATCAAGCGTTTAGTGCTACCGAATTGTACGTTTACCGTTAAATTTAATCTTTGAATATTTTTATCCGTTAGATTATAATATTTAGCCAATAATTCACTCAACCCTCGGGAGCCCATATCATCATAACTGTATATTTTTTCATCCAAAGGCCGAAACCTTAATAGCACAAAACGCTTGGTTCTATTAATAGTATTCCAGCCTAATTCATAATACTATAATATATAGGATTAATTGCTAGCATATCTTTGCAAATTATCTTAAATAACTCATATATTTGTATAGGCTCTAAAAATATTTGTATACCCATACAAACTTCAAAACAATCTTACAAACATGCACTTTATCCTAGGTGAGATAGTGCCTAATCCATAGGCATATCTTTCAGATATATCCATAAATTGTTATCTACTGTAAAAAAAATAATTATTTTGCCTATTTAAAGTACTATATCACTTTTGTTTTTAATTTGCCATTAACGTTCTCTTAGTTTCGCTCATTCTTCAATTAATTAAGATCATAAAATTTAGTTTTTTATATACTTTCAACAGCATTGCTAGATTATATTTAACGAAGCTGATCATTTCCATAATTGGATAGTACAATCTGAATGCTATATATACCAAAAAAGGAAAAAAAAACCTTCAAATACAATCTTGTGGTTTCATTTTATCTTTTTATTATCGATTCCGCTAATTTTTTTCGTTAAATCAATGGCAAAGTTAAAACTAAAAGGTAGTAAAGTGAATATTCAATAAATCTAGATTAGTTAAATGAAACTTTTTTTTTGTATATAATTTAACAAAATATTAACGAAAAAAACTGACGAAAGATATAAATGAAACCACGGAATACTAACTTGATATACTTTAAACCACGGGATACTAAAGTGAGAAAGTACGAAATCACATAAGTAGTATTTGAAGTTTGCTCGAAAAAAAAAAAAAATTGATGAGGAATATTTTTGTATATAACTGTCGAATAAATTCTTTATAAAAAGGGGGAAAAAAAAATTGCAGCAAAAGACTCCTACATGCATGGGAACCTTCTGCAGCATCTTATGCACTGTCAGGAGAGCGAGAGCGAGAGACACATTGATTTTTTTTTTTTTTTGCGCCATTTTTTGTATTAATTTACTCCACACCAATCGATTCGACATGCATTGAGGGATTAAATTAAATATATATTAAGGAATAAAAAAGCTTCAGATTAACATCCATACGTATAAACTGTGTACATAGACCACGAACTTATTGAATTAATAAGAGATAAGGATCCCAACTAAGGTATATATATATATATATAGAACTAGGCTACTATGCTATTAATAGCAAAGTCATGCTACCAAGTTTTTACCATCAATTGAGAGATGCTTAGGATGATGTGGGCCTCAAAGGTTAAGTGGGTATTGGTTGAATAGTATGATCTAACGGGTGAAAATCATCAAAGTGGATCTAACTGGAAAATCTCAGAAGACCGAGTCTTCGCTATCGATAAGATAAATGGACTCATATATATATATATATATATAGAGTAGAGCTAGAATACTTGTAAAAGTATTACTTGGGTGGTGCTTTAGTGTTTTAAGCCCTTGGATGGAGAGATGTGAGGTTGAGATGATGGTGGTAGGTGGTGATAGGTGGTGGTAGGTGGAATAGTGTTTGATCCAAGGGGTATTAGTAATTGGGATGTAGATCTAATGGCTAAAAATCTAATAGCACCATGGGGATGATACTTGTAAAAGTATCCTAGCTCAACTCTATATATATATATATATATATAGAGAGAGAGAGAGAGAGAGAGAGAGAGAGAGTTTGGTGCTATTGTAAAAGCACCAAGCATTTGGTACTTGTGATTTTTTTACCGTTAGATCTACATCTTTAATTATTTTCATCTGTTAGATTATACTATTCAACCAACCAACAGAGAAGTATAAGTAAATCTGCTTGTATCTAATCATCAAGGTTAACTTAATCTTTTTTTTTTTTTTTTTTTTTTTTTTGAGAAATAAGTAGCAAGTTACGTGCTTCATTCATTAAGAATACTTAACTAAGTCATATACGATTTAAACAGTGCCTCCTGGTCAAAAAAGCATAGGAGCTTACAGTACTTTTAAAAGCATAGGAGCTCAATCCTATATATATATATAGAGAGAGAGAGAGAGAGAGAGAGAGAGAGAGAGAATACGACTACTATACTTTTACGAAAGATACGCCTTTCGTACTCATTCTTTTTTACTTGTTGATACTATTTTGCATAATATTTTCTGTTGATATGATCTTTTGAATAATTTGGCATCAGATCGGAATTCTTTCATTTTTCGTATTAATGTGTTCGCGTCGTTCATTTTTTTTGTCGGCGTACGTAACATGATCTGTCCTGAAATGGGTGGCCAGGGTTCACAAATTGATTAATGTCCCTGCACTTAACTAATAATAATTACTTGATGAAACTATATATATATATATATATATATATATATATATATATATATATATATATATATATATATATATATATATATATATATATGATAAATTAATTAATGCAAGACATAAGTGTAACGCAAAATATAAATCAATCATTTGGGAAATAATCCTGTCCACTTATTAAAGGTCAACGCGATGAAGCATATCTCAGCAATTAATAAATTAAAAATCCACGTCAGCAGCAAGTGCATCCACAGATGATTGGGTTTCGGTGGGAGATCTAATCGTAAGGACTCTGGACTATGACACTGTGACTACCATGTCTTAACTACCACTACTACTAATAAGTCAAAAAAAAAGAGGCACATATGAACTTTTAATTTTAACAATTTAGTTTTTCGAACTTTAATATATATATATATATATATATATATATATATATATATATATATATATATATATATATATATATATATATATATATATATGTACAGAATTTTTTTGAATTATAAATTATTTTAAGCTGGCTATCAAATATTTCAAAATTTTAATTTTATTACCTAATTTTTTCATTTTTTGACTTTAAAAACTAAGCTAATTAACTATTAATGAATTTATAATTGCGACAATAGTATAAAGTATACTAATTAACTGAAGCTGTAGAGATAAATTAACTCAGATCAAATAAACTGAAAAGTTGGATAGTAAAGTTTGAGCAGTTGATTCAAAATAATCTGTAAGTTCTGTAAAATTTTTACCTTGTAACTTATTGAATAGCTCAACTGGCCCACGTCACATTTTAGTTGACTATATATATAGCATGTAATATTGCACAATAATGATGCTCAATTAATCATAATTAGAGAATAAAAACATGGTTTAATTTCTTTGCATTTTATGGTTTAAAAAAGTTATACGTAATATACTCGACTAAAATAACTGTATAATCAATAACTTTGATTGAGGACCGGCGCCAATTAAGCGATTTGATAAAATCTGAAGGGCCTTAGTGCAAAATCTAATAAATAAATTCTAGTTAAATAAAACAATTAAGTAAATTATAAATATATTTGCAAAAAAGTCATCTCAAAAATATTTATTGTAAAAATCGTCTCAACAATTTGTCACTATGTTGACTGAGAAAAATTAGAAAAACAAACTTTCTAAACTTTTCGATGTAATAAAAATTCAAAATTTATTAGTTATCGAATATTGAATTAATTAATACTTTTTAAAGTATAAAAGTTTGTTGGTTTAAACTATACGAAAATGATTTTGAATACCATGAAAATATAATATACAATAGAAACATTAAATAGCTAAATATAAGGAATAAAAAGAAACAACAATATTATACACAAAACCACGTACAAATTTAAAGTAGGATTATGTGTGCACAAAACATTGGTATATATCATCACAACTCAATTTCTTTTATTATAAATCAAATTCATTTTTTATATAAAATCTATAAAAAAAAAAATTTAGTTTTTTTGAAAATTATTCGCGAAAAAAATTTCTGACTCAATTTTTTTTTATTTAATAGATTCCTACAAAATGCAGTATATTTTGGAAAAATAATTTCAGATTTCAATATAGAAAAAATATGTTTTTTGTTTTTCCATTTTTTTATCTGAAAAAAAAAATACTCTTAAAATGGTTTTATGTAGAAAATTATTTTTTTCTTTATCCATAACCAGGCTTCCTCTGGAGAACCAAACAATTCTTACATGTTCTTGTTGATTAATATATACTTCTTAATTTGGATGAGGATTATTTAGATATGGCGTGATTTATTTAAGGCGATCTATAAAGATACTGTCGGTTTATTCAAGTCGATTTATAAAAATATGATAGATATATCTAACGGTTAGAATGTATCTAGACACGTTTTTGTTGGACGGACGTGATTTAACATCTTATATCAAATTATATATAAATATGTAGCATACAGGAGTTCCGATCTAACTCTAATTTAATTTTCTGTGACGGCTTCATCTCCGAAATAAGAAAATTAGACTCGCATATCGCGAACCAAGACGAATCACGAGTAAAAATCATCGCCTACAAATCGGGTACAGAAATCGAAATCATGATAGAAGATACGATCTTAGTTTCTAATAAAGTTTCAACAGATTAAGTATATTAGTTGTCGAAAACCAAATTTCTGAATATTGTTGATGTAGCAGTAATGTACTGATCTTTCTAAAGTCAAAATCTAGAAGTTTTCGCAGCATACGAGATTATTAATTATGAATCAGACTGTATTTATGCAAATAATAATAAAATTATTTTTCATACTTTATTGAATTTCTTTCATGTCAGCGGTACGGAAAAAATATGATTGCTTCTTTGACTAATATTTTGCTCCAAAAAATAATAAAAGGACTATCTTATAAATATTGTATGTTCTAATTCGTTCAATTATTAGGTGTTAAATGATTGCAAGACCCTACCTTTTACTAAGAAGAGCTGCAGATAAAGGCTGCGTACACAAAGATTTTTTTTGTATATTATTATTAGGTGATTGTTCATCAATCTAAAAATGATGTCACAAAATCAAATGTCACAATAATTGTGTCAAATCATCCTCCACTAAACCAAATAAACCATTCATATCTACTTTCCTTTATTATTATTATTATTATTATTATATTTTTTTTTGAGGTAAAAGTACTTAACACACTAATAACTTCATTCATTTAGAAAATACATTTTGCTATAAATATTGAGACAACAGGACCTCGAATGGATCAAACAGTTATATGAAAAAAATAAAAAAATACATAAATAAATAAAAGTGAAAAAATAAAACGTCACTTAATAAAGTCGCTAAACTTAGCCCATTTTCTTATCATTTCACGAAGTTGTCTGATAGCTACCATTATAAGGCGTCGAAAGATTAATTTCTAAAAATTACATTATTTTTTTCTCGCCAAATTATTCACCAACAAGCCGCCAAACTAGTCAGCCCCTTCTCAACTGAACAACCCCTTCTTTGAATGCACTCCCTTGTATTAGGGACATTGTATATCCAACTAATCAAATAGTTTTTTAAAAAAAAAAATATCCATCCCATCATGATTATAAAAAAAATATTTATATTATATTTTTTTTAAAAAAAATATGATTAACTTATTATTTATATGTGATGCAAGTGTTGACATAGTAGACCTCCTCCTATTACTTTGCACAGACCTACTTGCGAGTAGTGTAAAAATAAAGTATTAAAAAGAAAGAACTTTTACTTATTTATTTTTGACTCCTATTTAAAATTTATAAATTTATTTAAAAATTCTTAAATTATGTTTTAAGTTTTGAAGCATATATTAAAATATTATCCCTAAAAAAAGAAATGGAGTATTTTAGTGTTTTGAAGTAATTTTTACGGTCAATCAGTCACAACTTCTGTATTAATAATTTATCAATATTTGACCAACTAAATTGAATTATGAGACTTCCTTGCAATAATTTCAAAAGTTTAAACTGAAAATTACAAGTTAAAGTTTGAGAATCAAAAGTATAGTTTACCCTAATTTTTAGAAGATGATGTTTAATTGGATATTGTTTTACAATTTTAGAATGCATAAACTAAATCCTAAAATTCTGTAATTTTTCAGCAAAATTGATATGAGCTTTTACATGTAGACTAAAAAATAAATAAAGGTCCTATCCTCTTTCTTCTCTATATGGAGTGGCCAATTTTTTTTATCAAAATTATTTTAGGTGTAATATATATGGTTAAATCAATTTTTGTCAAAATTATAAATTTGCGATGTACTTTCTCCATTTGAGATGTATTAATATATAAAAAATACTAGCTGTATCACTGCATGCAGCTAAAGAGGTGTAGGGTGTGCACCCCCGTCCATCCAAAGATAAAATATACCCAACTAGTCACATCAACATGACTAGCTCGTCATATCAACGTGACTAGTGGTGATGTTCCATCCTTGGATGGGTGGAGTGTCTATTCTATATCTTTTGAGGGTGTACAACGAGCATTGCTCATATTAAATTTATTCCTCAAAAAATTCTCTCGTGCATATATATATATATATATATATAATCTACATGGTGCTTGTAAAAGACCAAGATTTGGCCATGAATTTTTTACCGTTAGATCTACGACTTTAATCATTTTCATCCGTTAGATTATACTATTCAACCAACCACACACTTAACCCAAGGGGGGCCCACATCATTCTAACCGTACATTTATTAATCCGAGGGTTAAAAACTTACAAGCACCAATGACAGATTTTTAAAAGCATTTAAAGCTCAATTCATATATATATATATATATATATATATATATATATATATATATAGAGTAAGGCTGGTGTGCTATTAATAGCACAACCAGCCTTGTGCTAGTGTTTTTTTTACCGTCGGATGGGCTTTAAGATCCGTGCATGACTTACAAAGGAGTTAACGGAAAAGGTCTCTGTTAACCGGCAACTGGCACTCTCTCTCATCCCTCCCATCTATCCCCCTCTCTCTCTCTCTCTCTCTCTCTCTCTCTCTCTCTTCATGTTCCCAACGTAACCTTCTCTTTCTCTCTCTTTCTCTCTCTCTCCCCCACACCCTCCCTCCCTGCCTGCACCCCCCCTCCCGGCGCCTTCCCTGCTTGCGCGCGCGCCCCCCCCGGCACCCTCCCTGCCTGCCCCCCCACCCACCCCGACGCCCTCCGTGGCCGCCTGCGGTCTCTCATCTCCTTCTCTGTACGGAAGGCCGGCACGCTGCGCGCTCGCGTCGCCCCTCCCTCTCCAACATGGTACGCCCTCTTTTTTTCTAATTTTTTTATATTTTTATTTTTTTTTCCAATCCAAAAATTAGATCTATAAATTTGTTTGTATTTATATATATATATATATATCCGAAAAGCGGAAAAAAAATTTATATTTGTTGAAACTTGATTTTTAAACAAGATCTTTCATAAAAAAAAATTTAAAATAAAAATGTTAGATGTTGTTTATTTTCTTCAAAATTTGAAATCCGAAAATTTTGAAAATCTTTAAAAAAATTTGAAAAATCTTAGAGTTATTATTTCTTTTGTAAAAAATTTGAGAGTTATTATTTCTTAGAGTTATTATTTCTTTTAAAAATCTTTAAAAAAATTGAAAAAAAATTGAAATTTGAGACTTATTATTCTCCTTTTGTTAAAAATCTGAAAATTTTGAAAAATTTGAAAATCTTAAAAAAATTTCAGATCTATAAGTAGTTATTTCACAAACTTTTTTTCCTTGTACAAAATGTTTAGGAAAAAAAAAAAATTTTCAGATGTTGTTATAAACCCTTATTTGTCCCTAATGCTTTATTTCTTTTCTTAAAAATAAAAAAAAAATGAAAATCTGTTTGTTTTATTAGTTATTATTTCTTTTAAAAATCTGAAAATTTGCTTAAAAAATATGTTTGAAAATCTGAAAATTTTTTAACAAATATGGTGATTTGCAGATTGTTGATAAAGCACTATCTATTGAAGAAAATTCTAGTGAGAGTCTTCAAGCAACAGATGAAGATGAATCTTGAAAGCACTATCTTTTGTGAAGCATATATGTTTTGTTTGTAATGTTGTATGGATTATTTCAAGCATGTATGCTGACAGTTTGTAGTGTTGTATGGATTATTTTTTTTGAAGCATGTATGTTTTGTTTGTAATGTTGTATGGATTATTTTTTTTGAAACATGTATGTTTTGTTTGGAGTGTTGTATGGATTATTTGAAGCATTTATATTTTGTTTCAATCAACATGCTCTTTTTATGTACTAGACATTTGCATAGTGCTTGTTTAATATGTTTCTTTATTTGATGCTTTGTTGTTTCTAATTTTGAGGGTTTTGAATCGTCGAGTGAGAATGCGCAAATGTGATCTCTTCGTTATGCCCCAAATCGTGAAATTGCTTTCATTTCCTGTGTCCAAATAGTTTGAATTGAATTGGATTTGATAAGAATAAGCAATTGGAGTCAAATGTAAAAGAAATATGGACTCATTTTGAGCAACTCATTGAGGAGAATTTGGATTTGTTTATCAGCTTAGATATGTACAAAGTCAAAACAGAAGATTTGGCTAATGAGAGTTCTATGTTGACACCAGAAGCCTGTGAGGTTACTGATTCTAATAATTCTCATGTGGATGGCAAAGCTAGCAACGCACAAGATTCTCTGGTTCAATTCATGGATTGCACTCTCACTCCACTTCCCTTTCATTTTCAGATTTTTAAAAAAAATAAGAGCACTATATCATGAGCAGTCAATACTTTTGCAAACATAAGAGCATTATATCACGAGGAGTCAATACTTTTGCAAACATAAGAGCACTTCTGAAATGGCAAGTATCAATTCTTTTAATACAAATTTTTTACTTTCTAAGAGAATAGAATTTTAACACAGAGAATTGCTAAAATAAATATAATAAATATCTTTCTTTCAGTTTCGATTCTTTCCGTCAATACTGTTGTCCTCGTAGAAACTTATGTAAATTTAATTTTCAAGCTCTCCATTTATGGTTTGAAGCATCTTTTCCGTCAATATTGTAATTTATGGTTTGAAGCATCTTTTCATTTGATTGTATTTGAGGAGATGCTGCTGATTCAAACGCCAAATTTTCCTTCAACTGTGAAAGATTTGAACTTCCTCCTTCGCTCCATTCTTTGAATATCATTGATTTCTTATCGCACCACATGAAAAAATCATAGTAATTTTTATTGTCCTTTCCATATTTGCGACAACCGTAAAATTGTCTTCCTTTACTTCTACATTGTTGTGAAGATCGAATAATGGCTATCTCGTTACATTTGCACAAAACTGGCCTATCTTCAGAAGAATTCGCCATTAATAATCTACAAAAAATGGTAAACTTATCACAATTAGAATTGAACTATTTTTTTATAATAAAAATTACATTAAAAGAACCTCACAAATAATCTACTGCAAACATATTTTTTAAACAAATTTTCAGATTTTTAAAAGAAATAATAACTAATAAAACAAACAGATTTTCATTTTTTTTATTTTTAAGAAAAGAAATAAAGCATTAGGGACAAATAAGGGTTTATAACAACATCTGAAAATTTTTTTTTTTTCCTAAACATTTTGTACAAGGAAAAAAAGTTTGTGAAATAACAACTTATAGATCTGAAATTTTTTTAAGATTTTCAAAATTTTCAAAATTTTCAGATTTTTAACAAAAGGAGAATAATAACCCTCAGATTTCAAATTTTTTAAAGATTTTTAAAAGAAATAATAACTCTCAAATTTTTTACAAAAAAAATAATAACTCTAAGATTTTTCAAATTTTGTTAAAGATTTTCAAAATTTTCGGATTTCAAATTTTGAAGAAAATAAACAACATCTGACATTTTTATTTTAAAATTTTTTTTTTTATGAAAGATCTTGTTTAAAAATCAAGTTTCAACAAATATAAATTTTTTTTCCGCTTTTCAGATATATATATAAAGACAAACAAATTTATAGATCTAATTTTTGGATTGGAAAAACAAAATATAAATATAAATAAAAAAAAAATTAGGAAAAAAAAAGGGCGTACCTGGTTGGAGAGGGAGGGGCGACGCGAGCGCGCGACGTGCCGGCCTTCCGTACAGAGAAGGAGATGAGAGACCGCAGGCGGCCAGGGAGGGCGAGCGGCCAGGGAGGGCGTCGGGGTGGGGGGTGGGCGCAGGCAGGGATGGTGCCGGGGGGGGGGGCGCGCACGCAGGCAGGGAGGGTGCCCGGGGGGGGCGCGTAAGCAGGGAAGGCGTCGGGGTGGGGCGCAGGCAGGGAGGGAGGGTGTGGGGGAGAGAGAGAGAAAGAGAGAGAGAGAAGGTTACGTTGGGAACATGAAGAGAGAGAGAGGGTTAGATGGGAGGGAGAGAGAGATTGCCAGTTGCCAGTTAACAGAGACCTTTTCCGTTAACTCCTTTGTAAGTCATGCACGGATCTTAAAGCCCATCCGACGGTAAAAAAATCACTAGCACAAGGCTGGTTGTGCTATTAATAGCACACCAGCCTTACTCTATATATATATATATATATATATATATATATATATATATATATATATATATATATATATATATATATATATATATATATATATATATATATATATATATATATATATATATCCTTCTGTTATTAAAATTTAGATAATCATGAGTTAAAAAAGCTAATCAGAGTTAGTTAAGAAGTAAAATAATCTTGTTACCTCTTATATATACATAACTTGTATTATAATGTCATCTTTCTCACTCTCTTCTTTTTATTCATGGCGACGGCAAGACCTAAGGCGGCAGCAACTCGAAGGCGAGGCCCTCAGTTGCAAAAAAAAAACGACGTACGCTGCACGTTTCACGATAAAGGCGATGGGAGAGAAAGAAAAATAAATTTAAAGACAAGGGGAGAGAAAGAAAAATAAATTTTTTTAAAATAAATTTGTAAAGGTAAAATAGTCATTTTATACACCCACGATTAAAAAAACTAACAATGAATCAAACTTTTTAGAGAAATATATTTATAAACCAGTAAATTTTTGAAAGGCTAACTGATAACTTAAGAATTATAGGAATAAATTTAATATTCTATATCTCTCAACGGATCTGAATGAAATCAACCCTAATATATAGGGATAATTGGAGTCTTGCTACTATACTATGGTATCAAGTTCTTGGTACTTTTGAGTTTTCTATCGTTATATCTACTCTTTGATTATCTTCACTTGATAGATTGTACTATTCAACTAACCACCCACTCAATTCTAAAAGACCACTATTATCTTACCAGCATATCCTTTCATCTAAGAGCTGAAAAGTCGATAGTATTATCCTCATTACCGCGTTTGATTCGTGTGGTATGTAATTTATTCGGTATTGCAGCAAAGCATTACAAGGTGTAAGATTACATAAAAACTATTGCGGAGAGGGGGGAGTGTGCATTTTGGATTAGTGAAAGCAGCTAAGTTTGCCTGTTATATAAAATTACAAGTTTATCCCTTCAACACTTAAAACACTTTCAATACGTTATTTTAAAAATTTTAATTTAAAATTTGAATTTGAATTTTCAAATTTTAATTTAAATTTTAAATTTAAATTTTAAACTAAAAGTTTAAATTTTAAATTTTAAAATTCAAATTTGTATTTTGAATTCTAAATTTTAAATTTAGATTTTAAATTTTAAAATTTAATTTATATTTAAATTTAGATTTTAAATTTATAAATTTTATATTTATATTTAAATTAAAATATTCAATTTTATATTTTTGTTCAAATTTAAAATTTTTAAAATTTTAAATTATTTAAAATAAAATTTAGTAAAAAAATATTATTTGTAAACAGTAGAAATGTTTTTTTCAAATATGACTAAAATTAATTTTGGAATAGACTATACTTTATTGTCAAGATTACTAAATTTTATAACTGAACCAAACATAATAATACTATAAACACTGCAATTCAACATTAAATTAATGTATTAAACCGAGCGCGCTAATACAATATCAATAGTAATATCATTTAAAAATATAAAATATTTGAATATATCGAAATATTTTGTAATATTACGTAATTTAACTAAACGCGCCTTAATATGGAATTGAGCTAGAATACTTTTAAGGACCACAACTTTTGCTTCTAAGTTTCTACCATTGGATCTACTTTTTTACTACTAATAAATTTGGATCTAACACTATTCCACCTACCACCACCTATCTCATCAACCACCACCTACCACCATCATCTCAACCTTACATCTTTCCATCCAATTGCTAAACTCAAAAGACCACCTCAATTGCGCTTTTGAAAGATTCTACCTCAACTCCCTTAATATATATATATATATATATATATATATATATATATATATATATATATATATATATATATATATATATATATATGAAAAGAAATTTGGTGGGATAGTGCTGAATGTGTGACTACTTTATTCACCGCCCATTATGTAAGTTGTACGAGTTTTTAAGCCGTGTGATCAGTAGATAAGACATAGATAAAACGATTAGAATACTTTTAGAAGCATCGATTTCTTGATTGGTGCTTCTAAATTTTTAACTCTTGAATCTATTTCTTAATTATTAATAGACTTTGGATCAAATATTATTTTACCTATCACCACCCACAATTATCATCTCAACCATGCATCTTTTCATCCAACGACTCTTCTTCTGATACTTTTAAAAATATAAGAACTCAATTATATATATATATATATATATATATATTGATTCCACACGTGCAACCGTCCATTTTCTCCTCCTTCCCCCACCACCGTCAGAAATCCAGCTGGCCTTTCTTGTCCTTCTACACATTTCTTCTCCCCACCTCTTGCATATAATAATGCTGTTTCTTGTCAGCCTTGTATTTTTTTGCTCACAACATCCATGGATTTATCCTTCTCGATCAGCTGGTGCACAAATTACTCCCTGCGCCGGGCGTAGAAGTACGTCTGATACACCGCCACTCCTTAACTCATCAAATGTGCTCTGCACACAATTAAAAGTCGTAAATTTTACATACCGAAACTTTCACAAACCAAATAACGATCTTTTCTCTAAGATTTCAGAATATATAAATCTTTTTATACACGGGCTCGTAAATTTAACACTCAAAATCTTGATTTTAAGATATTGAGTGTGTGTGTGTGTGTGTGTGTGTGTGTGTGTGTGTGTGTGGAGGGTGCGGGCAATAACTCCTCTTGTTGGTGGCGTGTCTCTGTCGGTAGTATGGAATCTATGGCATTTACTCCAACGAGTATTTTATTGAGTTGCAGCAACTAATGCTCAATTATATGCTAGGAATATAGAATAGGAGATTCGAGCCCACAATGGTCTATAAGTAATGCTACATCCATGAACAGTAGTTGGCATATCATTTCCTATCATCTACAGCTATGTTCAAGGATTTAAGTGTCGTGGCACGAAATCGTGTCGAAAACTTACTAACACGGTACAGCACGTTACATTCCGAGCCGTACCGATACGTGCCGATCAAAAAAATTCTTATATGCCGACACATAATAAAATAAAATATTCTAACTATTTATTATATATTTTTATTATATTTTTTTGAATTTTATTAAAAAAATTACTTACTAATTTAAAAAATAAAGCATTCAATCGTAATTACCTACATTTTACTACCAGACGACGGTATCTGTCAAGACGATTTTACACTACCCGCGCTGACAGGGACTTAAAACCTTGGCTATGTTAATAAGTCGAGTATAAACTTTTCTATAGTGCTTCTTCAAATAGCACTTTATGAAGCAACACTATGTATTCCCAGGCTGCGTTTGGATGTAAGGATATCCCAGAACTATATGGGATATTCTCTGTTGTTCAGCCAAACAACAGCAAAAACCTAAAAACCAAGTAGTTCTAGGCTTAACGGGTTATTCGAGAATAACCCGTTAAGCCTAGTTCCGGCCATTAAGCAGAACAAGGGGGGACAAGCACTTTATCATCCGAAAATTACCCATCTGCCCTCGCCCCTAATCGTGCAAACTAAAAAAAAAAAAATTAAATGCCATCTTCTTCCAGTAGGTAATGGCATTGAAGGCTGCTTTCAATGTAAATAACCCTACATACACTTTGTTGAAGATGAAGCAAAACCCTACATACACTTTGTTGAAGATGAAGCCGATCGTGGAGGAGATCGCACCAAGGGCATCACGTTGAGGCTCCACGCCTAGAGCTGCCTTCTCCACCTTCGCAACCAACTCGCCGACCACTAAAACCCCCTCCGTGTAGGGTATGTTGAAGACGAAGAGAGTCATGAAGGAGATCGCTCCAACGGCACCATATTGAGGCTCCACCTCAACAAGATCTGCCTTCTTTGCCTACTCAAGCAAGTCACCAACCACTCCTAAATGGAGATCTCTCTATTCTAAAATGATGTAATATCATATTCTAAAATGATGGTTGTCAAGAGAATTGTGTCGCTATTTTTGTATTTCTAAATATGATGGCTATTATATTATAATTATTTCAGAGGTTTGTAATTCAACAAGTTTATTTTATATATCTTATGATTGTGTTGTATTATTGTGCTAATTTTATTTGAATTTATACCTTATTATGTTGCTATTTGATTAAAAGAGAGAAATCACAATATTCTATATCTTATAATTGATGTATATTTTGTTAATATTTATACTCTATTTTAATCAATTTTAAATAAATTCAAACAAATGCTAAAATAGGATGCTACTAAGTTAATTTTTCAAAGGTGATTTTTTTATATAATAAATATTTGAAGTAATCAACTTTTCTATATTTAAAATTATATAATTATATATAATTTTAATTATTTGTTATATTATATAATTGAAATTATATTTTTATATCTATATTTATAAGTATATCTTTATATATTAATTTTATCACTATTATTAAACATTGAAATATTTATTAAATATTCCATAAAATATTTGAGGGCAAAATTGTCATTTTACGTAAATTTTATTAATCCAATACCTTATTCCAACATAAACATCCAAACACTATCAGGAATATCCTCCGGGAACAAACAATTAACATCCAAACGCAAATTTATAGTTGTTCTAGCTTATACCGGAATATCCCCTGTTCTCGGGAACAACAAAGGATATCCCTCAGAATTTAGTTCTCAAACCAAACGCAGCCTGAACTAGAACAGTAGGGTCGCGTATTTCCTGCAATCTTCTACATGATTTCTCATGTCAGAGAATAAACAAGGGAAATACAAATAAACAAGAACTGAGATTAGCAGCAGTAATAAACCAAGTAATCCTCCCATCTTGTATGTAAAATACAACCCATCCTTTACAGAATACAATATGGAATAGCAATTATGCTCTTGGACTATGAGCTCTTGCAACAAAATTTAGCCCAAGAATAAAAGAACTAGTAATAAGGATAATTCTATCAACATATACATTAGTTGAATGTTCACTTTGCACCTAACCCTTGCGTGGTGCCATTTCGCACGGCGAGACTTGTCTCGTTGCTTTCCTGCAGAGGTTCATAACTTCTCAATGTTTGAATAAAGAGCAAAAAAAAACAAAAAAGAGCAGCAAGGTTTCGAGCAATGTAACTAATCTTTCAATTTCATGATGCATATACATTGGTCCTGATCACGTGTACTTTATCGAGGTCATAAAAGAGTGATCACAGTATAATACATCACAGAGCTTTACAGGAATCTCAGCTGTAAAAAATGACATGCTGTAATTATCATTGTGTATAAATCAGTGACTACCCGATCTCAGTCATAGTGTGATGGCACTCTCATCCTACTTAGCATATACGTGGCACTGAAATCATTCCCTATGCAACAATCGCGTACCACAGTACGACATGTTCATGCATTGCTAGTTCCTGATATTCCCTCATGGCAAAGAAACTACTAGGTTTGAACTCTCCAGATCTATGCTATAACTGTTGATAGACTTTCTGAGCGCAAAATGAAGAAATGTCTCGCGCCTTCCGAAATGCAAACACTATCTTAGAATGTGTGATGTTTTGTCCAAAGTCAACGGGAAAATTAAGAGTAGAACATAAAAAATAAAATAAGTGTGCTCTCTTGTGTTTCCAAACAAGCAACCAATAGAAAAGGCCAACATACAAACACACCAATACGAATATGCATGCCTTTCAGGATTCAGTTACTACTATAGACAGAATGAGGTAAAATATTCAAAAAAAAAAAAACAGAAAAAAGAGAAGATACCTCCAGTCTTAATTTTGCTTCAGTATCAAACGCTTTGCATAGAATCTCATAGCTTTTCTCAGCACCAATCTGCCAAAGAAAGTAAACCACTAAAGATATGACTGATTCTCAAACTAGCAAAACGAGCTGATGACAGAAAAGAAAAGCTTTACCAGTGGATCCACGCGTGATGGTGAAATACTTGAAATCACATATCTGACAAGACAAAAATGATTAATCAAGTTACATATGTGTAAAATCTGCAAAACAAGCCCAGTTTTACAAAGCAATCCTCAACAAACACAACGTCTCAGAGAAACTGGTACAATCACAGCTGCTAATAGTTTACCTGAGCTTATTCATATAGAAATTCATGGCTGCTACATTAGTTTTCTGTACTGTCAGCATCACAGCTCCAACTTGGTTCTGAAAAACATGTACATGTAACATAGCACAACAAGGCTTTGTCAACTGTACCTAGAGACATCTGCATGTCATATGAACTTTATGAAGCAGCCAAAGAAGACCTAAAAACCATATAAGAGTGACTACACAAGCTGTATCAACTTCTTTAGGAGGATTCAGTTTAGTCCCCAATGT
The DNA here is from genome assembly GCA_025177825.1 of Aechmea fasciata. NCBI lineage: Eukaryota > Viridiplantae > Streptophyta > Magnoliopsida > Poales > Bromeliaceae > Aechmea > Aechmea fasciata. The sequence continues at coordinate 13,427,580 of CM045924.1, forward strand.
TTCAATTCTCTATTGGTTGACTAACCCCTGCATTCACTTGCAATATTATTGTTGCCAATAAATTCCTTAGTTAAATTGGACGAAGATGCCAAGTAGCTGCCATATTCGAAGCCCATAAGTTGCTTACGTTGCAGTTAGATGACAAGTATGCTGTTCTCTCTGTCCAGTTTGATGGAATTAGCCAGAAATGGTATATTGCAATGAAATTATAAAATGCAAAGGCAAAGGATCCACACAAAGGTCAGGGACCAAATCGGAAACTGCACTAAGACGTTGAGAACAGCTGTTTGCAATTTACTCAATAATAAAATATAACAAGAGAAGGATGACCGCATGCAACTGGGAGAAACGTTTACCCCAAATGACACAAGATGTGGTTAAAGCTGCTAACATCATCAACAATATAGAATAAAGCCCCATGTCAATAAATGCCAACATATTCAAAAAAGAATTGTCACTACCTTTCGAGCTATAAGTTCAATTAGCTGCATTAGAAATTTTCCTAATCCCTTCCCTTGAGCACAAGATTCGAGCTGTAGTTCATACACATAAACAACAGGTACATCTTCCTCGACAATAAATCGGTAATGTACAAAACCAGCAAGACGGTCTCCACCTGCTTTTTCATCAGCTTTTAGAGATTTCTCACCAGAAGTTGAATTTGGAAATTCTCGTACAAATATATATCGTGCTTCTGGGGCAACCATTTCCCTGCGTTTCACTTTCTCTTCCATAGGCCACTCTGAACCATACATACCCTCCATATTGGCCTAGATAATTGAGTCAGTAGTTTATATCACTTGCCAATGTAAGTAAATCAAGCGAATGTCGAAAGAGAATGGACATCAGATTCAACTATGTTTACCTTAAGGAGATTTTGTATATACTTCTTTATAAGAGAGGAGAGTTGGTCTCCAGACCCCGACTCCAAATAGACTGAAAGACCTGATTGTCAATATAAAGAATAGTTACTTGCACATAAAAGAACGAAAGTTCAGTACAATAGACGGTCACGGGATCAGATTGAGAAGGAAAAAAGTCAAATAAATCCCCTTTATTTTGAATTTTAACTTAAATTATCCAATCGAACAAATAGGCATCATCGAAAGATCAAGCGCCATGCACGCAAAGACATAACTTATTAGCTCTACTGACGGTACTATAAACCTTAGAACATAGAGCACCGGGTTAAGAAACAAGAAATTTCCTTTTAAAGTTTCTATATTCTGATATGATTGGTTACCATTTCGATTGTACCGACAGAAGGGTGGAAAAGAAGCTAGATGATCCTTTACAGCTCCTGCCTTCTTAATAGTATCGTCGATTGCCTTTTTCTTCTCCAACACCTGCACATAATCAAATTAGCATCAATAGAAGGACGCGACCAAGTATTCCTAGAGCGCAATGTTCAAATTTGTCGTATGCTGTGAAAATCTTTTATCCCTGAACAATTCTTTTTTACAAGTGAAAATTAATGAAAATGAAACAAACGCATAAGTAAATCCTAGGATGCCGATGTTCAACTCTCTTATATTTCCTTTAAAACAACTTCCACAACAAATTTTTTTTAAAAAAAAAATGTTATTGGCATATATATTAGGAAAATTTGGCGACAAGAATGCACGAAAATCATCCCAACGACCGACATCAAGCTCCTAAAATGAAGATCATGAAATGCACAAACTAGTCCAAAATCAATCGTCTCCTCCTAATAAAGTCACCAGTATTGGAAACCACACTATGTAGTTATGACCTATGAATGTAAAAGAAGCCTCTTTTTGTGTGTGTGTGTGTGTGTGTGTGTGTGTATCTCTAGGGCAAACCAAATTTAGCAAGAAGTGTAGAACATAACGAAACAAATTTAAAAATGAATAAGTGCTCACAATTACTCAAACAACCAATGTAATCGAGCATGGTAGTAGCACAACCCTCAAATTTTACAACTTTAAACTCCCAACATCTACAAATCTCTAACTAGTCAAAAAAAAAGAAGAAGAAATCAAATCAGTTAACAACCGAATCACAGTATCAGGAAAATCACACGCCATTTCCCTCACGCATACAGAATCCAACAACACTAAAAAAAAAAAAACATATAGAGAGAGAGGGAGAGGGAGAGGGAAAGAGACCTCCTTTCTCCTAATCTTCTTCTCCTTACTGTTCTGAGCCCTCTTGGACTCCATCGGTCGCAAAACCTCTCACTTCACTCTCCCAGGAACCCTCAAAACCCCCACCCACAACCCCAAAAGCCCAACACATGGATCGGCTTCCTCAAGAAGCACCCATCGGATTCTGCTCCTGCTTCTGCTTCCTTTAAAACCACTCTTCTTGTCTCGCTCTACTACTATTCGCCGCTCCCCCTTTCGGCGATTCCTTAATAAAGGCATCCGACGCGGGGCCGCGGGGGAGCGAATGGCAGAGGAGAGAGGAAAAAACCCAAAACAAACAAAAAAAAAAAAAGAAGAAAAAAAAAAAAAAAAAAGAGGGGAAAAGGATTTGTTGCGGAATAAAGTTGGGGGCCCACTATGGAAAAATTCTAGAATGCAACCGGTATATTGGTGGTGTGGCGTAACAAATCACATGGAAAAATATATATTTCATTATGATTAGAAAAAAATAATTTTATTGTATTTTTATTTGGAAAGAAAAAATATGATTGACTTGTTATTAATTACATGATGCAAGTGTGATAGTGTAGAATCCCTCCCACAGTCCCACTAAGGGGACGCTTGCTTACATATAAATTGTAAATACTAATGCATGCAGTTGGAAATGCAACCGTTACAACTTCATGCATTATGTTTGGTTGGATATAATAAAAAGCGCTGTAATTATAAATAATTTATTTCGTTGCATACAGTTGAGAAATAATTTTTAAAATTTAATTATATTTATTATTATTATTATTAGTATTATTATGATATATAGAGAGAGAGAAAGAGAGAGAGAGTTGAGCTAGAATACTATCGATAAAGAAACCTAAGATTTTTGCCACCCATTTGTTTTTGATTAATGGAGCCTCCAAATTGATGATCTAAGACCGTTGAATATGATCTATACCATTTGAAGTATTTAGAAATCAAATTTCATATATTTTCGATATTGTTCTCTTATCCATCGAGTGGACACAAAAATGAACGGCTGAAAATGAATATTCTTAAAAAAAAATGATGATAGGAGTATTGTAATCAAGATCAAAGGTATAGATCTTGTTTTAAATAGTTTAAAGAATTTTCTAACAAAAATTCAATTGATTTGGATATCTTTACGCTGTTAAACGAGAAAACGCCTCATATCGACCATTAAAATTACAAATTTTGAAACCCTTTGATCATTAGGCAAATGATATCGAAAAGATTTGAAATTTAATTTCTAAATACTTCAAGGTATAGATCATATTCAATCTTGATCGTTGATTTGGAGGCTTCATTATCGAAAACAAATGGGTGACAAAAGTGCCGATTTGCTATCGATAGCATTCTAGCTCAACTCTCTCTCTCTCTATATATATAGGGTAAATTGCACTGTTGCCCTCGAACTTTTGGCGGAGTTTCACTTTACCCCCCAAACTCTTAAAACGGTCCATTTACCCCCTATACTTTAATATTGCATCTTGTTGCCCCTTCCGTCGCTTAAAGTTAACGATGAACGAGTTAACTAAGGGTTAGGTTTTGACGGAAATCTGTCGCCTAAACCGTCCCTTGTTCCAACCAACTCACTTTTATTCCTTAAAAACTCCTTTTTCTCCATTTCTATGCCCTCCAACTCTTCTTCTCATAGTTTTTGCATTCCAAAAACTGCCAAAACCTAACCCTTCCGTCAACTCCTGTTCAGCTCCGTTAACTTTAACTGACGGAAGGGGCAACAAGATGCAATATTAAAGTATAGGGGGTAAATGACCGTTTTAAGAGTTTGGGGGTAAAGTGAAACTCCGCCAAAAGTTTAGGAGACAACAAAGGTGCAATTTACCCTATATATATATATATATATATATAGAGAGAGAGAGAGAGTTGAGCTAGAATACTCTTAAGAGTACCGAACCCATTTTACTCTCGAGTTGTTTTCGATGATAGAGCTTTCAAATTGATGATCGGTTCCGTTAAATATGATCTAAATCATTTAAACTACCTAGAAATCAAATTTCACGCACTTTCGATATTGTTCTTGTATCCATCTAGTGAAGAAAATGAATGGTTGAAAGTAAATATTCTTTAAAAAATGATGATAAGAGTCTTGTAATCAAGATCAAGAGTATAGATCTTGTTTTAAATAGTTTAAAGAATTTTCTAACAAAAATTCAATTGATTTGGATATCTTTACACCGTTAAACGAGAAAACGTCTCTTATCCACCATTAAAATTACAAATTTTGAAACCCTTTGATCATTAGACAAATGATGTCGAAAATATTTGAAATTTGATTTCTAAACACTTTAAGTGGTATAGATCATATTCAACGGAGCCGATCATCAATTTGGAAGCTCTATCATCGAAAACAACTCGAGAGTAAAATGGGCTCGGTACTCTTAAGAGTATTCTAGCTCAACTCTATATATATATATATATATATATATGACCGTGAGATTATCTCAAATGTAAAACAAATTTATTTTTTATTTAAAAAATATTTAAAGAGGTAAGGTTAACTTTTGTTTAAAGTTACATTCTCAACTAGGATCTCCTTTTGCAGTTTTCATGCAGCAATTAGAGTTAAATATATCAAACCAAACACTAAATTTACATCTGCATGTAGTTACAACTGTCATGCAGTTACAACTACATGCAACTAAACGGCCTCTAAGTGGGGTGTATATTTTCAAATCAAACAAATTGAAAGATTGGATAGTAAAATAAATATTTTGAAAAATTAAGTACTCAAATCCAAATAATTCATAGCTCTTATATTATATGGAAGCAGTGCTACTTGTGCACCTCAAAGTGGGGTGTATATTTTACAGAGTGCGTGTACACCGGGTGCAGGAAACAATTTCTCCCGCTACAGCTAATAGTCGCCGAGTCTCGGGGGATGAGACAAAGGACTCGTAGTTTGGGTTTAAGGTTTAGAAATTTTGGGCCCGTTGGCTCCGCTAGAGAAGAAATTTCTATGGGCTCTTTGGTGGCTTTAACGTGTTTTCTAATTGTTTTAACTCCGGATCCGGCCCGAAATGATTTGGCCCGGATCCGGCCCGAAATTTCTATGGGTTCGTAGTTTTTTTTAAAAAATTTTTTATGCAAAGTGTGCATTACACGTGGAGTTCTAGTAATTTATCTAAATGAATACAAACAACTTGGAAGTTATGATATTTTTATTTCAAAGTATATATTAGCTCGTAAAAAAAAAAGAAAAAAAAGTCACATTATTTACAAAACAAAGTTATTATTACCATGTGGTGGGTTCATATTGATGGGTCATAATTTAATCTGATCCACATTCGATGTTGATAATGATTTATCATAAGAATAAATTACATGTTTGTTATTAGTTAAGAAGCGTATTTTCTAATAGATATTTATTATATGTTAATAAATATCTCAATTCTAATATTTTAGATATTTTAATATTTAAGATTCAGGATATTTTAGTAATTTCAATATTTTATAAATTATAAATATGTTTTCCTTCTCTCGCATTATTCAGAATCTATGGTATTTTCTTTTTCTCTCTTCTTTCTTTATGGGACATCTAAACATCTGATCCATGATGTAAGACGTAGGTGTAGGAGAAAGTTACGTGCAAGATCCAACAATGACAAGTGACAAGGACGATCCAAGCAGGCTAGCAAAACAAACAACCCAATCCAATTTCAATTTCTGGATTCGTTGGTTATCTAGTTTGTAAGTTTTCGTTGTCTTCTAATTCCAACCGTTATATTCTTTTAGGGCTTGTTTGGTTCAAGATTGAAATTGGAATGAAAAATAAAATAATAAAGAATTGGAATGACAATTGGATTGTCCCACTCTTCCAAGACATTTGATTCATTTGTGGATTGAAAATTAGAATTAATTATTCATATTTCACTGTTTGGTTGATATAAAGTAAAAAAATAATAGACTAATATAATACTAATTTTACTTTTAAATATAATTTTATAAAGCTATCTAAAATTTATAAAAAAAATTTAATACTACTCTTAAGTTAAAGCTATGCCAAAAAAAAAGAATTTAATTTAAAACATTTTATACAAGAAATTACAAAAAAAAATGAATAACTTTTTTGAATAAAATTATAATAAAAATTAATATATTATGTTTTTTTTAATGATAAGGAAAGATGGAAGAGATCGGTATACAGAAAGAAAGGATGGATAACATGAAGAAACGTTGGACTGGGCCTAAGAAAGAGGTGAGTGCGGACTTGGAATTGAAACTTCAATCCTGACTTGGAGCCAGAGGTCGGAATCAATTTGTAAGCTGTTGGACCATTTCCATTCTGATCCGAAATGGGAGTCCCAAATCGCTTCCTGTGAACCAAACAAAATTAACAGAATTTGATTAAATCGATTTCTATTTTGGATCCAAAATGTACGAACCAAACATGCCCTAAGATTTACATCAATGTTATAGCTGCAACGGGGGCATTGCTCTTTGAGCTATTTATATATGTTAATAAATATACAAAACGGCCATGGGCTTAATTGTTTGGTCACAATAGATTTTTAGATTGAAGAGCATACCTCTGTTTGTTCTGATTTTTAGATTTTTGTTTGCTCTTAACTAATTTTAAGATTACAATGACTTTTTCGTTGAACCAAAATTTATGTAAAAATTAATTTACCTTCGCTGTTTGGTATCCCAAGTCCTAGGTTCGAAGCTATAGTCATTCTATGTTTATATTTATTTTAGTAAAAAAATTTTACACCAATGCATAAAAGGATAAAAGAAATTATAATAGCTAGCTTTTTATAATTTTCTCTCCCTTTCTCTTCTTATTGATTTTGTCACCGTCTAGAACGAAGTCAATTACAAAGTTTTGAAAAAGTTGCGAGCTATTTAATTTACAAATAATGAAATTAAATATTTACGGTAAAAAATAACTACTTCACCTCTATTTTTAGCTATAATGGCTTTTGTTCTTACCAAACGCCCTAGAATATATTCGAGGCATATTTTTTTAAAAAAATTTACTTGTACACACACACACACAAAAAAAAAAAAAAAAAAAAAAAAAAAAAAGAGAAAAGAACAAAAGATCTTACACCGGTCATTTTATAATGCACAAAAATCTAATTATCAAAAAAAATATTTAATGTAATAAATAAAAAAATAATAATTCTTAAATAAAAAAGGTGTAAGATATATACATCATGTTTGTTAGCCCAAATTATTTATTTGTTCATTCATTTTTATTGTCTTTTTTTTTTTTTTGAGAAATAGGTAACACGCTATCCGCTTCGTTTATTTTATTTAGAAATAAACTTAGTCAGAAATATAAATCAACTAGGATTCGAACTTCGGTCACAAATACCAACTATCAAGTACTTTGTTACTTGCTCTAGAAACGGCCGGTCATTCATTTTTATTGTCACGGCGTCAAATTCCTGTAGGCAAACATAAATTGTGCCTGCCGGCAGCATAAATGGTTCACATCGGCAGAGCAACTGCCCCACTTATTTATGAATATGCGTGCCCCGGCCCACCTTTTTTTGCCCCTCATTATCCCCATTGTTTTCGTGTGGGGGTGATCCCCAACCACGCGGTACGTGAGCCATTACCCAACCGATGTTAATAATATCTCGTGAACCCGGTTTATCCCTACGATGCATGAACCGTACATATTTTTTATTTTTTTTTTGTCGACCGAATATATCCTTCAGATATAATTTATACACCCGGTGCAGGCAATAATAGGAGGCCTCTAATGGGACAAAACCACCTCACCCACGTCCTGCTTTCCTAGAACGGTACGACCGCCGCAACACCACACACCATAATAAAGCACACGTGGCGGAATGAGATCGGTAAGATCGGTATCGCTCGTACGACGGGTTGAGCACCCGATCCGAGACAGCCGTCGTCACGCCGTTTCGTAAGCCCAACGACTCCGTCCCCCTCTCATCATTGGCCCGTCCTCTCCCCGTCCCCCCGGCCCGTCTCCTCCGTTACCTCCTCCGTCTCCCCGGCGCGTCCCGTCACCGTCCCTCTCGAGAAGCGGCGGAGCACCGGATCCCCACAAATTCGGGAAAAGAAAAAAATATCTCCAAGAAGAGGCGGTGGCGCGCGCGGGGACGCGGCGGATCGGTGACGTGGCGGCGCCGCCTCGTCTCCCGCGCGCGCGCGCGAGCGCATCGTCCCGAGGACGAGAGGTATAATCGCCCCTGACATGCCTTGTGAGCGAAGCGAACCCCCCTCCTCCCATTAATTGCTGTGATCGATCGCGTAACGAGAGCGATAGAGACGTGGCGATAGAGAGAGGGGGGAGGGGAGGGGGAGGGGAGGGGAGGGGCCGAGGAGGGTGGTGAGGCGCCAGAGGCGATTAATTGCTCCGTATTGGTTTAATTAATTGCTCGTCCCCATTTGAGTGGGGGCATTGGATCGAGTCGAGGGGGTCTTTGATTTTGGTTTTGGGGCTGTTTTTGATTCCTACGTTAGATATGCTCTCGGATTTGGTGTTGATTTTGGTTTAGTTTTATCTGATCTCGATCAATTTGAGGAAAACAGAGGGCGCCTTTTAAGGGTCTTTTAGGGTTTTCGTGGGTTTTATGTGATTACAGGATCAGTGTGATGGAAAAAGATGATGACGATTGCTGTTTCTTTCCTCTCACCAGTTTGCAAATCGGGTATGTATTGCCTATTTCGTTCTTTAATCCGTTGGTGGATTCAAGTTAATATTTTGGATTTGAAGATTTAATCTTTTGGTAGTTTTTTTAATTTGAGCACAGTAATGTTCCATTGGTGTATAATTTTCTACTTAGTTGGATATAATCGATGAGAAAGAGAGGAAAGAAGAGATAGCAAATCTAATTTAGACTCCATAATGTGACATGGGTGCGTATGCTTTCCAATTTTAGTCCAGTTTCTAACTCATAAATATGGGAGAAAATTTCCATAAATAGTATTTTGCCACTGTGATATTTTCAAGAAAATCACATCTTTATATCTAATTGAGTTGTTGGCTTTATGCAACTTCATTCTCTTAATTAGTTGCCAATACTTTACAGCATGATGATAACTTTTAATTGGTGTATAAAATTGTGCTGTTGTCTATCTTACTATAAATGCTTTGAACGTGGAAGGTCCTTAAAAAGAATGTTCTTCTAATTCATTCCTCTTGACTTTACCAGAATATAGGTATTTATTACAGAAATATCCAAATTTCTTTAATTTCATTGTGCTGCTAATATAAATTTTGCAAAAAATTCTGATGCTGTTCTTAGTATTGATCATAAAAATAATTGCTGGTAATCTTTGTGTCCTGCCCCTGGTGCTTATGATTGATCATATAAAAGTTAGAAAACTTGTATTTATCTTACTTTGTTTTGTTCTTGCAGGGATTTGCAGTCTTATCTTTCGCGTTTGACTCTTTTTTTGGTTCCTAAAAGTAAGAAGTTCCTTATCCTAGTTGACAACCGTCCGTGGTTGATCGACCTGGACACGCGACCTGCTCACCTATGGCAATTGATGGTTACCAAGGTGATATATATGCACACCTCCATACTTTAACACTCTGATTGTAATAAGTTCTTGAAGTTCTAGATACTCAAATTTGTAGTTTTTCTCCTTTCAGTCCAGGTTGTCTCCTTTTGCAAACACTAGCGCCAGGAGGAAGAGAGTCGACAATGGGAAAAGGCTTGACTTCTCAAATTGCTCAGGATCCACTCCAGTTATGCGGAATAAATTATCTAGATGGTATACTGTAATTGATGCTGCTATATCTCAAAAGAAAACTTTGCTTCCGGTGAAGAAACTCAAGGAATCATCTTTTCTCTTGAATAAGGAGTTACATCGTACTTTATATGGTTTTATTGTTTTTGAAGTGGAGTGGGCGCGTGTTAGGGGTATAAATTACCTGAATGAACTTCAGGTGACATTTCTTCACTATCTTACCTAGAAACCCTTTAATTTTCCTAAATTCTTTAGATGGCACATTCTAATTATCTTTTGCATTATGTACAGACTGATACATCTATGGCGTTGGAGGCTAAGATAATGAAAAGGTGGGAATTTGATAGTATCGAGCAAGCTTCAACCTTCATCTCTTCATGGTATTCAGGGAGCCACTATGAGCGTACTCTCTTACGAGATTACTTGGACAGTAATTGTAATAATGGTATGCTAAACTAACCACCACCCGTCATTTATCTGTATATTACATGTTTGAAAGCATTAATATACTCATTTTTACAGGGGATGTATTTTATGATGCTCAGGAAGATATATCAACCCATCGCAGGGAGGATGATAATTGTTGTAATGCGGACTTCCCTGACGAAAAACTTAGTCCTGATAATTCTCGGTTTACTTGTTCTCCTTACACCCCACCACCTTCCGATGGTCCTTACAAGAGAAGGAAGATAATAAAATCAAATGCATTTGATGAAGATTCAGTGGAAGTTTATAGTGAAATTGTGGGTTCTCCAAGATATTCAGAATCATCTTCTTCCTCACCCAGCACTGATAGTGAGAGCTCAAGTCCAGTCTTTGGGCCTACAATTTACAAGGATGTTCTCATATTATTCAGATTTAATGACCATGACCTTCCATTTAAACTGAAGGAAGTAATTATGTCCGATTTGAGATTGCTAACTCTATTAGAGTACGGCCTTCCTTCTTGGGTCATTTTCTTCCAATCATATCCGGTGTTTTGCAAGATTTACCGCCCATGGATGTGCCCTTTAGCAAGGGCCTTGTATGTGCTGATTTCTGTTATCACTGTCCTCATAGGATTTTATGACCTGTATAAGAATGTTCCACTATTAAAAGCAACTGCATCGCGCCTGTTTGGCCCCTTCTTTGACTGGATAGAAACTTGGGAAATGGTTTCGAGGATTAAATATTTAGGAACTATGCTTTTCCTGCATAACTTTGAGGTAGCGCTTAAGTGGTTCCTTTCAATCATGCGGGCTACAAAGTCTGTTATTTCGATTTTGACAAAGCCAATTGCTGGCCCATTGATGGAGCTTGTGGAGTTAATTCTGCCCTTATGGAACATATGTGTTGAAGCAGTAGAAAGCGTTAGTTCAGTGATATGGCTTATTTTGGGATCTTCATACAGCATTATTGTGGGTACTGTCCAGGTTATTGTTTGGCCTTTCTGGTTTGCCTTTAGCACTCTATGGAACCTAGGTATGATCTCCTCTAGTTTGTTTTATCATTTTGTCTACATTTTGAATTAAATCTAATGTGTTGCCCATGTTTACTATCTGGTGGCAGCAACTTATGTGATATACCCTATTTTTTGGGTCCTTTTGGAAATTCTGGCGGCACCTGTTCAACTGGTTCTTGCATTAGCTAATTATGTAGCAATGTTCTTTGTCAACATGTATTACCTACTAGGGGAGACTTGGTCATCTCTAAGTACCATGTTACAATTTGCTTCTACGTCTAAAACATCAGTTAGTCGCCTTGAATCTTCCATGTGGCGATCACTTTGGAATGACCTTTTCTCTCAGGTAATAGGACCTCGCTGGTAATTTATCTGTATCTTTTACTCATTTTAAAACTAATTTGTTTCTATTTCTCTAGGTTTTCCGTGCCCTTCGAAGCATTTTATATGGTTTTGTCGCCTTCTTTGCAACATGCAACAGACACCGACTGAGGTATAAACTTTCTTTTATTTTTTCCCCCGGCGAAAAGAAATTTGCATATGCGTATAGGCCATCATAGAGATAGGAGGAAAGATCTTGGAGATAAAAAAAATTTCTCTCTAGGAAATATCTTGGAGATAATAGACTATTGACTGGCTCTATTCTGCCACATTATCTGTGAATCAGTCCAATCAAAATTCTGCTCATATTCCTGAATACGGAAGTTTCGTATTCTTGAATATTTTTATTGCTCACACAAATGGTAATATTTCTGAATGGGATGGTCTACTGGCCGGTTCAAGCAATAGTTTCTCCTTAGGCATGTGCTTCATTTTCTGGTTGCACATGTTTGATTGCATAGCCTATATTTTTTTTCTTTACCTGCTACTACCTTTTTTATGTCGATATTGATTATTTTTCAGAAAGTGAGAGAAAATTGTAAATATGGCGCTTGCTTACTTATTCCATAGTTAATAGGTTGTTTAAATTTCTTTGAAAAGTATTATGTGGTTACCACATTTCATGAGGCTAAAGCAAAACTTAACAAGATTATAGACCTAAAAATAAACTACTTATCATTATGTCCAAGGAAGATGCAGTTATGACAGGTCAGTAAGATTTACTGACTAAGCATTTAACCATTGGAATACTTGGAAAAGAAAAGAAAATTTCAATAATGAAGCGTACAAGAAATTGTCACATAACTCTTTATATCGTGTTCTTTTAAGCACTCTTTCTTCCTCTGCCATTCTGGCAATAACTAATTTGTACTCTAGTCAAGGACAAATATTCTGCATATCAGATGAGCTTTTTTTGATAATTTCTACTTTGAATCCTTCCTATAATTTAAGGCCATCTCTATTTGCTCTTCGTGTGTTTAAATCTATTTTTGATTTTTTTTTTTTGTTTGCCATATAATATACTAACACATATATATGACACGTTTGTGCGTTACCTCTATTAACCGTTTTGTTTCAGCATCTACAATCATATTCGAGGGTTTCTCCTCCGTGTTTCAGAGGCTACGCAGACGAGACATCCAGTTGCTAGCCAAGGGAGATCGAGCTATTCAAAAATAGATCCTGTAAGTGTCTATGGACATCTAACTATCTTAGCCTTCTTAGACAAAAACGTTGGCATATTTCAATCTTTTATATTGGGTAATTCTTTTAGTATTGAAGTATTTACCTATTCATTTAGCTTTTGATGTTCTGATGTCTTAGCATTGCGGACCTAGTTTAAATTGTTCAAAATAGTTGGTATTTGGCAGCAGACCCTAATCTAAATCTTTGTGTTTGGCCATACTCGCTCAGGGATCAGTACATTTTGACCTTCTGTTGCGCAATAGTAAAACATTTTCCCCCTTAGACCAAGCTAGCAAGTTCCTTGCAGCATTACCGACTACCTATGAAAACATTGAATCCTATCAGTCTATAGTTCCTTTATGTCTTTTGACAGCTTCTCAAATTCCAATATCTGATATTCCAGTTCTTCTCAGTGTTTCAATCCTCAGTCTGATATATAGATATATTTTTCTTACTTTGGTGCAGTTAGCAGATTTTGAGCGGCCAACAGCAAGGTAAATTACACTATTATATGTCATAAATAGGATAAATATAAATAGAAACGGTTTTCTCATCAAATAAATGGGAATCTTGTCACATTCGTGAATTTTTTTTACAACGGCAGGCGTAGTCCACATTCTCAGGAGAGGCTTCACAGAAGGAGAAGCAAGAGCAAGGACATGTAATCGATGAAACATAATACATGTTGCCTATGTTATATAACATCAGGAAATTGCATTCTTTTATTCTTTTACTTTTTAGGTTTGTTACATTGTGGCACAAAGGCTAATCTTGTAGATATGTGTTTTAGGGCTATGCTTTTTTGCTTCCATAGGTTGTGTATCATCTGAATTAGTTAATATTTCTGCAACAATAGTCACAACCTAATTTCCCTTCCAGAAGAAATATTAGTGAGGGAAATGAGACGTGTGGATATTATTTACTTGATGCAGTAGAAGGAAGCACTGATCTAAATTTTAGGATGAAGTTTTACCTAAACAATGAAGAGTTGGCATCCAAGATACTGAGAGCTGCAATGCACCCCAACAGGTAAGGAACAGCTTTTAGAGGTTATTGTATACATGAATTTTTGCTGTTTTATCATATAAAATTCAAACACTTCTATGTAGACACCTGAGTTATTATATATAGTACATCTGATGAGAATGACCGAAGGGAAAGAAAAGGGAAATAGTGTTTTATCAATTGATGTTGTTCTCTCTTTTACAGATGGATTCTTTGCTTGTGGTGAACCATGAACCTAGTCCAGTTTATCATGGCAGTATCCTCCTTTTTTTTTAGTTAATTTTGACTATTGCAAAAGGTTAGGAGATATACCTTGATTAATCAGAGAACTAAGTTATGCAGGATTCTCTGCTTTGGATATTCCTACCAAATTTTCAAGTATATACCATTTTGTAGACACCTCCCTTAGCAAGCTTCGCGTTGCAAAATGGCCACTCCAATGATTTATTGTTCATCCCATGTACAGTGTAAGATAATCTATTTTTTGGAGTTCTTTTCCCTGAAGGGTAATTTTTGGTGTAATTTTAAATAAAATTTTCTTTTGAAGCTTTAGTGATGCATTACTTATGTATATATATATATATAGAGAGAGTACGGCTAGGATACTATCGATAGCATCAAGGATTTGGTGCTATTGAGTTTTCCACTGTTAGGGGGCCTATATCTCATCCTAACCACATATTTTTCAATTCAAGGGTTAAAAAAACTAATAGCACTAATAGCTTGATGTTATTGATAGTATTCTAGTCTAGTTCTATAGTTTGGTGCTATTAAATAGTATTTGCCTCTTTTGTTATCAAGATTTTAGCCTTTGGATCAATTTCTTTGATTATTTCTAATCATTGAATTAAATATTATAATCCAGTAAGAAGCACTCAACTCTTATAATTTCTCATTCAAGAGTTAAAAATTTGATAGTAAAAGAGAGCAAATACTATCAATAATATTTCAGCCCAACTCTCTCTCTCTCTCTCTCTCTCTCTCTCTCTCTCTCTCTCTCTCTCTCTAAAATATATATATATATATATATATAAGATTCTTTCGGAGAATGTTAGAAAAATAGTTTTAAATTGGATGTGTCTCATGGGAGCCCAAACTCAGACCTACACTAATTCAACCAGTACCTGTTGAATGAAATATTTATTTTGCTGTAGTGTGATTATGTTCTAAATCCAATTTACATGTTATAGTTTGATTATCTGAAGAACTTTTGTGGCAATAATTAATTGTGTAAAGTTGTGTTTTGAAGGATTGGATTTGTTTCTCTTTGAAAAGTATTTTGTTTACAATTCCTTTGGAGCCACTGCTTATATGCTGATGTCAGTAGATTTTGTTGGAGATTTTATATTCCAGAGAATCTTGATCATATCATCTGTGATTTACCTGATGTGTAAAAGGTTAAAAGGTAAATTCGTTTAATCATGCAAATTGAAGGTAAATTCGTTTAATCATGCAAAGTGCTCCATGATTGATCAATTTGATTGTTTGCCTATTTTCTTTTTTTCTTTTTTTTTCCTTTTTTACAGAAATGGGCTTAAAACTGTATTTTGGTACTGTTATTTTTTCCATCTAGTGTTAGGAAATATAAAGATGTTCGAGTGATGATAAGATACGCTTGTGCTTCTCCTAGTTTTGATAAAAAAGTTGAGCCTCTAACTCAAAATTTTCGTAGAATTTCCAATTATTTAGAATTTTCGTAGCATTAATAGATTTTTTAAAGTTTTGTCTATAATATATGTCTCCTCCCTCAATTTTCTCCTGAGGCATATCCAATTATTTAGTTTAAAGTTGTTTTAGTTCATGTCCCTTTCTTTACCCATAAAAGTGTATTGACTTAGCCAATATTTGGCGGGAATAAACCGCATTCAACTTCATTCTATTTAAAATTTGTCGGGCAAAATTTCAAAGCAATCTCCGTTAGATCTAGTTTGGTTGTTGGAATAAGTTATTTGATGATAATTGAGTCGATACAAAAATCTTTTCATGTGATTGAAAGTTAGAAGTTCGGTTTTTGCTCTTTACAAAGCCTTGTCATTGTCGTTTATGATTTCGTCGGATGGTAAATTTTATCTAAATTTTATCTACGAGATGATTTATTAGGCTATGTTTGAACGTGAGACTAAGTTGGTGATCATTTATTCAATAAGAAGAATTTTTTTTTTTTGCATTGTTAATTGAAAGTTGGAAGTTTGACTTTTGCTCTATGAAAAATCTTGTTATTTATGAATTCATAGGGCAATATATTTTATTTACAAGATGATTTATTTTATTTCAAAAAAAATATATTTCCAAAGCTTAATTTTTCAGCTTGAGACAGAGTCTGCTGGATTAATTACTAATTAATTATCAAATTGCTGATCTCTGATTCTCAATTTATGGAGAGGCTGATTGGAAAGCATCTCCAAACAGGTTGATATTTTGTTAATTATTAATATTATGAATAATAATTCTATTAATAAATTCGAATGTATCACGTCAGATCAGATTCATTAAACTAATTAACACCTAATTTAAGCACGTACAGCGAACTCAAAATCTACTATTATAGGGACTAAATGGTTTTATGTAATTGTAGTTAATACAGTTGTACCTATAAACAGATCCATGTTTCGTGTTTGGTTTTGATGTATTTGGATTCAATTGCTACGGCCAGAATTGTATGAGGAGGTTTAATTACAACAGTTGAAATTACGCTTAAATTGACCATCCTTTCAACTGTTCAGTATTTGGTTTTGATGCATTTCGATTCAACAATTATTTATACTTATAGTGTTTTCTCTCACATCTAATCAAACAAAATGTATGTAGTTATAACTATCGTATCGTTAACTGTATACAATTTTAGCGGCACTATATTTTTAATCGCGTCCAACCAAACGATACCTCAACGCTGTCACTTAGATTGTTTTGTTTGGTAATAAAATTTGAAGTTTATTTCAAATTTGAAGTTAGTTTAGTAGCTGTGGTATGTAGTAGTACCCTTTAAAAGAAAACAAAATGCTTGATTTAGATTGTCAAAATTATCTTTACATATTTTTAATATCCTGGCAATTTCATAGAAACCAATTAAATTTCACTACATCATAATGCCTCTATATATATATATATATATATATATATATATATATATATATATATATATATATATATATATATATATATATATATAGTGTAGAGTTACTATACTATCGATAGCACTAAATTTTTGCTACTATTGAGTTTTTTGCTGTTAGATCTACTCTTTGATCATTTTCACTAATTAAATTATACTATTCAACCAGCCGCCCACTCAACCTGTCAACCATAGAGCACCACTATCTTCCTAACCGTGTATTCTTTTATCCAACGGCTAAGAACTCGATAACACAAAACACTTAATACTATCAATAGTACAATAGCATAGTTATATAGAACTACACTAGAATACTATCAATAGCACCAAGCTATTAATACTATTAGGTTTTCGGCCATTGGATGAAAAAATATACGGTTTGGATGATATAGGCCTTCTTGGGTTGAGTGAGTTATTGATTTAATAGTATAATCTAACGGGTAAAAAATAGTCAAAGGATTCAATCTAATGGCAGAAAACTTGATAGCACCAAACATTTGGTTGTATCAATAGTATCCCAGTCAGACTATATATATATATATATATATATATATATATAGTCCATGGTGCTTGTAAAAGCACCAAGCACTTTGTGCTTGTGAATTTTTTACTTGTTAGATCTACTTCTTTGATCATTTTCACCCGTTAGATTATACTATTCAACCAACCAACCACTTAACCTGGGGCCCACATCATCCTAACCCCACATCTATTAATCCAAAGGTTAAAAACTTACAAGCACCAATGACTTGGTACTTTAAAAGCATAGGAGCCCAATTATATATATATAGAGAGTTGAGCTAGAATACTCTTAAGAGTCGAGCCCATTTTACTCTCGAGTTGTTTTCGATGATAGAACTTTCAAATTGACGATCATCGTTAAATATGACCTAAACCATTTAACCTATCTAGAAATCAAATTTCACGCACTTTCGATATTGTTCTTGTATCCATCTAGTGAACAGAAATTGAATGGTTGTAAATAAATATTCTTTAAAAAATGATGATAGTCTTATAATTAAGATCAAGAGTATAGATCTTGTTTTAAATAGTTTAAAGAATTTTCTAACAAAAATTCAATTGATTTGAATATCTTTACACCGTTAAACGAGAAAACGTCTCTTATCCACCATTAAAATTACAAATTTTGAACCCCTTTGATCATTAGGCAAATGATGTCGAAAATATTTGAAATTTGATTTCTAAACACTTTAAGTGGTATAGATCATGTTCAATGAGATCATCAATTTGGAAGCTCTATCATCGAAAACAACTCGAGAGTAAAATGGGCTCAGATTTAAGAGTATTTTAGCTCAACTCTCTCTCTCTCTCTCTCTCTATATATATATATATATTATGATATTAGAGCAAAGAAATTTCAGATTTCCTAACTTTCGAACCACCCATCAAGTTTGATGGATGGTTAGAATAAAAGAGGGATGAAATATTGGGGAGAAATTAAGTGTCTCAATTTTTCTTCTTCTTAAATTTCTCTTCAATATCTCATCCTATCTCTTTAACCATCCATCAAACTCACGCTAGCTAAAAAGCTAGAAAGCACACAAGGCTTTAATAAAGACAAAAGAAATTTCTACTCTATATATATATATATATATATATATATATATATATATATTTTGGAACAACATAACTATAGATATAATGAATTGAGAGTTCTACTGTGGTCGACGTGTCTGCTCCTCAGCGCCCCTCTCCGTCGTTTCTCCTCGGGCGGGCGTGGGCGCAAGTCGGTGCCGGCGCGGGTCGCGCGCACGTGGGGGAGAGAGAGAGAGAGAGAGAGAGAGAGAGAGAGAGAGAGAGAGAGAGCCGGGGTGGGGAGAGGGGTAGAGAGAGGCGGGGGCCCTGCAATGTGCGGACGACCCGTGCCCCCGCGCGCTCGTGCGAGAGAGAAAGAGAGAGAGAGAGAGAGAGAGCCGGGGGGTCCCCTTGGCTCTCTGCCTCTCTCTCTGTCTATCTCTCTCCCCCTCCCCCCTCCCACCCCACCCCAGCTCTCTCTCTCTCTCCCCCTATCCCCCTCTCCCCAGCGCGAGCGGGCGGCACAAGCGGGCGACGCGAGTGGGCGTAGGCGCGGCGGGCGCGGGCCCGGGGGAAGAGGGGGAGAGAGAGAGAGAGAGAGAGCCGGGGGGAGTGGGGAGAGAGAGAGAGAGAGAAAGAGAGAGAGAGAGAGAGAGAGAGGAGGGGTTTTTTTTCTCTTTTTTCTCTTTTTTATTTTTTATTTTTATTTTGTATGTTCTCTCTTTTTTCTTTTTCTTTTTTTTTTCTTTTCTAACTTTTTTTTTCTTATTTTCTAATTTTTTTTTATTTTGTAGGGTTGCGGATCACATACAAAAAAATAAAAAAATTTAAATTTTAAATTGAATATTTTTTTATTTCGATGAATTGCGGACAGGAGGGAGCGGGTCCGGGGGTGAGCGAGGGCAGTGCGGGTTTTTTTTTTTTTTTTTCCCTTTTTTCCTGTGGGACCAACAATCTTTTTTTTCTTTTTTTCTTTTCTAACTTTTTTTTATTTTGTAGGATTGTGGATCACACACAAAAAAAAAAAAAAATTAGTATTTGATATTTTACAAATGGTAATCTTATATTACTGACTTTGCAGTTTAGGTGATGTTGATGAAGACTGTGGAGACAAACATTAAACCTCTCATAGCAATTTTTATTTCTTTTTTGAAGTATAGTTGACTATATAAATTAATGTACTACTTATATCTTCTATTTACAATATAATTTTAAATGTTTTAGAATTTATATAAAATTTTTGCCCGGTAGCACGGGCCTTCACTAGTAAAAATAATAGTACGAGATAATATTATAAATACTCGTAACAGTACTAAAACAATGCGTAATCTTACCACAGGAAACTTGCTTCTCAGTATATTACACACAAGGTTACACTTAAGCTTAGTCCACCACTATTACTACCCCACATAGACCCCTCAACGTACCTTCTCAAAACAAACATGCCTACTAATTAATTACCCCTTACTTAGGGTTCCCTAAATGCACTAATTACAAACACATAGCAATAATAATAATAATAATCATCATCAAAATTACAACAAATACATTTATATAAGTATATAAATATATAGAAAAATGCTAGATGTACACTCCAAAATGGTGTAGATCTTACAACTTCATCCATTCTTGAGTGGGGTGTAATTCACCAGTCACATGATGTGACTTCATGTGACTGGTGAGCAGATCCCCATCCAAGGATGGATGGATTGTAAGATGTACACCTCTTTTGGGGTGTATATCTAGCATTACTCAAATATATATATATAGCACTAGTGATTCAGCCTTGCATTAAGGTTCACGGAGCTCTCTACTAGGTTGCGATCGGCGGCGTGACCACGGCTTTCATGGCCGCGAATCGGGGCTCCTTCGCCTGGAACTTCTCCCTCACGTACAAATTCATGTAATCCTCGAACACGAATTTCGGATACACCTCGTTCTTCTCCGCCGCCGCCTTCTCTACCAGGTCGGGCGCCGGGAAGATCACGGCGTCGCTCCCGGGGTTGTAGAATGACGCGATCGACATCCGGTTGCCGTCGGTCTGGGCCACCACGCGGTGCATTACGCTCTTGTACCTGCACATACGTTGAACGTACGTTCTTAAAAACACTGTTCTCTCACAACTTAAGTTAACTTTTAGGGACATACGGGCATAGAATGTTCAATTTATACGATACCTACCTGCCGTTGGTGATCACCTCGAGCTGGTCTCCAAGGTTGATGACGATAGAGTTCGGGGTCGGGGGCACGTCGACCCACTCGCCGTCCTTGAGGAGCTGGAGACCGCTGACGCGGTCGTCCTGGAAGAGGAGGATGATGCCACCGGCGTCGGTGTGGGCGCGGAGGCCCTTGATCAGGTCGGGGCGTGGGCACGGCGGGTAGCTGCTCACCTTCGTGCCGAAGGTCGGGCCGTTCGACCCGCAGAAGGCCTTCTTCAGGTACCCCTTCTCGAGCCCCAGATTCTCGCACAGCAGGTCGAGGAGCCGCTCCGCCAGCTTCTCCAGCTCCACCGCGAATTCCTTCATCACTTTCCTGCAGTGAGATTCAGCCGAGGCTACTTACTTTACACTTCGAATCCGCAAAGCACTTCCATAAAGCAGAAGCTTTTGAAAATCAAGTGGTTCCAGATCTACTATTCTACCACAAAATGTACTTTTTTTTTTTCTTTTCTTTTTTTAGTTCTGCTCAAATAACACGTCTTGAGTAACCAAGTCATATGTAGTGCGGATTATTCTATTTGGCTTGGTACATAAAAGAGAATCGATCTATGCTAGATAAAATTATATTTTTCACTTATATCGCGCGCGCAACAGATTTTAGTTTTAAACAATATTATTATAACGCTAAAAATAATTAAGTATAAATCCCACATTTTTTTTTTATTCAAAAGCTCATATTTTACTTTTTATCTTCTTAGTTTTTTTATATAAAAAATTTTTAAAAAATCATGAAATTTAGGAATAAGGATGTAATATATACACACACTTTTTTTCGGATACACAACTGATAGAATATATTAATTACTTTTTATTCACTTTGTTTAATTACCATTTTGACCCTCCACCTAATTATCAAAAAGTTAGATACAACTCTTCAGTTAGGCCTTCAAAGGGTCCCACTTAATTTTGTTAGTATGTTATTTTTTCCGCCGTACCACCCTCCGTATTACAATTTACAATATACATTTAAGTAATTATATATATATATATTTGCACAATTTGGCACTGTTCGAATTTGGTGGACGTTCCGAACCGTTACTATAAATAGCACACTCATAAATTTTCAAAAAATAAAAGTAACAAAACCAAAAATTATAATAATAATAGTAATAATAATATATGCACCTGTAGTGGTCATCAAGATCGGGAACTTGGGAGATGTTGGAGACGGGGAGGTGGCGGACGAAGAAGGTGCTCTCCCAGTCCAAGTTACTGGAGACGTCGACTCCGTTGGTGCCGTCCTCGAGCGCTTTGTTCGCAAACTCCTCGAACCGCTGCTCGCGGCTTTTCCGGTAGTGATCCTTCGTCAGCCTCTCCACCTCGTCCATCATCTCCCGCGTGATCCCGTGGTTCAGAATCTGCACGTAGAAGAACTTTCATAAGTATAGTATTTCGTACGTACATATAAGAATTTTTTTTTTTTAAAAAAAAATTAATACAGACAAATAATAGATGAAACAATCTCACGTTGAAAACTGTAGCCACCAAGCTTTTGTGTGGCTAAAGACTAATGCTCTCCCGTTAGAATGTGGTATAATAATAATAAAAAAAATGCAACGTACATATATTATTTTATTTAGAAATAAACATAGTTAAAAATATTTAATCAACTGATTCGATCAACTACCAATCACCTAATCTTTTCGCCACCGCTTCTGCGACGGTCGGTTATCTATACGTGTTTATATATCATGTATTTAATTAGCTGTGCATGCACCTCAAAGAAACCCCAGTTCTCGCACGCATCACGAAGCAACTCCATGGCTTGAGCCCTCTCCTCTCCCTCCAGCTTCTCCATGTTGATGATTGGGAACTTACTCTCCATCTCTACTCTCTCTCTCTCTCTACTCTTCGACACTCGCTCTTATCTTTTTATCTTTCTTTTTATATTTACCGATCGACTACTCTAATCTACAATGAACGGTGCGAAGAGCACCCCTTATTTATAGGCGCGATGCAGAAGGGGAAGGGGAAAAGATGAGAGAGAGAGGTACAGTTGGGGAAACCCGTGTCGAAGACGTATTGGATCTCATCTCCAATAAGAGAGAGAGCTCTCTAGATAGTACGTATCCCGGACCCCACGACTTTTTGACCGCTTGTTCGCGTGTTAGTCTTTTACACCCGAAATTACTCGAGTGCTATTTTTAGGTTCCGCAGACTAAGTTGAATTTGTTTTTTTTTTTTTTTTTTTGAGAGATAGGTAGCACGCTATCCGCTTTGTTTATTTCTTTAGGAAATAAACTTAGCTAGAAATATGAATCAACTAGGATTCGAACTTGGGTCTCGGATACCAACCATCAAGCCCTTTGCCATTTGCTCTAGGGACGGTCGGTATAAGTTGAATTTGTTGAGTGAAGTAAGTTAAGTGGAACTGCGATTTTCAAATATAAATGAACGTAAAAAGGATCTCAGCGATAGACCTAAAATTTAGATGGATCGAATCAAAACGAAATGTGCGAGTACTGTGATTGAACCTTTAAACTCAGCGCTTACGATCCAAAACTTGTTAGTTTGTATAGCCGTACGTAAGATTGAAATTTTTTCAGTTTCGTTATTCGCTTGGTAGAAAATAAATAAAATAAAAACTAAATGTGTGAGAAATAAATTAATATTTCATTACTATTTTATTTTTTTATTTCGTAATTGATTTATCTCTCAGAATGAAACAATTACAGTATTTTAGAGAGTTTGAGTTTCTATTGAAAAAATTGAACATTTACAATCGAAAGTGGAGGCTTCACTCTTCTTCACTTTCTTCTTTTTTTTTTTTTTTTTTTTTGAGAGATAGGTAGTACGCTACCCGCTTCGTTTATTTCATTTAGAAATAAACTTAGCTAGAAATGTGAATCAACTAGGATTCGAACCAAGGTCTCGGGTACCAACCACCAAGCCCTTTGCCACTTGCTCTAGGGACGGTCGGTCACTCTTCTTCACTTTCGGTGAAATGAATAAGCTGTTTACAGCTGTTTTGGATTCACGAGTTCACAAATAAGTAGTATTATATATAGAGTTGAGCTGGAATGCTATTAATAGCATTTGGAACTTTTTACTATCGATTTTTTAGCTGTTAGATCTATACTTTAATCAATTTTATCTTTAAGATTCAACCAACCACCTACTTAATCATAAAGGGATCACTATCATCTTAATCTCACAATTTTTTTATCTAAGGAATAAAAATTTGATAGCAAAAAGTTTACATACTATTAATAGTATTAAAGTCCAATTTTTATATATATAAATAGTAAGTCTTGTATGCTATTAGAAGCACGAAGGCCTCCGTGCTTTTAAACTGTTTTCAATGATGGAGCTTCCGAATCGACGATCGACTCCATTAGACTTGATCTAGTATATTTGAAATATCTAGAAAATAAATTTTGTACCCTTTCAATATCATTTACCTAACGATCGAAAGAGTTCAAAATCAACGGTTGAAAATAAAAATCTTACA
Organism: Aechmea fasciata; assembly: GCA_025177825.1. Lineage (NCBI taxonomy): Eukaryota > Viridiplantae > Streptophyta > Magnoliopsida > Poales > Bromeliaceae > Aechmea > Aechmea fasciata. The sequence continues at coordinate 13,451,731 of CM045924.1, forward strand.
AAATGTGGTGATATAGTATTAAAATTTTCGATCAAATTGATCTTGTTGTAAATAGTATAAAAAATATTCTATCAAAATTTCATCTTATTTGAATACTTCTACGTACATCGTTAAATTTGCAAACGGTATATATCAACCATTAAAAATTTTTAATTTTAAACATTTTCAATTGCTAAGAAAATGATACCGAAAATTCACAAAAATTATTTTCTAGATAGTTCAAATATGCTAGATCAAGTGTAATAGAACCGATCGTCAATTCGAAGCTCCATCATAAAAAATAGCTATTAGAGTACGGAGGCTTCCGTGCTCCTAATAGCACACCTCTCTCTCTCTCTCTCTCTCTAGAGAGAGAGAGAGAGAGAGAGAGAGAGAGAGAGAGTTAGGCTGGTATATTATCGGTAGCACCGAGGCATCCGTGTTATCAAGTTGTTTTCAATGATGTGACTTCCAAATTGACTATCGGCTCCGTTAGATTTGTTCTACACTATTAAAAATATTTGAAAATTAAATTTCATAATTTTTTGGTATTATTTGGCAAGTGATCAAAATGTTTCAAAATTGACAATTTTAATGGTAGATGTGATGCGTTTGTGAATTTAACGGTTGAAAACAATTCAAATCTTATGAAATTTTTATAGAAATTTTTTTTTTCGCTATTTAGAGTAAGATCCGTATCTATGTTCTTAAATTCAAGTCTTTTATCAGCATTTTTTATGAAGTATTTATATTTAGCTGTTCATTTTTAGACTGCTTGTTTGATAGTTAAATGATGCCGAAAAATTATAAAATTTAGTTTCCAAATACTTTATGATCAAAAGATTTCAAAATTGTCAATTTTTCAATAGCTATTATAATGAGTTTAGAGTTTAACGGTGTAGAAGAATCTAAATTTCTTCAAATCTTGATAGAAAATAATTTAAACTATATATATTAAGGTTAACATTTTTTATCTTGAATTTAAAAGTCCCATTCCCAAATTTTAAAAAGTATTCAATTATCACCGTCTATTTTGACATAATTTATTTACTATGTAAACGATATCGAAAAGAATTAAAATTTTATTCCTAAGAACTTCATATACCCAAGATCATATTTAACGATGTGGATCGTTGATTTGAACGCCCTAAAATCAAAAACAACACTACAGTACGGAAGCTTCCGTATTATAGATAGTATAGTAGCCTAATTCTATATATATATATATATATAGAGTGGAGCTAGAATACTTTTGGAAGCACTAACTTCCAAGTTTCTAATCCTTGGATCCTCTTCTTAATTATGAATATCCCTTGAATCAAACACTATTCTATCTACTACCACCTATCACCATCATCTCAACCTTACATTTCTCCGTCCAATAGCTAAAAACTAAAAAGCACCATCTACTTAGTGCTTTTAGGAGTATTCTAGCTCAACTCTTTCTATATATATATATATAGAGAGAGAGAGAGAGAGAGAGAGAGAGAGAGAGAGTTGAGAAAAGCACCAAAGAGGTGGTGTTTTTGAGTTTTTAGTCTTTGGATTGAGAAATGTAGGGTTGGGATGATAGTGATAGGTGGTGGTGGACGAATAGTGTTTGATCCAATGGCTATTAGTAATCAAGGAGTAGATCTAAGGGTTAAAAATTTAGAAGTACCAAGAACTTGTTGCTTCTAAAAGTATTCTAGCTCCACTCTATACATATATATATGTATATGTATACATATATATATATGTATATATATACATACATATAGAGTGGAGCTAGAATACTTTTAGAAGCACCAAACTCTTGGTGTTTCTAAGTTTCTAGCCCTTAGATCTACACCCCAATTACTAATATCTTTTGGGTCAAACACTATTCCATCTACCATCATCTACCACTATCATTTCAACCTCACATCTCCCCATCCAATGATTAAAAACTCAAAAGTACTACCTCAATGGTGCTTCTGAGAGTATTCTAGCTCAACTATATATATATATATATATATATATATATATATATATATATATATATATATATATATATATAGAACTAGTCCTGAATACTATTACTAGCACCAATGACTTGGTCTAGTAAGTTTTCTACCCTTAGATTAAAAGATGTGCTAGGATGATGTGGGCCCCTAGGGTTGAGTGGGTGGTTGGTTGAATAGTATAATCTAACGGGTAAAATTAATCAAAGGGGTTAATCCAAAGGTAGAAAACTTACTAAGAGTTCGTCGTCTTATTAATAAAGCATACCAGGACTCTCTCTCTCTCTCTCTCTCTCTCTATATATATATATATATATACTGTCACAAGAAGAATGGCGGGCTGCAGGCCTGCAGCGGCTGCTTTCTCCGGTCTTGAAGGCTTTGACGAGAAGAGTGAAAAACAGCTTTCCATTAAAAACGCGTCTGATTTTCAATTGCTGTCGTTATAGGCATTGATATATATATGTTGATAATTAATTTTGTTTTGAATACCGCAACTGTACTAGCCTTATGTGTAACTCATTAGTGTAGAGCTACTAAGCTATCGGAAGCATAAAAGAGTTGGTACTTTTAATTTTTTAATTTTTGGATCAAAAATTATATAGTTAGAATAATAGTGTACCTTTTAGGATTGAGTGGTCTCTCTAGGATTGAGTGGTTCTTATTGGGTAATAATATTAATTCAATGGTTAAAAAATAATTAAGAGAGTTGATCCAAAGGCTAAAAAATCAGAAGCATAAACTATCTTATGCTTCCCGTAGCATAGTAGCTCTACTATATATATATAGAGAGAGAGAGTTCGGCTGGTATAGTTTTATGAGTATGATCGTCCTCGTACTTAATTATAAGTTGTTTTCAATTATAGAGTTTTCGAATCGACAATTCACACCGTTAAACGTTATCTAGAAAATTTAAACGTTTAGAAATCAAATTTTATAATTTTTCGACATTATTTACCTTACGATCAAAAGGTCACAAAATTGACAATTTTTAACGGTCTGTATGAGATACTTGTTAGTTTAATGGTGCAAAAAATTCGGAATCGGGTGAAATTTTGATAGAAAATTCTATTCACTACCTACATAAAGATCAATAACTCCAATCTTAAAAAAAGGAATCCGATCATCCATTTTTAGGACGTTGTTCGATTCTCATCGTTCATTTTATACCCGCTTGATAGATTTTATTATGATTTCAAAAAATTACTAAATTTATTTTTTAGAAATTTTAAATACTCTAGATCATATTTAGTAGAGTAGATCATCAATTCCGGAACTACATCATCGGAACAACTTATGAGTACAAAAAACTCTATACTCATAAAAGTATAATAGTTTTACCCTATATATATATAGAGAGAGAAAGTAGAGCTATTATATTATCGGAATCATAAAATAGTTGGTAATTTTGATTTTATGGTCAACCCCATTGATTTTTCAATTAGATTCTTTTTTTTTTTCTTTTTTTCTTTTTTTTAACAATTGAGTCTTCAATTTTTATAATTTATTTTAATTGTGTCCCTGTTCTCCACGACTCCATTCTCTTTAGTGGACTTGACATGTGGCTGCTTGGTTGAATTTAAGAGGGAAAAATCCCCTCCTCTCCCCATTTTTTTTTTTTTACTGTTCATTTTCTTCTTTCATTATATTCTTCCTCTTTTTCTTTGGCTTCACTTCTCTCCTTTTCTTTTTTTTATTATTTTTCTCCATCTTTTATTCTTCTTTTCTTCATCATTTTATTTTATTTTCCTCCATTTCTCCTTCTTCTTTCTTGTGTTTCTTTTTCTTCCTCCTACGCCGTCATCAGTATCTTTTTCTTTTTCGCTCTTTGTATTATCTGCGCGCTTACTCTCTTCTTCTTTTCTTTTCTTTTCTTTTCTTTTTTTGTGTCTATTTCTTGTTCCTTATCATCTTCTCCTCCTCCTCCTCCTCCTCCTCTTCTTCTACTTCTTGAAGATATTAAAAGCTCGCATATTGAATTAAGTCAAAAATAACAAATTTATGAACTATAAGGATGCAATTGAATGAATTGCAAGAGTTGAGGACTCAATTAACAAAAAAAAAGAAAAAAAAGGTTAGGAACCTAATTGAAAATTTGGGAAAGGTTTGGGGACCAATAGTGTAATTAATCCAACTAAAATTGTCGCATTAGTTTTTCAGTGCATGAATATTTGGGAAGTACCTTTTTTTTTTTTTTTCAATTTACTTTAGAAGCTTTTAGTATTTAGTGGATGAAAAGTATAATTAAATTTCTAAAAAAAATATACTGTAATCGGCCCTCAAATTATGCTTTCAAAATAAGATTAATCACCCGTTCACTGAAATACATTATTCTGATACATCATGAAATTAAGCTAAAACTGTATAAAGAGTTAAAATCAAACTATTAAATTGCAGTCGCATATAAAAATCATCATAATATAAAAATCATCGCCGAATAACTTATACTCACATCTAGGCTTTATTATGTGCAGCATATGTAGATTGTGTTCATGTTCAAATTATATATATCACTCATATACATTGGCAAATCTATGTCTATATATATATTTGCTTTTTTAAACATGAGATGATTTTCTAAAATTATACTTGGTTGTATACTAGCCAATTTCTTATATTGCCTTTAATTGAGGTCCAACTCTTCACAAAGAATAGAAAATTACACAATTATTTATTATACTCTTTTATTTGACCTCTCTACAAATATATGTATAAATAAACAATGGAGTAAAATAATAACTATAATAATAATAGCTTCCTTATCTACACAATTTGTATTTTTTGGATTGACCTATATATATATTAAAATACACACCATGTCAAAAGAATCTCTACATAACCTGCTTTATACGTGGTTTGTCCAAGAAAAAGACAACAATACTCCCTGTTTGTGGGCAACTCAAATCCTTCACAAATTTTCACATGTCTAACAAAAACAAAAAAAAGAAAAAAAAAAAAGAAAAGAAAAAGAGAGAGAGAGAGAACACATTAATTATAATATCTCCAAATATACAGCTCACAAAAAACATCCCCCACCACTTAATATTTGAGAAGCGCTTTTCATCAGAATCTAATTAAGATATGTGACTTTAATTATATGTCTAATTTGAATCCAAAGTTTCGATTATACCCGGAGAGCCCTTGTACAAATTCGATTATTTAAAACCAAAGTTTCCACGGATCGAATAAGCTGGACTTGTCTGTGCTCGATCCGCTTTATTTCAATTATATTGAAATTTCACTGCCTTCGTCCATAGACGCCATCTGCAGTAGTGGTTAAACTGCATAAATCATTTTTTTCCGCTTCACCGATCATATATACCTAACAAATTAGAAATTTTTCGGCTTTCGTCGAAGCCCTCGATCGCCCTTGCGACGAGGCGTATATGACGATTTGTGACTGCATATCCAGCTGTTAAAGTTTTCAAAGTGAAGGTCACTGTAGGCTGCCTCAAGAAGCAACTGTGAAGAACAAACCATGCAAAAATTAATGCGGTTTAGAAGGGAATCTAGTTTCAACTTTCAACTAGGGTTTGGTTGGGAGTTGGCCCACATTTGACACTTTTGCTTTCTTAGTGGTGAGCTAAGCTTTTAGGGCTTTTCTATGTATATATAGAATTTCACGGATTCAACGTTGAATTGGGTGGCCACGTGTGAGAATTAGAGCCGTATCAGAAAATAGCATAAGATGATTTATATAAACGTGAGCTTAATTAGCTTTCACATTGTCAAGTTTTAGTTTTGTTAGCAAAAGTATATGACGGCATATACATACAAATTAGATTGGCCAATTCATTCATATCGAATTGGATTGCTTTTTTTTAGATCGTCCTTACCTTTGATGTTTATAGATCTTTCACGAGTCCTCTCGTCCCACACGGTCGCATCTTGTATATGAAAAAAAAAAATTATTAGGGTTCTCTTCTATGTCTGTATTTCAAAATTTGAAAACGTTGATAGTGTTTTTAAAAAATAGAAAAATCAGCCGACACTACAATAAAAACGGTCTATAGCGACACTTTTAAATATAGGTACATGTCAAAGAAAAGTGCTGCTAGCTAAATTACGTACCGACACTTTTAAAAAGTATTGTTATATATGAGATCGCTAGGTATATAGTGACAGTTAAAGAGTGTCGCTATAATCTAAAAGTGTGTTACTAATTTACCAATATTTATTTAAGCATTTAGCAACCGCCGAAACTCTATTTCGTTGGCTGCGGTGGCGGAGGAGGACGATAAAGAAGAGCTCTTCGTCTAGAATTTCAGTGGATTGAGTGAAGGGAGGAGGTGAGATGGTAGTCAAATTTTTTTTTTTCCCCTTTTTTGTTTGTAATCGGACCAAATGGGCTGGGTGTGGCCGGTTGAGTAGAGTAATATTTTATTTTTGATTGGATTGAGTTTTATATTTAGACATTAGTAGATATTTTTTTAAATTTTAGTATAAATGAGACACTTATATAAAAATATCCTAAACATATGTTCCTATAACCTAATTCTGTTGTAGTGCGAGTAAAGAAGAAAGATTGGGATTTCTTTTTCTTTTTTCTTTTTTTTTTTTTTTTTTTTTGGTAAATGTATCAATCAACCTTCCCAAACTAATTGGAAAGGGATAGATCAAACAGGTAGATAAGGTCTAATGTTCCATCCATTTCATGGTTATTGCAATTAACTTTGCTAGTGATTGTGTCGGCATATATATTGCTTGGTTTGGAAAAAAAACATGCAAATTAAAAGGAGTTGTTGTTAATTAATTGACATAGCTTATGAAGTAGCTTTTCTGCTGTAACTTGTCTAAATTAAAGTTCGACAAATATAAAGGTATAGAGTTTTTGCCATGTAAAAAATTAAGATGTTTATGTCGAATATATCATTGGTATCTTAATGATAAGACATCTAGGTAGATAGAGTTGGGGGGAAGCTTCCTATTCTTTAATTGAAGAAAAGAAAAAGAGTCTTTAAAGTGTTTCTCTTTTTCTTTTTCTTTTTTTTCAGTGGAAGTGTGAATCAATTATGATTCGAACTGGGGTCTCGAGTATCAATCATCAAATTCTTTACCACTTGCGCTAGAGACGGTCGGTGAGTTTCTAAATGTTAAAATAAGAAGCTCCAACTAGAAGCTTATGTTCGTGATTTGTAGCTAAGTTTTAACTTTTTAAGGGCATTTTAATATGAAAAATAGTTTTTATCAACAACTACACTTAAAATATGGTTTTTGCCAATTTTCATCTAAGCAAAAGGAGGTGCTTGATTTCACATAAAACTGTAACAAAAAAAAATTAATGGAAGAAAATTTTCGGAGGAAAATAAATTTTACGCAGTTTTGATTTGTAGGAAAAAAATATTTTCAATCGGGATTGTTTAGTTGAAAAAAAAAGAGATAAATAAAAAATTATTGTATGCATTTTTTTCTATTCTACATATTATTAATATATAATAATTATCTTGCTACATATATTATTATTATAGTTTATATTTATATATAAAATATATGTAAAATATATTTATACAATAAGTACGTGATATAATATGTAATAGGAGTAGGGCTACTGTACTATTAGAAGTACAACAGCTCATGTGCTCCTAACTTTTTAATCACCCATTAAATTTCATGGGTGGTTAGAATTGAAAATAAAGAATAATTGGAGAAGAAAATATATTTCATTCTGATTTGATAAATTACAAAAGACCTCTTTATATAAAGAGAGTCCGAGCTAATACATGGTGAGTTATGAATTAGTAAGAAACTAATATAGTATACACTAATATAAGGAATGCATAATCTCCTGTAAAGAGAAATAAATATATATATATAAAGTAACACCCCCCCGCAAACTCAAGGTGGAGTAAACACTGAGAGTTTGGATAGAAGGTATTGATGTCGTTGAGTAGTCTGAGATTTGGTGAAGAAATCAGCAAGTTGTTGAGCAAAGGGAACGAACGACAGAGATATCGTTCCATTAATGTAATGATGGCGCACAAAGTGACAATCAATTTCGATATGTTTAGTTCGTTCATGAAAGACAGGATAATTCGCAATTTTGATAGCACTTTGATTGTCACAATATAAAGGTGTTGAACTAGAACACGGACACCGAGGTCACCAAGGAGTCGGCGAAGCCATACAATTTACGAGGCGGAGAGGACATAGCACGATATTCGGCTTAGTACTAGATTTGGCGACAATATCTTGTTTCTTTGAACGCCAAGAAATCGAGAGAATCCCCAAAGAAACGCAATAGCCGATCGTAGATCGACGATCAGTAGGATCTCCAGCCCAATCAGCATCACAATAGGCACGAAGTTGAGGCTTGGAAGAGGAAGAAAAGAATAAACTTTGATGAATACTTCCTCGTAAATAGCGCAAGATGCGTAAAAGTGCAGCATAGTGAACAGACGTAGGCGCCTGCATAAATTGACTAACAATATGAACCGCATAAGCAATGTCGGGGCGAGATATAGTGAGATAGACTAATGCACCAACTAGCTCACGATAACGTGTAGGATTAGTGAGAGGTTCGCCCATATTTGGAGTTAGCTTTTGGTGGAGCTGCATAGGAGTACTCACAGTGTCAGTATCAGTGAGCTCAGCACGAGACAGCAAGTCGGCAGTGTATTTTTGTTGAGACAATATATATCCTCGAGAACTATATGCCACTTCAATCCCCAAAAAATATCGAATAGGACCAAGATCCTTCATGTCAAATTGTTGCTGAAGATGAGATTTAACGGAACGAATACAATCAGGATCATCACCAGTAATTATCATATCATCAACATACAAAAGTAAGGCAGTGAGCCCGCGAGAAGATGTATGAATAAATAAGGCATGATCATTTCGCTTTGATGAAATCCAAATGAAAGAATAGCAGATCGAATTTTTCAAACCAAGCTCGGGAGCTTGTTTAAGGCCATATAAAGCCTTCCGTAGCCGACAAACATGACCTGATGAATGGGAAAGACCAGGAGGTGGTTGCATATAAACTTCTTCATGAAGATCCCCATGTAAGAAGGCATTTTTTACATCAAGTTGATAAAGAGGCCAGCTACGAGAGGCAGCAAGAGCAATAAGGATGCGAACAGAGGTCATCTTAGCAACAGGGGCGAATGTCTCCTCATAATCAATGCCATATTCTTGAGAAAACCATCGAGCAACTAAACGGGTTTTATAACGATCAATTGAGCCATCAAAATTTGTCTTAATTTTATAAATCCACTTACAACTTATTGGAGTCTTGCCAGACGGGAGAGGAACTAGTTCCCAGGTACCAGTACGATGAAGGGCAGTAAGTTCTGTGGCCATTGCATCTCGCCATTCAGGAATAGAAGCGGCCTGGCGGTATGTACGGGGTTCCTGGATACTAGAAATGGCTGCAAGAAAAGCATGATATTGTGGAGAAAAAAGAAGGAGAGGCAAGACAACCAAAAAATTGTGTTGGGCGGCGAGTACGAAGTGGATAGCGTCGCTCAGCAGTCGTCTGATCGTCGGAAGGAACAGTAATTGGTGGGTCGTCATGTGGTGCCAGTACTATAGAAACTTCTGCAGAAGATGAGGATTCAGTGGGCTGAGAGACAATTCGTTGGGGCTCTTCAGGAGAAGATGTGGTGGTCGACGAAGAATTAACAAGAAATGAAAGATCAATAACAGAAGGTGAAGAAACGACAGAAGTATCAACGCTTAACTTAGATTGAGCATAATATGATACATGTTCAAGAAAAATGACATCTCGAGAAATTCGCATGCGACGAGAAGTAGGATCATAACATCTATACCCTTTATGCTCAAGACTATATCCTAAGAAAACACAAATTGACGATTTTGGAGTTAGTTTGGTTCGTTCATGCGGAGGCAAGAGAACAAGACAAGTACATCCAAAAACATGCAAATGAGTATAAGATGGTGATTTAGCATACAATCGCTCACTAGGAGAAACACCGGAGAAAAGACGGAGGGCATAATATTAATCGGATAAATTGCGGTAGAAACCGCATCGCCCAAAATTGTTTAGGCACGGACCCATCAATTAGAAGCGAGCGAGCGGTTTCAAGGATATGTCGGTGTTTACGCTCAGCAACACCATTTTGTTGAGGAGTATAAGGACAAGAGAGTTGCGGCAAAGTACCATGTTTAGCGAGAAGTTGGCGAAATTCATTTGAAAGGTACTCGCCGCCAGAATCAGAGCGAAAAATTTTAATGGTGGCACCAAATTGAGTTTGAACCATGGCAGCGAAATTTTGATACAATTGAAAAACTTCAGATTTATTATGCATAAAATAAACCCAGGTAAAGCGTGAGTAATTGTCAATGAAAATAACATAATATTTATTGCCAACACGAGTTGATATAGGTGCCGGTCCCCAAACATCAGAGTGAATAAGATCAAATGGTGCACTTGAAACAGAATTGCTAACAGGAAAAGGTTTAGTGGAATGTTTAGCAAGTTTGCATCCAATACAAGAAACAGATTCAGAATTAAAAACAGGACCTAATACACCACTACGAACTAAAACAGTAAACTTATCAGAAGAAAGATGACCGAGACGACGATGCCAGAGATCAGAGTTTGAAGTTGTAGCAATATTTGCTGAATTAATTTTAGGAGGAAGGTGCAGATAGTCCATGTAGTATGTGCAAATCACGTCTATGGCCCTGTCCAATCAAAGTCCCGGTCCGACGATCCTGCACAAGACAAGAAGAAGAATCAAAGGTCACTGTGCAATCATGATCAGTAATTTGGCTGACAGATAGTAAGTTAAGAGGGAGTCGTGGTATATGTAGGACAGAGGGAATAGTAAAGCGTCCTGAAGTATCAGATTTAGGTGAAACAACGCCACTATTATTGACAGAAAGAGAGGTACCATCAGCAGTAAAAATATGTGAAGGTGAATTTAATTGAGAAGGTGAAGAAAGCAAAGAAGCATGTGGTGTCATGTGAAAAGATGCGCCTGAGTCTAAAATCCAGGAATGTTCAAGTACCTCCAGGACTACCATACCAAAACCCGATGGTGTAGATGGAAAAATAGAGGAGGATCCGCCCGAAGTGGACGGAGTCAACCGGTGTTGTCGAAACATCTGCAGAGTTGAGGAAGACTCCATTGAATAGTTGAAGGCTGATGCTCTGTAGATGACGCGTTGTTGACCGAAGGAACAGAAGGAGCAGATGCAACGGTAGGCGTATTACGAGAGGATCGTAAATGCTGATCTGCCCATTTCTTTTTCCGGCAATCTTGAATTGAGTGGCCCCAAAGATGACAGTAACGACATTGAATGCTCCGTTTGTCTTTTCTAGTACCAGGATTTGGAATGTAACTTGAAGGCGGTTGATGATGAGAAGTAGGCGCTAGCACAGGAGGTGGACTTGTAGGGCCATGAGCAGCAAGAACGTTAGGCATTGTGGAAGTGGAGGAACTCAGAACTCGAAGACGTGTCTCCTCGGCAAGCAGTTCCGCGAGAGCCACATCAATAGTAGGGAAGGGAGTTCGATGGAGTAGTTGGCCACGTAACGCTTCAAACTCAGGTCGTAGGCGCATAAGAAACTGGAACAATCGTTGTTGATCACGCACCTGCTTTTGCTTGACAATACACTGACAAGGTGAGCAAGTGCGACACAAGTGGTTCATCCATGGTCGCCAATTGACGCCAACGAGCTCGCATAAACCGTAAAACTCTTGGATCCTACGCTCACCTAGATGACCCATGGAGATCTCTAGAAACTCAGCATATGATTGACCATAACTAGACCGCTCATACATTTGCCGAAGAGACCACATACGGTGAGCGGTGGACAAATTGATAAGTCGCATCCGAATGTCTATGTTTACCGATGTAGAGATAATTCCTCGAGCACGTCGATCAGCAACAAGCCAGTCCTTGAGGGAATCATCGGTTGGTGGACCAGCACCATCAATATGTCCAGTAAGATCGAGAGCATCAAACAAGAGTTGAATTGACACCGACCATTCACGATAATTAGGCCCGGAGAGTTTAACATCGAGCTGAGCAATAGTCGATGCAGGAACCTGTACAGGCGGCATTGATGGAGGTGTCGGTGGAGGAACCTGTACAGGCGGCACTGATGGAGGTGCGGATGTCATGACAGAACTAGATCGAGAGATACCGACGACGAGCTTTTGCGTAAGCTAGTCGCGCTCTGATACCATGAAAATAAAGAATAATTGGAGAAGAAAATATATTTCATTCTGATTTGATAAATTACAAAAGACCTCTTTATATAAAGAGAGTCCGAGCTAATACATGGTGAGTTATGAATTAGTAAGAAACTAATATAGTATACACTAATATAAGGAATGCATAATCTCCGGTAAAGAGAAATAAATATATATATATAAAGTAACAAGAATGAAAGGAAAAATTTCTCTCCAATATATCTTTTCCTTTTCATTCTAACCACCCATCAAACTTAATGGATGGTTAAAAAATTAGGAGCAAAAGATCTGTTTTACTCCTAGTAGTAAGATTTTAAGTGTCCGTCGACACGGGTCGTATCCACCGTGTTGTACCGTGCCAACAAAATACCGGCACAATGCAGACTCCGTGCCGATGACACGGTTTAAAACCCTTTATTCTTTAAATTAGAAAGTAATTTTCTCAATAAAGTTCACAAGATGTGATAAAAAAAACATAATAAATAGTTAGAATATGTTGTTGCTAAACAAAATAAATATTTCATGCTATTATGTATCCACACAAAAAAAAATTTGATCATCACGGCCAAGACGCACCGTAAGACCGTTTCAAGACGATTTACTGTACCACGCACTTAAATCCTCGCCTAATAAGATAAGTTCCGCTCAATATAATAATATATATATATACTTAACACTATAAAATAAATTACTATATATTTATAAATAATATTTATAAATAAAATATTAGATAAGAATATATAGACGGAGAGAGAGAGGGGTCCACCATGGACTCTCTCTCACGTGGTCCATGAGGTGAAGTGGACCTAATGCTGAGCTCAAGATGAGCTCAATTTTTTTTTGTTTTCTACTCAAAAGAGAGGGGAAAACAAAATTAAACCCAATAATTTTAGAATTTTTTTTTATACGAACAATTAAATATCTGAAAAATTACTTTTCAAATGAAAAAAATAATTTTCGGAATAGTTTTGTGAGGAATCAAACACACCCTAAATAGCTAACAACTTAACAAAACTAGAATCACACATTAAGATTTTCATTAATATTGAAAACAAAATATAAAAGATTATTTTGTTAATATCTTCAATAAATTTTAGAAAGAATGGTAGCATATAGTATCACTTTGTTTATTTTTGTAAAATTGAACTTAGCTAGCGAAAAATATAAATCAACTGGATTTTGAATTTGGGAACCTCAAGTACGAATTGTCAGATTCTTTGTCACTTGTACTGAGAACAGTCAGTAATACGCGTAATGGTTGATACCTCGAGATTTTCAATTTTGAATTCTAGTTGTTTCATATTTTCAACTAAATTAATTTATTCATAAAAAAAATAAACGAAAAGAATAACATGTTGCCGTGTTCTCTTAAAATAAAAAGAAAGAAAGAAGGTCTTCAATGATTGTTGGTCAAAATTGATAGGAAGGAATGAAACAATTGTTCTGCTCTCTTTTCAACAAGTTTTGACCACTTAGAACTAGGGACGTCAACGGGTCGGGTTTGGATTGGATTTTTAAAAATTTGAATTTGAATCCGAAAATCAAATTAAAATTTGTATCCGGATCCGAACCCGGCGGGTTTTAAAAATCCATATCCATATTCGTACCCAACCAAAAATCCGAAACTCGAACCCAGACCCGAATCCGGACCCGAACCCGGCAGATTTTAAAAATCTATACCGATGAATGAAGATCTAAGAAATCAAAATTATTAAATATTTTATATATTGTATAAATAAATAAAAATAAAGTTTGTATATATATAATTTATTCGGGTTCGGGTCAGGTTTGGGTTCGGATCGGGTAAATACAAAATTCATACCCGTATCCATATCCGTCATATTTTTATTTTCTATATCCATAATCAAATCCATACCCGTTTAGCTGGGATAAAACCGCTCCGTTCGGATTCGGGTTCGGATAATATTTCGGGTATCCATACCCATTGACATCCCTAGTTAGAACCAACCTCAATTAATCTCTCCTCTTAATAACATCCTAAAACATATTTAAACCAACTTTAGTTAACTAAATCCACAGCACTAACTCACTTAATTATGTCCCTTTTCTTCATTCTTTTTTATGCCTTCAACGTGAAAGAAAAAACCCCCAAATCTCTGACCAATTCTCGCACGTCCGTAGCAGAACCAACAAGTATTTTTGTTAGCTAATGACAAGTTGTCATTCAAAATGGAACTCCATGCTTTGTGGTTCAAAATTTTTGAGATTTATTTTCACTATGGATCTTTGTGTAATTTGTCTTAGTTCTCCTACTACTACTTGGACTTTAATGTGTACTTTTGAGGATCAAAGAGGGAAAAAAAAAAAAAAAAATGAAAGAAACATTATTAATTGGTCAAATGTTAGGGGGTTGTATTCAAATTGGAAACTCTCAATCACTAGTAGAGGATTTATTTTATTTTATTTTGTTTTTTTTAAGAGAGATAGGTAGCACCCTACCCGTTTCATAAACTTAGCTGGAAATAGGGGTGGCAAGCCAGCTCGTGTTCGACTGGAAATGAGCTCGAGATCGGCTCGTTTACTAAACAAGCGAGCTCGTGTTCAGCGGGATCAGCTCGAGTATCGAAATGACTTTAATGAGCCAGCTCGTGATCGGCTCGTTTATAACGAGCCGAACACGAGCCGACCTCAGCTCGCTCGTGTTCGGCTCGTTTACACCCCTAGCTGAAAATGTGAATCAACTAGGATTTGAACTTGGGTTTCGGATACCAACCATAAACTCTTTGTCATTTACTCTAGGCACGGTCGGTGTAGAGGATTATTTGCGGAGGAGAAAGAGAGTTTTTTTTCTTTCCTTTTTTGGTCGTCATTTATTTCACATTCCTTCGAAGCAACCGCGAAGAAAATGGTAAAGAAAAAAGGGTTTTCTCTGTGATGGGTACATATATAAAGAATAAAGTCCACCATGAAGTATATATGTATGGATTTGAGTAATTTTTTGGTTTAAGAAAATAGATACAATTTTGAAAAGGACGTATCAGAGCCATTTGCTCATATTCATTGAAGAGAAATAGTAACCGATTTGATAATTAAACATGAATTGCTTCTATGGATCTAGAAAGTGCATGCATCCGCTAACTTCATTTGTTTCACCCGTTTAGGAGTATCTTTTTGTTATTAAGGCTTCGTTTGGGATTGCGTTACGTACAGTGAGAAATTACGTTGAAAAAATATCATGTCTATTTTTGTACGTAATATTTACGTTCCGCATATCGCGATAAGTCGGTTAACCTATATTTTCTCCTGTCCCACTGGAGAACGCAGAAGCATATCCCTGTATGCATTTTTCACCATTACATTTTATCTAATAGCGTTAGATAGGCCTTAATACCAAACTAAGCCTAAGTAACTACACCACCGGAGTTGAGAACCTATTTGGAGCTTGTACATCTTTGTTTTTTTTTTTAGAAATAGGTAGCAAGCTATCTGCTTCATTCATAAAGCGAGATGAATTAAGCGTACAGGGTGAAGACAGCTGAGGCCTCTGAGATCAAAAGTGAAGTACAGAAAAGAATTAAAGTAAAAATATTAAAGTAAGAAAAACTAAAAATGGAAATAAGGAGAGGGAGGGAGCATGGGAAGGGAGGAGGGGGTAGCTCAAAGACGTGAGGTCCAATCCGAAGTTAAAAGTTTCACACGTTCAATTGATCAGACGGCGTTGGGGGGTGTGCCACAGAAAATAGTCGAGTTTCTATCTGCCCAAACGACCCACCAGAATTGGTATCAGGAGGGTTAAGCCTTTAGCTCTAACCGTGACGTCGAGAGTTTCTGTTACTTTGATCCAAAGCTCGCGGACGCCCCCCAAGGCATCGGGTGATACATCCAAGCTTTCCATGGAAACAATTATGAAGCAAGCAATAGAGAAGATGGTCATAAGTTTCCGGTAGCACCGCACAAAACACACAGTGTTGATTCAGGACCATGCCTCTGGTGAGTAATCTGTCTGCAGTGAGTAGTCTCTTACGAAGTAGCAACCAGATGAAGATTTTGAATTTGATTGGTATTTTCAATCCCCAAAAGTGCTGGTTCATCCGATCTCGAATTCCGCCATGATTGAGGAACTGGTATAAGGATTTGACTGTAAACAGTTGGTCGTTAGTCCATCGCCATTTAGGTAAATCAGGTCTACCGCAGGGCTGAGTACATCTTTGTTTATAGAGTATTTATTATATATGATCCTCATCTAGTATGAAAATAACAAAACCTCCTGATCAGTAGTATTATAATTATTTTATTAGTTGGAAATTTATGTCGATTCCGCAACTTTACTAACATCTTTTAAAACTCTGTAATTGAGGTTGCACCATAGTAGTGCAATGCAGGTAACTTGTGGGCTCAACCTGAGATCAGTTTGGTGCCATGTAGTTTGTCTTTTTCCTTCTCTTTGACCGGCTTTTGCAGGTCATGACTCATGACCAGTCACATGGAGCTTGGTTTGAGTGGATCCCTACTTAGCCCTATGGTGGTAGATGCCATATAACAAGTGGGTGGAGTACACTCCTTTTTTTTTTTTTTCTTTTTTTTTTTTTTTTTAATTGGGGCAATTTCAAACACAACCTTATGAAACATAAGGGTACATATGGTCTATTTTTTCAAAAAGTGATTTCTGAAATAATAATTTTGGTTTGGAAAATTAATTTTGATTAAAAACTGTAGAGCGTTGGGCTAAGTTTAGATAAAAGTGATTTTAAGTGGTTTTGAAAAACGGTTTGGCAAAATTTTTTTGATGCTCGCATAAATTAATATTTTTATTAAATTTTATTTGAAAAAATAATTCAAAATTTAAATTTCAATTTCAATTAAAATTAATATTTTTATATTTCAAATTTGTACTAAATTTAAAATTTGATCTTTTAATTTAAAACATAATTTAAAATTTAAAATTTTAAAATCCAAAATTTAAAATTCAAACTTTAAAATATAAATTTAAATTTAAAAATATAAATAATTATGAATTTTAAAATATAAAATTTTAATATATAAAAATGTAAATTTAAATTTTAAATATAAAATAGAAATATAAAATACAAAATTTAAATTTAATATTGGAAATTTAAATTTAAAAATATAAATAAATATGAAATTTAAAATATAAAATTTTAATATTAAAAAATATAAATATAAATTTTATATTTCAAAGTTAAAATTTCAAATTTTAAAGAAGAAATTTTAGCTTAAATTTTAAATTAAAATTTAAAGTTTGAAATCTATTTTTCAAAATTTTTATTTTAAAATTTAAAATTTAAAAAATCAAAAAAATCTTAAAATTAAAATTAAATTTAAATTTAAACATTGAATTTAAAGTTAAAATAAAAATTTAAAGTTTAAGTCCAAAATCAGAATCAAATTTGAAGAAGCAACTTTTTTTAATTTCTGATTCTAGGCCTTCAAAATCATTTTCTGATTAAGAAAGCAGTAATCGATTTTAAAAATTGGGTTGCCAATTATTAAAAATTATTTTTCAACCCAAAAACGCTTTTTAAAAGTTAGACCAAACACCCCCTTAGAATATCATACTTGTCCTTTCAAAATCTAAAATGTTAGTAATATCCTTTTAAATATATAAATCTATTACGGATGCCTCTTTGAATTCCAAATCCAAAATCTAAACCCTAATAAGGTGAAATAATGCAGAGCTTACATGAACTATGAACTATTTTGAATCGAATGCTCAATCTTTTAAAATTTTAAATTTTTTTTACTCTCCAATTTTTTAATTTATTTTATTTAAGTCAGTCAATAATATCTTGACTTTAATAATTGAATGTGACGTTTATCTTTATACATTTAATTAGTATATTTTTATGTAATTTTGGTAACTATAAATTTTTTAAAATAAGTAATTAGCTCAAATTGATAAATTGAAATGTTGTAAAGTAAAATCAAAATTTTAAAAGATTGCTTAGGCAGCTCATAGTTAACATAAATTTTGTATGCTTTTTTCCATCTTTATTAATGTTTTTAAAGGCACTAATGATATTTTAAATTCGAAAGAATATTTATAAAATTACAACCTATTTTTAAATTAGGTAAACTTCAAATACCATCCTTATGGTTTCACACTTTTTTTATTTTAGTACCATGTGGTTTAAAAGTATATCAATTTAGTACCATATGGTTTCACTTTTATCATTTCGTCAGCTTTTTTGTTAATATTTTATTAAAGGGGCAATTGCTTATATAACCCTGAAAAGTTTCCGATTTTCCGATTTACCCCTCTTAGAAGGCTAATATTGAAAATACCCCTCCTACGTTCCAACCTATTTCTAATATACCCTTAGAGTTAAAATCTGTTAAGTAACTATGTTATATCTGTAAAATTATTATTTTGCCCTTTTCAAATATACCCTTCTACCATCATTGTCTTTCTTATTTGCCCTTAAAGTCAAGGGCACAAAAGTATTTCGACTTTTAGTTTTTTCCAATATACCCCTCTACCGTCACCAACCTTTCTTATTTGCCCTTAAGTTAAGGATAAAATTGGTATTTTAATTTTTTTTAACTGTGGTAGATATTTAACTCACATTTAACCCAGATTAACTTAACGAGAGATAAGCATGGGGGTATTTTGCAATAACGGTGGAACGTATGAGGGGCATTTTAGAAAGAAAAAAAGAATAGGGGTAGATCGGATATTTTCATACGCATGAGGAGTATATAGGCAATTATCCCTTTATTAAATTATATACAAAAAATTTCATATATCCCACTTAGGCTTCTCAAATATTTATTTTAGTACCCACTTCAGATACCCCATCTAGATTTATTGAATATTCATTTAGTATCTTTTACTTTTAACCTTGTCGCTGATGTAATAAAAAAAATTTAATGAAATCAATAATAAAAAAATAAAAATAAAATCATATGACACTAAATTGATACACTTTAAACCACATGATACTAAAGCGAGAAAATACGAAACCACGATGATAATATTTGAATTTTTTTCTTTTTTAAAATTAAGAGGGTTACTTTCGCAGCGTTTCATCTTTTCTTTTCTTGCTTTAATTGTGTTATATAGAGATAAATTAATTAATAAGTGAGGTGATGTTTGAAGATAATAAAGCTAAGCTTTAAAAGGAAACAAACGAAGCGAGCATGATATGATCTACAAGATAGGAATGTCGGCATGGTGTAGTTTGTCATGTTATTCATGTTGTGGTATGATGATGTTTTGAGAATAAAAGTAAGATACTTTCTATGGACAAAAACTTTAGTGGCGAACTCCCCAACGAGGCGTGCTCGTAGGGTAGCTTTCGATTTATTACCACGTGTCAGTTTTATTTTTATCCAATAATTTACTGAATGTTTCTTTAATACTAAAATCTATATTTTAAAAAAAATTTAGACAAAAGGATTATGAGTTTTGGACAGAAATAAAAAATAACACATGGTGACAAATTAAAACTCCTTAACGAAATATTGTTGGAGATCACTCTTTACTGAAGTGCTTTTTCACTTTCTATTAGGAGCCGTTTGGTTAGATGTAATTATAAATGTAGTGTAGTTAGAGATACATGCAGTTGGAAATACAACAGGTATAACTATATGAATCTTGTTTGGTTGGATGTAGTAGAAAGCGCTGCAAGTATAAATAATTTGTTTGGTTGCATGCATGCAGTTGAAAAATAATTTTTAAAATTTTATCATTTTATATATATATATGATGGTGAGATTACCTCCAATGTAACAAAGAAAAATAATTTTTGTTTAAAAAATATTGAGGAGATAAGCATACCTTTTATATAAAGTTACTCTCTCCAACTGCTGTAATTAGAACTGCGACCAATTTGGGCGTAGTTCGAACTACTGCATTTGAGCCTCTTTCTGTAATTCCTACTACAACAATTGGAGTTAAATACATTAAACCAAACACGAAATTTGCATTTACATATAATTACAACTACAGTGCGGTTGCAACTACGTGCAACCAAACAGCCCCTTAATACTGTTAGATGTGTCTCAAATTTATTTAAAAAAAAAAACCAAATGAATAATATTCTGAAAGTACAAAGTTATAGTAATCCTAGCCAGTTTTCACTGCTTATTTATTAATAGTTTTTTTTTTTTTAGAGACAAAGGTAGAAAGTTACCTGCTTTGTTAATTTTATTTTTAGAAATGAACTCCACTCGAAAATCAAAAGGCTAAGCTTCGAATTTGAGATTGTTGGATCGTTGGCGCTAATCTTAGTCCCAAAAGCTTAAGCTGTTAGAAATACACAATAAATTTAAAGCGTACAAACATAACGTCTACGGGTCTCGATTGTAACTCGGTTCAATCAACCTCATGCCACTTCAAATATGACTCGACCTAACCTGCTCTCCGCTGCAGGACAGGAGCAGTTAGAGGCCTGTTCTGACCGAATCGAATTGGAGTTCTTTAACTCAGAATTGTGAACAAAATTTTCCCTTCGTGGCCAGTTTTAATAAAAATAGTTTATTTATATATAAATTCCTTAACTTTTCAGATAATTTTAAAAGAGTTCTGAACTTTTCTATGTCCTCCCGTAATTAGTTGGGAAATGTTGACTTTTTATTCGAAAAGTCATGAACAATATCTTTGAGTATAATCTAACTTGGTACTATCACAACTTTTATTTTTTTGTCCCTTTTGTTTAGCTTCATCCTTTAAAAGGCTAGTAAATTAGATATCCCTATGCATATAAAATTTCGGACAAACTTCAAATATCACCTCTGTAGTTTTGTACTTTTTTATTTTAATATTCTGTGATTTAAAATATATCATTTTAATATTCTGTGGTTTCATTTTTTCTTTTTTATTAGCTCATTCGTTAACATTTCGTTAAATTATGTACAAAAAACTTCAGATATTCCATCTAAATTTATCGAATATTCACTTTAGTACCTCTTAATTTTAATTTTGTCATTGATTTAACTAAAAAAATTAGTGAAAAAGATAATAAAGAGAGAAAAATGAAACCATGGATACTAAATTGATACACTTTAAACCACAGAGTACCAAACTGAGAAAGTGCGAAATCACATATGAGTGGTACTTGAAGTTTTCGTCAAAGTTTTTTTTTTTTTTTTTTTTTTTTGAGAGAGAGATAGATAGCACGCTACCCGCTTCGTTTATTTCATTTAGAAATAAGCTTAGCTGAAAATATGAATCAGCTAGGATTCGAACTCGGGTTTCGAATACCAATCACCAAACCCTTTGCCACTTGCTCTAGAGACGGTCGGTTCCTCAAAAGTTTTTTAAGAATAGAATGCTACATGTTGTAGGATATAACTGTGATAAAAGAATTGCTCAGTTATGTTTGCAATAATAAATCTATGAAATTGGGACAAAAGTTAAAGATATTCTTAGATTTCCCTAAAATATGCTAAACAAAGGCTATTATTATTAATAGTAAAAAGGAATAGCCTAGAAAATTATATAAAAAAAGATTAAAAGAATTATATGCAATTTTTTTCTTTCAAATAACTTCTGTGGCAAATGGGAGGCAAGGGGATTTTTTTTTTCCCTAGCTGCCTTTTGGAAAGCTAGAAGAGAATATTAATTTATTTTATACATTTATATTTTAAAAAAAATTTCAAAAATCTCCGCTATAATTTCGTACTTTTTTATTTTAGTATCTTATAATTTAAAGTGTATTAAATTAGTACCATATAGTTTTACACTTTTTTATTTTAATATTATGTGGTTTAAAGTGTATCAAGTCAGTACTCTCTCTCTCTCTCTCTCTCTCATATTAATCTACCCTTTCTTTTTCTTTTTCTTTTTTTACCTACACAATGTCTAAAAATTCATTATATAAATTAAGCCTGTTTTTAAATAAGTAATATAATAAAAATAAAATTTTATTTGATAAATACAATCTATAATATATAAAAAATTTAAATACAAAAATTAATAGATTTTTATGTTTATAATAAAATTTAAAAATATGGTACAAAAAAAATTATATACCCGAACAAATTGATGGGGCCCACTTTTTTCATTCCTCTCTCTCACTCATATAAATCAACTCTTTCTATTTTTATTTTTTATTTTTGGCTTACACCTCATCTAAAAATTCATCATATGAACCAAATCTATTTTTTAATAATTAATATAATAAAATAAAAATTTTATTTGAAAAATAAAATTTATAATATATAAAAAATCTAGATATAAAAATTAATAGATTTTTTTTACTTTTATATAAAAGTTTATAAATACAGTACATAAAAAATTATAAATCTGGTATATAAGGCATTCTCACATATTTTTTCAATTTGACTTTAACTTTAACATAAATAAAGTTTAGCTTTAATAAAAAAAAGTCGTCTAATATATATAGGTCTTCCAACTTTAATTTTTTAGTTAAAAATTTATTTATAAAATAGCTATCAAAGCTATTAAATTTAATTAATTTTGTAAATAAAATTATTAGAATAGTTTAACTATATAAATTTTAAAATAAAAAAAACTATTATTAAAAAAATTATTTTTTATAATGTACATGATAAGATTGCTTTATAGTTTTTTTTAGCTATAACTTTTTAAATTTTAAAATTTTAATAAATATGTATATATCAATTGGTTAAAATACTATCAACCTGTTTCAAAGCGCAAGTGATTGATCGTCCCTAGCGCAAGTGACAAAGGATTTGATGGTTGGTATCCGAGACCCAAGTTCAAATTTTAATTTATTCACATTTCTAACTAAGTTTATTTCTAAATAAAATAAATAAAAAAAAAAAAAAAAAAAAAAAAGCCAAAGTGGAATGCATGTGTAAGAAAAGGGGATGGAGCTCTTGGACCAGGGAATATTTAAGTCACTCTCTAATTTTTTTTATTTTTTAAGAGATAAATAGCACGCTATCCGCTTTGTTCATTTAATTTAGAAATAAACTTAGCTAAAAATGTGAATCAACTAAGATTCGAACTTGGATCTCGGATACCAACCACCAAACCTTTTGCCACTTGCTCTAAAGACGGTCGGTGATTTTTTTCTAGTTTATTGGCAGTTTTGTTTGGTTTGCCAAACTATTTTAGTACTAAATGAGTTAGATATTTCGCAACCAAAAAATCTAAAACTGATAGAGGCTTCGTTTGGTATTGCGGGGAGACTGCGTTACGTGCGGTGAGAAAGTACGTTGGGAAAATACTCTGTTTGTTTCCGTACGTAATATTGCGTTCCGCATATCGCGATGAGTCGGTTACGATATATTTTCTGCGTTCCCACCGGAGAACGCAGAAGCATATCCCTATATACTTTTTCTACAACTCCATTTTATCTAATAACGTTAGATAGACCTCAATACCAAACTAAGCCAGAGTCATTAAACAAAAGTGCTTTCTGAGCGCCAAAAGTTTAAAGAAAATGATCAGGATTAAGGTTCTTGCAACTTCTCAAGCATCTCTACTAATGGAACCATGTGATCCCATCTAATAAGCAAAAAAAAAAAAAAAAGTGTTGAATAAGATGTTTATGCATCCACACAGAACCGTTGAATATACTACGTACAGAGCTTGTTAGATTTTATTGAATTTTATTATAATTTAAAATTTATTAAAGCCTCTTGCGAGCCCAATAATTATTAATGGGCCTTGTTTGGAAGCTCAATTAAAATTTTCATATGTGAGATTTTAGTCCCACATTGGAAACGAAAATGGTGTTATGAGTATTTATATATGCCTTTATTCTCAAGCTAGTTGATTCGAAAAAAATAATAGTTGTGTTCTCGTTTAAACGCACGCATGAGCACGGCCGAGTGGCGGCGAGCGTGGTTATATAATCTATCCGAATTTGTCTAGTTGAAACAAGATTCTCGCCACCTTCTGCTTTCTGAGTTTTTGCTCGATCTGAAGTTGGACCATCTTGGAAGCGTGCCGACGAGGAAAAACTCGATCTGAAGTTGGACCATCTTGGAAGCGTGCCGACGAGGTGCCTCGCAAGTGGAGGATAATTTCGCTTCTAGTGCTCTACACGTCTCAATCCACATGTCTTTTCTAATCATTATCTTTATAATATTTTTTGTTTAATTTTATTTCGAAATTTTTTTATAACCGAAATTGAACTTTCGAGTTGTTTTTAAAAAAATACTGTAACATTAGATCGGAAAGATTTTTTTCCAACACAGCTAACCATTGAAAGCCACTTTAGCATCTTCGCATGCAACTTACACAAAAGAATAAGGAAGATCCAAAACAAGATTCAATACAACTAGGGACCAACGCCTAACAAGTCATATGCTCAACAAGATAATATTGCAATGGCATTTTCATGAACTTGTGAGGGAAAAGGGAAAATTGAAGGAGTAAACAGAGAAACCCGTGACTTAGACGTTACTTGGGATTGCGGATAGAATACATTACATAGCAGGTTTAAAGTGTAATGCAAAAAAATATTCCATTCGTTTTCGTAGGTAACTAGAAGTTGAGTGCGGAGGAATATTTTAATACACTATATAAGTATTGAAAAGGATATGATTGTGTTAATTACACGAAGTAACTTGCTGGACAGGTTACTGATTTCGAATAGTCAGAGTACAATATTAGGAAAAAAAAAAAAATTAGTGACATATAATAAATTTATCAGTACCCTATAAATTTTAAATTTTTTGACTTAATTTTGTTTACTTAATTAGATAATACCTAATCTGTTAAGCATCCAACTCAAAATGATATTGAATTTAAATTCGATTTTTAAATTTGGTATCGTAATGTAACATTTTGATTTTAAAATTTAAAAATCGTCCCTTAAATTTGATTCTAAATTGTACTTTTAATCTTGAAATCAAATTTTAATGCTTGATTTAAATTGAAATTTTCAAATTTATACTAAAAATTTTATTTCGAATTTTGTGTTTTTATATTTAAGAAGAATTAAATTCGATTCAGGAATTAAATTTCGGGCACTTGAAAAGCCTATAATATTTTTAGTTGGATAACATCCACGACGGATCTTATGGACCAAAATATTCTACAAAAACCAAAATATTCTTTAGACTAATACATACGCCCCTCAATAACATATATCACCTTTTGAATTAATATTACATCTCCGACTATGAACAGAACTTACATTGTGTATTGAAGCATACTGATCTTTATATACTTTCGTCGTAACTCTGTGTGAAACAAAAGCCCTAACCCTAACGCAAACCCTAGATAGAGCACGCGAAAGAGGGCGAATAAAACCCTAAGAACGATACAACAACTGTCAGACGGAAGTTCTTGTTCGTTAGAGAATTCGCTTTTAAACATTTTTATATTTAACACTCCCCTCATATCTGGGCTCGAGACTTCTTGATCAGCCCATGACGTGGGCTTAAATTAAATGGGAGAAAACTAATATGCTGAGAACCTGGCGTGACTCGAACTCAGAACCTCCTACTCTGATACCATGTGAAACAACCGTTGTACTCTTAAGCTTTTAGAGTACAACGATTGTTTTCACACTCTGTTTTATCTAATAGCATTACGCGACACTCGGGACAGAATGTTACTAAGCCATGCATGATTGGAGATTGGGGGAGGTGGTGGTGGTGGTGATGGGAGAGATACATGTACACCCAAAAAGAGGAGGAGGTGATGTTTTATTAAGCTCTCCCAAAAAGAGCCCATTCCTGATGATCAAAACCCATATGATATTGTATGGTTGTGCACATGGGAGTACGTAGCTCAGCACTAGAATTAAAGAGCTACATATCCCCTCCTCTGTTTTTTCTTGTGTTTCTTTTGGGGCTACGTACGTTGCACCTCTCCATCATCCCACGTTTACCCACAGAGCCCCACTTAAAGAGATTGTGCTCGTAACGTTGCGTTATTGGCCATGTCCATGCACATAAATGGTACGAGCGAATTGATGAAGGAAACGGAGCTTTGGCGAGGACACTGAGAATGTACCTTGCAATATAAAAGATCTCCCATGTGAGCATGATTGCTCATGTTCGACAAAAAAAACTCACACATTTTGCATGACATCATTGCACAAGGTGTTCGATGCAAATATTAGGACGTACAAAATTTCTTTGAACCGTAAACTATTTTGATTCAACCATTGTACGAATCTTTCAGAATTTTAATTTTACTATCCAACCCATCGATTCGTTTGATTTAAGTCGGTCAATAGTGCTTTTAGAGTCAGAGTGCCGTTGACGGACTCAAATCGAACAAATTCGATAGATTGGACGGTAAAAAATTAAAATTTTAAATGTTAGTAAATTTTAATCAAATTTAATAAATAGTTCAATCAAATCTATGGTTTTATTGAACTTTTTCGTAGTAAATTTAAGAAAGCAGGGAAAAAAAAAAAAAAAAAAGAAGTATGCTGTTTGTTTGCTCGAACAATTTTGGGGGAGAAAAAGAAGGAGAGTACGTGTTGCAAGCTGCAAGCTTAACCTAATAAAAAGTAAATTATGACTGACGTAGGTTTCATTTGAAATTACAGAAAAGATACATTATGTACAGTTAGAAAATATTATGAAAAAAAAATATTTATTTTTATACGTAATATTACGTTGTGCATACGATGATAATTTATTTTTTCCGTAATCCTACTAAAAATAGAAAAACATATTTTTATATACTTTCGTTCCAACTTTGTTTCGTGTACTAAATATGAATTGGGCTTCGTTGTTTGGATCGTAAAAGATCGAAACGTAAAATGCGATCTCGAGGCTGATTCTTTCTGGGCTAAACTTGAGTGATTTTTAGGTTGGACCGGCCCATTTGCATAGGTTGAATACTTGGACCCATCTTTTTTTTAAAATTTTTTTTTATTTTTAGTATAAAAATATAATAAAATTATTATTTTATATAATTTAGTATGGCATTAGAATCACACGGTTCTGAGTTCGAGTACCGTCAGGCTCCTAGAATTATTTAGTTTTCTCTCATTTAATCAAATCCACGTCTCGGACGCAAACTGCAAACATCTGAATCATGTATATTTTTGGGACACCTAATTCCATCTCTTCTCTTTGTTCTTAGCTCCTTAAATTGAACTAAGAGGCATATAGTAAACAAGATCTTGTTTGACCTACTAAATCGTCGCAGAGTACTCAAGCTCTAATAATGTTTCGATTAAATTGGCATGATGCTTTCAACTGTAATGCTAACCTCATTTCTTGCAGCAACTGATGATACCAGCAGAGTAGTGAAGGTTGTTCACCGGCACGGCCCGTGCTCGCCGCTCAGCCGCCAAAAAGACACCGATCACGCGCGCATCCTCCGCCGCGGACCTCACCTGGGTCCAGTGCAAGCCCTGTGCAGTGTACTGCTACCTGCAAAAGGACCTGCTCTTTGACGACCCTTCGAAAATCGACAACGCACTCCAACGTTTCCTGCTACTTCCCGGAATGATATCACTTAGACAAGTGCGGCACTCGTCCGTTATCTTTACAAACGAGCCAGTCAAACCGTTCCGATGTATAATTTCGCAAATTGTTAATAAAAGAAGTTATTTAAAATTTAAAATATATAATTTGAGAGTGGTGTGCCGTGGCCCAGCAATCCAACATCCTGAAGCCTACGTGGCTATGTCCACGTGGATCACCCCAATTGGTTCGCACACGCGTCTTCGTCTCTGCGTTTTCCCGAAACTCCAAAACCGTGCTCGCGCTTCGAGGATCTTCGTCCCTTCCTTATTCCTACCGCGATCGAGAAAAAGAAAAAAAAAAAGAGCGAAATAATTAAGAGCTGCGAAATGCTCGTCGCCTCCTCCTTCCTCTTCCTCCTCATCCTCTCCTACGCTTCCTCCGCTGCATCGCTCTACTCCCCCTCCTCGCCCGTGCTCCAACTCACCCCCTCCAACTTCAAATCGAAGGTGATCCCCCGATCTGATCCCGCTCTGCTTTTCGATCTCTTCTTCTTCGAACTCCTTGCGATTTGAGTGCTGAATCGAGGGTTTTGGTGCTAGGTTTTGGGATCCAATGGGATCGTCTTGGTGGAGTTCTTCGCGCCCTGGTGCGGCCATTGCCAAGCCCTAGCTCCCGCGTGGGAGCGCGCCGCCGCCGTCCTCAAGGGCGTCGCCACCGTCGCCGCCGTGGACGCCGACGCTCACCAATCGCTCGCTCAGGTGTGGAATCTGTGAAACAACCGTTGTACTCTAAAAGCTTAAGCTATTAGAGAACGGTGTTTAAACATTTTTATATTCAACACTCCCCCTCACGTCTGGGCTCGAGACTTCTTGGTCGGCCGAGACTTCTTGGTCGGCCCATGACGTGGGCTTGAATTAAATGGGAGGAAATTAATATGCAAGGAGTCTGGCGTGACTCGAACTCAGGACCTCCTGCTTTGATACCATGTGAAACAACCGTTGTACTCTAAAAGCTTAAGCTATTAGAGAACGGTGTTTAAACATTTTTATATTCAAGCTATTAGAGAACGGTGTTTAAACATTTTTATATTCAACAGAATCATCGCCATGTTTGTGCTTAATTTTGTGGTTGTGGCGTTGTTTATTTGTGATTGTGATTGTGGTGGACTAGTATGAATCGGAGAATGTATGCATCGCATGTCGAACCTTAGTTGATAGATTTAGTATCGGTGAGTTGCTTGATCAGAGCGGTCGCTTTGTTACCCAACATTTTGGGCAAATTTGATCCTTTTAATGTAGTAGTGGCAAATGCAAATATATTCCTGTGAAACTGTTGCAAGTTGACGTCAATTGAGTATTATGAATGGGTGAAATTGTGCCTTGTATGTCAAACTGTAGTTGATAGATTGGCATCAACTAGTTGCCTAGTCTGTTCTTGAACTTCTTTTAGGATTTTTGAAGGATTTATGATTCAGGGTTTGTATAAAACAGGAGGCTGAATAGAGAGACAATTGAATTGAAAAATGAGAGTAAAGTATTTAGGCGGATACTTATTATGGTGGCATGGCCGTTTTTGCAAGGAATATTCGACTTTACCTGGTGAACTGAAGAAGAGGAATTGCAAATTTGGAACATTGAGAGGGATATATTTGATAATTTAACTTTTGAAAGACAAGTCTGCAATTTCGAAGCATTGGGATTACATAAGATAGCTACCTCAAAAATTTGCTGTTCCTCATTCATATATAAATTCTGTTGCAACTTTTTTGTTCAACTTTATTTTAAATTCATTGTTTTCTCCTACATGATTTGGTGTTGTTTTGATGACTTAACTCTGCATGGTTATATTGCTGGAGCAGACTATAAATTAAGAAAATGTCAAAAATACACTTCTGACATCACATTAAAAGCTTTTATGTCCTGCCATACCCTTTTCTATATTTGAATAAATGGAAGTGACAATGCATGATATATATGCAGGAATATGGAATTCAAGGATTCCCTACAATCAAAGTGTTTTCACCTGGCAAGCCTCCAGTGGATTATCAAGGAGCGAGGGAAGTAAAGCCAATTGCAGAATTTGCTCTAAAACAGGTTTTGGAACTCAGAACAAATCCTTTAAATTCTTTATATTTAATGAACCCACCATATGGTCTTCTCTTCTAAAAGTTACATTAGTCATTGGTTTTTTGGTCTCTTTGTATCTTGCACCAGAATCATCTTATTGTATGTCTCTTTAATCTAATTATTATTATTAATAGTAGCACTATCTAGATGTATGGCATGCTACCATTCTGTTCACAGAAAAGCCTTTTAACTTGTCGAAATTTTTTTGTAGTTTGTTTACATTGAGCTTTAGGGGAAATCACTATTCGGTATTCATTGGTTTTGAAATTACTGGCAGCATTCTTCAGTCATACATGTATGGGAAGCGCAAAGAGTCAATGCAAGTGCCATAGCAATTTTGTTGCTTAGCTGCTTTTGTCCCCCTCAATTATTAACAAATACATGTAGGAGTTGTGTAATAATTTTTGTTTCAGCCTTTGGGTAGTTAGCTTTAGATTAGGTTCATAAGGAAAAGTTGATCGTAACTTGGCACTTATTGAATCCTCCATGTAAGTCAGCTAGTTTATTTAAGTTTGCTAGTTTAATTCCATATGAAAACCTTATGTTAGCTACCTGTCGATTGCAAAATTCATCATAAATCCTAACTAAGGTGGGTCCAGTAACTCCAGTTTGTAACACTTTGGTGATAGTTATCATTCGACCATATAGACTTTTTTACTTTTGTTTCATTTGAGGCTCAAACCAAGGTGCTTTCGGTTGGTTGACTTTCCATGTTAGTATTATTAATAATTCACATGATGCCAGAGTTGCTTTTTCTTCTATCATATGAGTACAAATAAAAAGAAATTAATCTTATCCACAGGTTAAGGCACTCCTGAAGGAAAGGTTGGAGGGCAAGGCTTCAGGAGGTTCAAATGAGAAATCTGACACAAGCACTTCAATTGAACTGACTTCTCGTAACTTTGATGAGCTTGTCCTTAAAAGTAAGGACCTCTGGATAGTGGAGTTCTTTGCACCATGGTATGCAGCTTTGAAACACATGCAACAGTTATTGTGTTAACAGTAATGTGACTGATCTTAATATCCTTTCTATGTATGCCTGTTAACCGTACTTGTTCTTCCAAACTAATTGCTAATTTAAGGATTATAATGCTTTAATTGAGTGGAGTATAATAATAAGCTATTCAATCAATTTGTAGACGCCAAAAAAGTTTATGTAAGTACATGACATTTTTAACTAAGGTCAAACTTTAAATTTCAATGATGGAGGAATAAAAAAAATCTCCATTCCTTGAGCATACTTTATATTAGAAACTTTGATGCCTTTTTTCTGTCATAAGGATTTCAAATATGGCTTAGTTGTTTGGTTGTTTTGCCTCCTTTTTTTTAAAACTTTTTTCAGGATATTAAGTTTTCTCCTGGTAGTTATGCTTTTTCTTCAGTTTTTTTTCCCTTTTCTGTTGCTTTTCAAACTAACCAAATTATAATCTCAAACAGTTAGTTCTGGAGAATATTATATTCTATCATGTGAGATTGATATTTACACCTAATCGTCATGGGTAGGGACACTATTGCCGATCTAATAACTTCTATTCTATAAGCACCCGCCCGTTTGGTTCGGGGTTAAGGAGTGGAATAACCCCTTAACCCCGAAATTATTCCCCCTATCCCTGAATTAACAGGTTTTTACTTACCCCGAACCAAACGGTGGCTAAGAAATGCTGACATGGATAAAAGTGTCACATGTTGAAGACGATATTGTTGCATGCCAATTAACATGCTTTTAGCTTATATTTCTCGATTAAGGCAGCCAGATGCATGAGGCAGCTTCTACTTTAGGATCTGGCAACATCTGTATTTTATTATTTAGAGGGTCTGTTTTTCAGGATTGAAAATTTATGATGCTTAGATTGCAAAGGGTTAACCAACTATTGCTCCAAGGCCTGCCCTCTAAATTGATGTGCTTATATAATTAAATTGATTCCATTTGTTCCAGTCCTAAGATTAGCTTTTTCTGTTTCAGGTGTGGGCATTGCAAAAAATTGGCACCAGAGTGGAAAAAAGCTGCAAATAACTTGAAGGGCAAGGTGAAACTGGGTCATGTTGATTGTGATGCTGAAAAGGTACGTTAAACTACAGATGAGGTCTGTGACGAATTACATTAGATTATGTGGCTATGATATTGATGATTCTTTTGGAAATCACAAAGGCTTTATCTAGCTAGGAAAATCATAATTGTTCTTTTTCGCCCTTGTATTATTAAAACAAACAGATGAGTTTGCTCCGTAAGCTGATATGCAAATTTCTCAGTCCTTAATGAGCAGGTTCAATGTACAAGGATTTCCTACCATTTTGGTATTTGGTGCTGACAAGAGCAGCCCTTTTCCCTACGAGGGAGCTCGAGCCGCAGCAGCAATCGAGTCATTTGCACTGGAGCAGCTGGAAACCAATGTGGCTCCACCTGAAGTGACTGAGCTCACTGGCCCGGTATGAATTTCTATCATTGACTTATATTTGAAGAATAGGCTAAACTGTGGCTACTGCAAAATCTCACTCATCTTTTCTGTAGGATGCGATGGAAGAGAAGTGCGCGTCAGCTGCCATATGTTTTGTGGCCTTCCTCCCTGACATCCTGGACTCAAAGGCAGAGGGAAGAAACAAATATCTTGAGCTTCTATTATCTGCTGCTGAGAAATTCAAACGAAGCCCCTACAGGCAAGTGCTTGTTTAGAAAACACTTTGTTGCTTCCCTGAATTATAAAGTTATTAGTTTGTATCTTTTGAACTCATAAATTTTATACAAGTTGCAACAAGAAGGGAAGAAAAAAAAAAAAACTGGCTGAGGCTGAACCCGTAGCTTCAAATTGAAGCTTTTGCCTTTGGGGCCTTGAAGCTCATTTCACGTTCCGGCCTAACTGGCGCACTAATATGCAGCGACTATATATAGGTTTCCTTTAGAACTTGCTACAAAAGCTTGACAATTAAAAAACATTATTTTTTTTTCTAAATCTTGAATTCTTGATAATGTATATGCTAATTATTATATAAACTAAGGTAGTGTTGCTTTGCAGCTTCGTGTGGGCAGCATCTGGCAAGCAGGCTGACCTTGAGAAGCAGGTTGGAGTTGGCGGCTATGGTTACCCTGCTTTGGTAGCTCTGAATGTTAAGAAAGGTGCATACGCTCCGCTAAAAAGTGCTTTCCAGCATGATCCAATAATGTAAGCTGAGCCCCTATCGAAGTATTCTTTTGTTTTCTTTGTTTATACAAGTTGTTTAATTCGTCCCTCGGCAGAGAACGACTCACTAAAAGTTTGTCTCCAGTGAATTTGTGAAGCAAGCCGGGCTTGGCGGCAAGGGGAATCTCCCTCTAGAGAAAGCCCCCACCATTGTTCAAACAGAACCATGGGATGGCAAAGATGGCGAGATCCTCGAAGAGGACGAATTTTCGCTCGAGGAGCTCATGGGAGATGACACTGCAACCAAAGACGAGTTGTAACAGACAATCATCATTTCTGCTGGGGCGAATGCGTGAGGAAGTTTGCTCGAATTTCAGGATTATTTGTAGTGTTCAAGCAATCTGACACCTAGCTCTCCAAAGACTGGAGCTCTTTTTAGCTATATATTTATCTTTAGTATCAATTGACAAAAAGGAACATTCCCTTTCATGGGGTGCGGAATGAAACAAAAATGTTGAAGTCCAGCATGACTTTTTATTGTTATAAGGTTATAACTCTTGTGTAGTGATTTTATGTTTTTAATGGTGACTGCGAGAGCTTTTAATTGATACTAGTAGTGTGGTGTAGATTTTGGACTCAAAGTAGTAGGTATAAATTATAATGTAGCAAATGCCAGCAACACGATCTAGCATGCTTCTGTTTCAGCGGTGGCCCCCCGCGAACCCATTATAAAAGCGATCCAGCGCCAGCAGGATGCTCTTATCGTCACCGTCGATTGAACCGTCCAAACCACTCCAAAACCCTAAATTAAAAAGAAAATAAGCCCCACAGCCTGAGCCACCCCTCGAGAACACGCGCTCTCTCTCTCGAACCCTAATTCCCCTTCCTCCCTCGCCCCTCTTTCTCCCTCCGTCTCGCCATCGCGGAGATGGCCCCGAAACGCCCCGCCGCTGCGGACCCCGAATCCTCGTCCTCCGAAGAAGACGAGCAAGAGGAGGAAGAGGACCCTTCCCCCAGGAAGCCCCCCTCGTCCGCCTCCTCCAAGAAGCCCGAGAACCCCTCCTCGAAGCCCCCTCGTAAACCTAGCGGCGACGAGGACGACGACGACGACGACGACGACGATGGCTCCGGCTCCGACGACTCCGAAGACGACGACGGAAAGAGCAAGAAGAAGCCCCCTCCCCAATCCCAGTCCCAGTCCCAGTCCCAGTCCCAGTCCCAACCCCAACCCCAACCCCAACTCAAACCCCACCAACCCCCTCCGAAACCCGATTCCGGATCCTCCGAGGACGACGATGGCTCCTCCTCCGAGGAAGACGACGAGGAGCCCCCCCCGGCCCAGCGACCGTCCCGCGGCGTCGACCCCTCGATCAAGCCCATCAGCTCCCGCCCCATGGACGCCTCCCCCAAGCCCAAGAAACCCTCCTCCTCCCCCTCCGAGCCCCCTTCCAAGAAGCCCAAGAGCTCCTCCTCCGACGCCCCCCCTTCGGAGCAGAAGCGCCAGCTCTTCCAGCGCCTCTGGGGCCCCGACGACGAGATCGCCGTCCTCCGCGGCCTCGCCGAGTACCGAATCAAGAAGGGCTCGCTCCCGTCCTCGTCCCAGGACGTGGACGCCCTCCGCGGCAACATCCGCGGCGCCCTCCAGCTCGAGGTCACCAACCAGCAGCTCTCCGACAAGATCCGCCGCCTCAAGAAGAAGTTCGCCACGAACTCCGCCCGCGGCAGGAGCGGCGCCGACCCCAAATTCACCAAGGACCACGAGCGCGCCGCCTTCGAGATCTCCAAGAAGATTTGGGGCGCGGCGAGCAAGAGCTCCCCCTCCGCGAATGCCGCCGCGGATGCCGACACCGACGAGGAGAAGAGCGAGGAGAGCGACGACGAGGCGGGCAGCGAGCAGAACGCCAAGGAGGAGAACAACAACAACAACAGCAGCAGGACCCGGCTTGCGGCAGTGGCGGCTGTGGCCAACGGCAAAGCGGAGCACGAAAGGGGGAAGCTCCCGCTCCCGTACCTCAAGGAGGCGGTCGACGAGCTCGCCAAGGAGCACCCTTGCGGGGCCGCCTTCAAAAGGGCTTTCGAGTTCCTCGACGAGCCGAAGGCGAAGGGGATGGAAGAGAAGCTCAAGAAGCTTAGAATGGAGGAGATCAAGCAGCATTTGCGGCGCATGGATCTGATGAAGGAGACCGTGAAGATGATGCTCGAAGCTCTCTCAAAATCTGATTGATCGGCAAGTTGGAAATTCCTCCTCCTCCGTGCTCTCTTTCGGTTTGTGCAATTACTCTTTCTAGTTCTTGTTGATGGACTCAGTAAATGTTTCGTAGGTTAATGGGATTTTCCGCCTAAAATTTCTCTGCTTTGTACCGCTTAGATATGTCCTTGTTCTTGTTACATATAGCAAGATGTGTCTTATTCTATGGATCTTCACTCACTAATGTTTAGGACCCGGCGATTTGTTATTAAAGTATTTGGTTTACTCCTGCTCCTGATCCGAAGTATAGTCATGAATTTACATCTTGTTCGGGATGTTTTTATTAAATCACTAATTTGCACATATCAGTATTTATTCAGTGGGTGTTATTTCAATCGATTTGTGATGATTTTAGAATGATTTCAGTAAGCGTAAGTAAATCTGATGGTTTGAAGTCTTGCTATGGTTTATATTTCTCACACATGGTTTTTTCTGTATGTTATGAAACTAAGAACAGAGCTTGGGAAGTAAACATGGAATTCAATCCAACACCATTCATTATTCCAAACAAAAGAATTCAGGCCCAAAATCAGTTCACTTGAATTCGAGAAATTTACAAACCAATTCAATTCCATCTTGATTTGATACCAAACCGCTTGCTAATATTGAAATGACTATCAAATTGTATATGTTTGGTTTTTTTTTCCCTCTTTTATGCCAGTTTTACAAGTATTAATTAATCCGAAGATCATGTAAATCTTTACTAGATAAAAGATCTTATTATGTAATCTAAAATTAAAAGGGACATTTATGTTTCTGTGTACTGTGGGATTTAATAAGGTATTACAATTGTAGTTGTGAGCTACTTTTTTTTTCTTTTTTTTTTTTCTGCATTATTTTTATTGCAGTTCACTGTGCTCATGAACAATTACGCTTGTACTGTTTTTGTGTATTCTTTATTCGTTGCTCGAGGTATCTTCTGGTTTTTGAGCTAATTAAGTTGTACTGTGAGTGCAGGTACCTAAAATTTGTTTGGATCCATGAATAGGTATACCATGTTATCTAGTCATCATAGTAGTTTTTGCTCAGTCCAATTATGCTCTCTCATATATCTAGGAAACAGTTTTAAATTTGATAGCAAGCAATTTGGCCATAGAAACTTTGTTTGAAGTTTTCTAGTATTTAAAGGATTGCTTAAAATGTGAAATGGGTTTCTTTCACGGATACGTTTTGGGAGAAACTTACGATTTCCGATACTTCTGTGTATCTTTATTATTCATGATATTAGCACAGTTTAGCCATCATTTCTGATATCTCAAGTTCTCAACCATGAGAATGTCATTTTTTATTTAAGGGAACTTCAGGAATCAAGGTAGAATGCTATTATTAGAAGTAAACTGAGGCTTTTTACTTTCGCTGTGGGACATTCGAATCAAGGATCAATATGTTGATCGAATGTTATATGCGATTTAGGCTATTTGAACTTCATAATTCTGGAATCTGCTTTTAATTTTTAGTTGTAGTCTTGCTTTATTGGGAGATCATATATTCCCAAAGGGATAAATAATTTTACATGTGTGCTGGTATGTAACTTTCCTGTAATAGTATGAACATTGTCATCAGTTAGAGGGACTCCAAATTAGATTCTGAAGCTTGAGTTAATATAAGATCTGTTCTTTATCTGATCCTGTACTTTCTATCTTGGGATGATTGATTGATGTGAAATATTCGTAAGTTTCTGGGCTCCAGGTTTATAATTTTTGTGATGACCTGATCTCTTTTTTATTGGGAGGTAAAATCCCTTGTTAGGCATTATTAATTAGTTTTGTTAAAAGTTCATGAAATTTAATATTTTAATTATTTCTTACTAGTTAATTGTTGCTGCTTTATTTATTTTTTTAAAAAAAATATATATAACCTTTAAATTTGATGAAAATAGGTGATAAAATTTGACAAAATTTTAATTTAATTTGGGAACTTTTGCTCTCTCTTTTTTTTTATTTTAATATTAGATTAAACTCTATGGAGTTTTAAGGATAAAGGGTTGTAATCAATGTCAAAATAGCCTTATAATTGATTGGGCTTTCGTACAATTTTACCTAGCCTGTATGAACAAAAGGAGATATAAAACAATCAGTGATTATCTCCTCTTATCCGTGAATTTGCAGGGGGTGTTTGAGAACCCAGTTAAATTTCTTTTTACTAAATACATGTAGCATTATATTATTAGATCTAAAAAACATAAAATCAGGAAATAGAGTGCAAATCTCGAGTTCTTGTTTGTTTCATCAAAGGTGGAAACTCATGTTGAAATAAACTTTTCGGCGAACTAAAGTTCAGGTAACAATTACTTCGCTTTTGTTGTTTGTTTGTATTACTACGTATCTAAAGTCTTTTTAGTTTTACCGATTTTGTTGTTTGTTTGTACTGTTATGGAGAGTTCGGCTGGGATATTATCGATAGTACGGAGTATTTGGTGTTATCAAGTTTTCTGTCGTTAAATTTATCTCTTTTATTATTTTAAGCCGTTCGATTATACTATTCAACTAATCACCCACTCAACCCTAGAGGATCCATATCATCCAAACTGCATATCTTTTAATCCAAGAACAGAAAACTTAATAACACCAAGTCATTAGTGCTATTAATAGTATTTCAGTCTAGTTCATGTTATGGATCTAAAGTCTTTTTAGTTTTACTAATTGTTTGCTAATATTTATTATAGTTTTGGTTAAAATGTATAGACACCTACCGAATTTACCCTATTTAGAAATTGATCCATAACTCTTTTTTTTTTTTTTTTTTAATTTGAATTACACTCCCCTACTTATTAATTTAAGCTCTCATCTTTGCAATTTTTGAAATTCAGTTAAAATGAAAAAAAAAAGGCCAATAAAATACAAAGCAATAAAATACGCTTGCAGTTTAAAATTGATCAACATATTTTAGTTATAATTAGTATTAATATAATGCCCATAAAATAGTGGGCTATAAGTTAGGAAGTTAAACAATATTAAGTATATTAGAATTTACATAAAAATTACATCTTAGAAAGTTAATGGTCCTTCATCTTTCTTAAAATTACTATTTATTTATTGGCTTATCAAGAAAAATTCGCCTAAAACAATAAATCGAAAAATTACTGAAGAAGGGTTTAAATCAAACTTTTTGAAAGTAGAGAGGCTGTGAATCAAATAAAAAAATATTCAGGAGGTAATTTCAAATTCGCCTAAAATTTAGGGGTTGTCTATACATTTTAACCATTTTTTTTTCACATATTTTTTTTCTTAAGTAATTTCTGTCTAGAATGAGTCTGAGACAATTATAAATTTTTTAAAAAATTTAAATTTTAACTGAAAATTAAGTTACAACTTCAAGTGATATAATATACACTTGGTGGAAATAAAACAGGGATAACGAAAATCATTTTTACTATTACATCTATTGAGTGATTTTTACCCAAGATATTTTTTTATCCGGTCAAATTTTGCTATTTTCGATTATCCCTGAATAACTTTTGATAAACTATTGCACTTTTTTTTGTGTGGATAATGTTATTTTAATATTTAATTTCAAATTTTATTGAAATTATAAATTGAATTAAAATTAAATCATGTAGACATAATAATCTATTTTATATGAGTAGTATTACTAACACACCCCAAAATAGAATTTGAATATCTCATTATATATTATAATAAATTATTTTTTATTATAAAATTATTTATAATAAATTCAACTCTTATGTTTTTTTTTCACTGTTATCTACTATTTTATCAAATTAATCATACATAATTTTAGTTATTTCTAAAAATAGCAGCATTATAAACCAAATAAAAATTTAATTTTATTGCTGAATAATTTGAAAATCATTTGAGAAATAAAAAATTGTTCTAATATTCGTTAATCTTGGGGTATATATATATATATATATATATATATATATATATATATATATATATATATATATATATATATATATATATATATATATATATATATATATATATATATGTAGAGTATAGCTACTATACTATTATGAGTAGTAGAGCCCTACTACTCATAAGTTATTTCGATGATAGAGCTTCTGAATCGACGATCCACTCCGTTAAATATGATCTAGAGTATTTAAAACTTCTAGAAAATAAATTTCGTAATTTTTCAAAATCATAATAAAGTCCATCAAATGGGCATAAAATGAACTACCGAAATCAAACGATGTCCTAAAAATAGATGATCGGATCCTTCAATTTAAGATCGGAGTTATTGATCTTTATCTAGGTAGTGAATAGAATTTTCTATCAAAAATTCAACCTATTTCAATTCTTTTACACCGTTAAACTACCAAGTATCCCATATCGGTAGTTAAAAATTGTCAATTTTGTGAGCTTTTGATCGTAAGGTAAATGATTTCGAAAAATTACGAAATTTATTTTCTAGAAGTTTTAAATACTCTAGATCATATTTAACTGAGTGGATCGTCGATTCTAAGCTCTATCATCGAAAACAACTTATGAGTAGTAGGGCTCTACTACTCATAATAGTATAGTAGCCCTACTCTATATATATATATATATATATATATATATGAGTCCCTATCCTTGTAAAAGCCAAGCACTTGGTACTTGTAAATTTTTACCGTTAGATTTATTTGATCATTTTCATCCGTTAGATTATACCATTCAACCAACCACCCACTTAACCCAAGAGGGCCCACATCATCCTAACCACACATCTCTCAATCCAATGGCTAAAAACTTACAAGCACCAATAACTTGTACTTTTAAAAGATAGAGCTCAATTATATATATATATATATATATATATATATATATATATATATATATATATATATATATATATATATAGAGAGAGAGAGAGAGAGAGAGAGAGAGAGAGAGAGAGAGAGAGAGAGAGAGAGAGAGAGAGAGAGAGAGTAGGGCTACTATACTATTATGAGTAGTAGGGCTCTACTACTCATAAGTTGTTTTCGATGATAGAGCTTAGAATCGACGATCCACTCGTTAAATATGATCTAGAGTATTTAAAACTTCTAGAAAATAAATTTCGTAATTTTTCGAAATCATTTACCTTGCGATCAAAAGCTCACAAAATTGACAATTTTTAACGGATATGGGATACTTGGTAGTTGAACGGTGTAAAAGAATTGAAATAGGTTGAATTTTTGATAGAAAATTCTATTCACTACCTAGATAAAGATCAATAACTCCGATCTTAAATTGAAGGATCCGATCATCTATTTTTAGGACATCGTTCGATTTCGGCGTTCATTTTATGCTCATTTGATGGACTTTATTATGATTTCGAAAAATTACGAAATTTATTTTCTAGAAGTTTTAAATACTCTAGATCATATTTAACGGAGTGGATCGTCGATTCGGAAGCTCTATCGT
The DNA here is from genome assembly GCA_025177825.1 of Aechmea fasciata. Classification (NCBI taxonomy): domain Eukaryota; kingdom Viridiplantae; phylum Streptophyta; class Magnoliopsida; order Poales; family Bromeliaceae; genus Aechmea; species Aechmea fasciata. The sequence goes on from CM045924.1 coordinate 13,491,999, forward strand.
CGAAAACAACTTATGAGTAGTAGGGCTCTACTACTCATAATAGTATAGTAGCCCTACTCTATATATATATATATATAGAGAGAGTTTTGCTAGAATACTATCGGTAGTAAACGAGCTGTTGTACTACCGATTTGTTTTCAATGATAGAGCTTTCAAATTGACGATCGGCTCCGTTGAACATAATCTATACCATTTGAAGTGTTTAGAAATCAAATTTCAAATTTTTTCGACATCATTTGCCTAATGATCAAAGGGTTTCAAAATTTGTAATTTTAATGGTCGATAAAAGGCGTTTTCTTATTTAACGGCATAAAAATATCCAAATCAATTTAATTTTTGTTAAAAAAATTCTTTAAACTATTTAAAATAAAATCTATACTCTTGATCTCGATTACAAAATGCCTATCATCATTTTTTAAAGAGTATTCATTTTTAGTCATTCATTTTTCTGTTCACTTTATAGATAAAAGAATAATATCGAAAGTGCGTAAAATTTGATTTCTAGATAGTTTAAATAATTTAGATCATATTTAACGAAGCCGATCATCAATTGGAAAGCTCTAGCATCGAAAACAAATCGAGAGTAAAACGGCTCGTTTACTACCATATTGGTATTCTTGTTCAACTTTATGTACATATATTTAATAAAAAAAAGGGGGCCAAAAAGATCGGCATTTCCGCTGGCCTCCCGGCCAGTTCCCCCTCCGCAGTCCGCACTTGTCTCCACTATCCGAAGTTCCGAACCACCGCTCTCCTCCACCCGACGTGGTCCGTTTCTACCCATACATACATACATAAATACATACATCATAATACACAACACATAGCACATAACTCATAACACATAACATCAACACCGCTCTCTCTCTCTCTCTCTCTCTCTTTCTTTCTCTCTCTTTCTCACCCTTCGTCTCCACCTTCCTCGTCCACACACGCGCGCGCACACAAACCCCAACCCCAAGAGCGTCCAAAGAAGGCGGTGGGGTGGAGTGGGGAAGAGGAGGAGGAATCGAGCGATCGATGGGGGACTCGTCGGTGGGCGCCATCGTCCCCTCCGTGGTGAAGGCGGAGGCGGCCGGGATGGCGGCGGCTCCCGCGACCTCCGCATCCGCCCCAGCGCCGTCCTTCTCGGAGACCACGGACGCCGGCGGGGGCGCGGCGGCGGCTGCGGCGGCGGCCGCGGCGGCGGCGGAGGAGGAGAGGGGCCCGGGCATGGCGGTGGATGCGGCGGCGGCGGCGGCGGAGCTCGACAAGGACCTGCTTTGCCCCATATGCATGGGGATGATCAAGGACGCGTTCTTGACCGCGTGCGGCCACAGCTTCTGCTACATGTGCATCGTCACCCACCTCAACAACAAGAGCGATTGCCCCTGTTGTTCTCACTACCTCACCAAGAACCACCTCTTCCCCAATTTCCTCCTCGATAAGGTTTGAATTTGTCCCTACAATTTGTTTCTGAGTTCAAATTAGGTTTTTTTGAGTGAGGTGCGGTGGTTCGAATTTTTGCGAAGATCGCATCTTTCTTGATCGCGTGGGCTAAGAACTCGTCTCCCTTTTTCTCTGATCTGGTCTGTGGTGATCTTGGTGAATCCATTTTTGGGATTATACTTATACAACTGAACGAACTGCTAATGCACAAATAGAGGCAAAGAATTTCACACCAATTTGAACAATTACTTGTGCACTATAGATTGAATTGTTGAATAATCAGGGACAAGGATGACCAAACTACTACTTAGTCGGATTGGTATGTAATTCTTAGAATTGAATGAAAGTAGGCATACGTATTAGAAATCCACCTAGTATGTTTTACAAGTATTGAAGGAGGAAAGAAATCTCAATTAAAGTGTTCATTTGACTTGTATGGTAGATTGGTTCTTAAAGCAGTAATTTCTTGTAGGTACTGAAAAAGACCGCAGCCCGTCAAATTGCAAAAACTGCATCACCTATGGAGCATCTTCGTCTAGCACTGCAACAGGTCAGTGGTTACTTCACATTGATACATGGGTGTTGCCGGGGCACAATGTTGGAAGTGCCGCTATGAAACTTCTGTTCCGTATACTAAACAGGGATTTATCATGTTTTGGCACATATCAGGAGGTAGTATGGAGTTTTTGCTATCTTGCTTTGTGCTGAAATTCTTGCACATGGCTTCATATATGATGGTTAATACGTTCAGCTGTTTGAGTACGACTAAAATTTACACTTGTCGATGCCAATTTTTTTTTAATAATGACAGGATTTTAGAAGATTCTTCTATCAGAAGTTTTCTTACTATATTTACAGCCTTTGAGCAAATGAAGTGAGAGATTAACATCATTCAGCTCTATGGCATGTAGAACATTATACTTTATGTATACCTTAGTTGAATCTTTATCATTCAACGTTTTGGCGATGTTTGCATCTTTCTTTATCTTGGTATTACTTTTGTTTAATGTACTCTCTGATAGATTGTCTATTTATTTTTTTAATAATTATTCTACTGAAATCAGTGAATATATTCATCACTCATGTGACGGTCCATATATGCAGGACTTTTTCATGTTTGTCAATTGTCATACTGTTTGGAGACAACAGCCATTGTTTTTTTCTATGGGTCAATCCAAAATGACCTTAAGGCTATCTTTAAAGTTGTGATAAGACTCACTGACCCATCATATCTCATAATGCTTAGAATATCTGTGTTCTTCAGCGGAATGGAAGCCTGTTTTTATCTGGAAGAAACTGTTCTCTAACTTTTCTCGGTAATGTTTCTAGTGTTGTGGGCAACTGAGCATGCCAACTTCCGTCCTATATAGAATTTATTCTTAAATGAATTATTTTAAGTGGGAGTGTCAGTCCAGGTGCCGGATTTGTGCTTAGAGATTACTATAAGCAATTTCTTTTTCGAATATTGGCCAGTTGGTTGGTTGCTTGGATAGCTAATTATAGGAAAACTAGTCCATTCAATGTTATATCGATCTGGTCGACCTTTTTTGTGAAATCATATTACTTTGCTGCTGAGTATCTGCAATTTTATCCAAAAAGACCTTAGCTTCAGTAACTTTTTATCAGTAATGTTCATGCAGAGGAACTACATGTGTTTCATCAATTGAAATTCAACTGTTACCATTATTGTAGTCAAGTAGAATATTAATCATCTTAAAAATCATGGGTCATCTTTTGCAGACTCAGATGACTCTTTTCTTGTAGACAGGGATGTGAAATGTCAGTTAAGGAGTTAGATGGCCTGTTAAGACTTCTTGCTGAGAAAAAGAGGAAAATGGAACAACAAGAGGCCGAGACAAACATGCAAATACTGCTTGATTTCTTGCAATGCCTGAGAAAGCAAAAACTAGACGAGTTGAATGAGGTTTGCTTTTGTAAATTTGATTTTGTTTCTTTTGTAGGCCTTCACCGTATTTCCATCTTCTATGGCTATCTTAAAATCTGAATTTTCACATAAGCACTTAAAATACGTAATTTCTCAACTATGTACCCTTCTACTTGCAGAAGAGACCCTCTTTGAAACGCTTTTTGCATATGTAACCAACCTCCCCTAGTGGGTCGGGGTGAGTCCCCAGCTTATGACTAACTTTCGAAGGATATATGTCGAAACTTAGATTTACAGTGCTATATGTTGTATTAGATAATAATTTTGTCAAGATATATATGTAATATATCACTGGTGTTATTTTAAAACTTTTTGTTATCTTTTCTTAATGTTTCTTTGTAGGCCAGTTAGTTCTGCTTCTAATCTATATAGTGAGGCGTGAGGCTAGCGTATCGTACTGGAGTGTAAGTTCATATCCCTTTGGTTCTGCAGGTGCAAACTGATCTACAGTACATCAAAGAAGATATAAGTGCTGTGGAGAGGCACAGAATAGAATTGCACCGCGCCAAAGAGAGATACTCCATGAAATTGCGCATGCTTTTTGATGATCCTGTTGCAGCGAAGATGTGGCCTTCCACAGCTGACAAGAATAGCAATCTCTTTCTCTCCAATGCTCGCAACTCTCTTGTTGGGGTCTGTTCTGGAAATTTACAGGGTAAGAAAGCTGACATGAAGGCCCAAAAGAACAATCAAGGCATCCAAAGAAGAGATGGTTTTGCCGGTTCAGAGCCACCAAATCCTCTAATTCAATCAGGAGTTGCCATAGCTAGAAAGAGACGAATCCATGCACAGGTTTAAGTCTATCATACTTTTTATTGGAGATACTTTTTGTAGTATCTCTCGTCATTACTTAAGTTAAAAGAAAATTTATATTATATGTCCCATTTTTTTAATATTTTCTAATTCTTGCACCTCATATTTTGTTATCGAACTAATATAGTTCTTCCAAACTTCTAAATGATTATACCTTTTCCGTAACATAATTACCTAAAAGTAATCTTTGTTGTTCTTGTTTTGTTCGCTCTAAATTGACCTTAATTTATGTACTATTCTAACCTTGCAGTTTAGTGAACTCCAAGAATATTATTTGCAAAAACGGCGTCTTGGTGCAAATCAACAGAGTAGACAAGAAGAAAGAGAGATTAACTGTATAAGCAAAGAAGGCTATCATGCAGGTCTTGAGGACTTTCAGTCTGTGCTGACAACATTTACTAGATACAGGTCAAGCAATTAATTGAGTTCTTAGTCAGGTTTTGAATTTTGATGCTTTTTGCATTTGGTTGATAAAAAGATCATTGTACATATATATTTTTTTGCATTATTAATTTCTAAGATCCTATTGTGATTTATTTCTCACTGTTTTCTTTTTCATTCTTGTACACTTTTGTATAATTCAGTCGCTTGCGTGTCATCGCGGAACTTAGACATGGAGATCTCTTTCACACAGCAAATATTGTATCGAGGTGAGTAAACGGTGGAAAGAATACTTTGAACTTCTGCATATATCTTTTTTTTTTAGTGTTACTGTTTTTGTTGTTCTTTAACTAGCTTTGCTGGTTTTGCAATTAGGCTTGCTGCTCATTTTACAAATCTTGATAATTGGCATATGTGGCTCTTATTTTACAAGTTAAAATGTGTTCATGTTCCTTCCATATGTAGATTAGTTTACGGCCTTGTAACTTATAAAAGCTTTATTGCTTTTTAAAAGCTTTCAGAAACCTTTCACCCGACAATGGGCTTCCATCGTTACTTCAGAGGATCCAACTGGGTTGATACCTTTGAATATTTGAACAGATTACAGGTGCTTGGAGCTAGAAAATTCATAAGGAAGAGTTACTTGGCATGCGCCTTTATATCAGGCAAAGAATATATTCATGAACTAGTCATCCATCACACTTATTTCCGTTACATGCAATGAAGTTAGTGTTGCTTCTTGTTATTAAACCAATCTGTGGGTAACATGAAATCAAAAAAGTTTACAAAATGGAGCCTGATATAATGTCTTAACTATGGGAAATACGTTATGAAATAGATCACAACACTTCTAGCATTTCTTTTTATTATTTTAAAAATAAAAAGAACAATGAAAAAAAAAGAAAGTTTGAAAGGAAAAATACGTTATGAAATAGAACACATTATTGACTTCAACTGTTAGTAGATCTAATAGATCTCCTAGTAGAGAAGTATATCAACATTTCTAAATATCTTTTATTATTTTAATTTTTTGAATTAAAAAAAGAGAATGAAAAAATAAAAAAGAAAATTTTGAAAATAGAACACTATGGTTTATGAAATTAAACACATTATTGGCTTCAAATGTTAGTAGATCTAAGAGATCTACTGCTATCTCAACATTCCTATCCTTCTCTTTTATTACTTTAATTTTTGAAAATTAAAATAATAATAAAATAAACTAAATTTAAAAAAAAAACATTATGCAATAAAAATATTATTAGCCTCAAAAGTCTAAATGATAGTAGATTTAAGAGATCACTGAGTATCTTGGCATTTCAAATCATTTATTTCTTATTCTAATTTTCGGGGTATTAAAAAAAAAAAAAAAAGAATAATAAAAAAAGCACAAAGAAAAACTTGTAAAAAAAAATGACACAGAATTGAAAGATTTTTCATTAACATTCATGAAGAAACCGTAAAAGTCTTGATCTACAAATTCTTAAGTTACATGATCAGAAGTGGCCAAAAAAAGGCTAAAAAAACCATAGATCTATATCATGAACAAGGCCAATGTTAGAAGTTTTACCTTTAAACTTCTTCAAATGCCAAACTCTTATTGTTTTCTTGAGGGAATAAGAGAAAAAGAAAGAGGTGATTTCTCTCATAAATTTCACAGCTATGATTAGGTCAAACAGGACCAAAAGTGGTCTTTACTGCCTACCTATACACATCATTTGGAGGTCTGTGACCATCAAAACGTTTCTTTCGACCACCAAAACCGGCATGGGGCGACACGGGCGGCACACCGTGAGACATGGTGGTGCACCCAGCATTTCTGGGTGCCGGGCAACATGGGCCTGTGTCATGTGCTGGCACGCCATTGGCAAGGTATGGTACGGGCGGCACAGGCCTGTGCCACTCAATCCTTGGTCCTGTACAAGGAAACATCGATGTCAAAATCATTTGATAGTTACTATCCACAGTAATTGCAGCCCGTTTACATTTTTTAGTTTCTTTCCTGCTTAATAGCTAAGTCCAGAGCAATTTTATGATACTTTTTAAGATGCAGCATAGAGTTTGATCGTGATGATGAGCTGTTTGCCACTGCTGGAGTTTCGAAACGTATTAAAGTCTTCGAATTCTCCACAGTAAGCTTTTCTATCTGCTTATCTTGTAAGTACTAGTTTCACCCAAAAATATTAACCTCTTTATCTTGTATTTTCAACAGGTCGTAAATGAACCGTCAGAGGTACACTGTCCTGTTGTAGAGATGTCAACCCGGTCCAAACTTAGTTGCCTAAGTTGGAACAAGTACTCAAAAAACATGATTGCAAGCAGTGACTATGAAGGAATAGTGACTGTTTGGGATGTAAATACTCGCCAGGTATCTATGTTTGTTTTCAATAGCCTTTCTTTTTCAATTACCATCTAATCCCATTTTTAGTTTCACTGATTGCTACAAATGTGGTGGGTAAGAAATGTTCATTACTTTGTATATCCAGAGCGTGATGGAATATGAAGAGCATGAAAAAAGAGCATGGAGTGTTGATTTTTCACGCACAGATCCATCAATGCTAGTATCTGGTAGTGATGATTGCAAGGTAATCCAATACTGCAAATGTTATCTATGTATTACTACTACTATTACATCTTTCTATGCCTCTTGACATGTTAACTATTAAAACTGACGAAATGTGACTTGTTAATACTGAGACATTTTCTTATGTAGTACATCTTATCTGATTTTTATTTGACTGCATCTTACTCCTGACAAACAGGTCAAAGTTTGGTGCACAAAGGAAGAAGCCAGTGTGGTTAATATTGATATGAAAGCAAATATATGCTCTGTCAAATATAACCCTGGATCAAGCATTTATGTTGCTGTATGTAACTATAAACTGTTACTTGTTATGTCTTTTTCTGTTAATACTTAATAAAGGCTCCGGTAAAAAAGGCACCGGTATAGATAACATCATTTTTCAGGTGGGGTCTGCCGATCATCACATTCACTATTTTGATTTGAGAAAAACAAGTGCTCCAGTCCACGTTTTTAGAGGGCACAGAAAAGCAGTTTCCTATGTGAAGTTCTTATCTACCAGTGAGCTTGCATCTGCGTCAACAGATAGTACATTGCGCTTATGGGATGTAAAAGATAATTCTCCTGTATGTGCTTTCAAAGTTGTCCTTATCTGTGTAGTTAATTTTATATGGCAATCTTTCTTTTGCAAAGCTGTTTTTGTTTGCCACATTATCAGCAGCTTCTTTTGGTTATTACCATTTCCAGATAGAACAAAATAAAGTACATGACTCGCATCATAATGGACTAAACAAATTTCCTATATTTCTGCCATGAACTCACATGTGAGATACAAAGAAATTTTCTTCATTGAAAGAATTTTCCTACATTAACATACCAGTATGTAGTTAGCGGAGTAAGTTCTGGAGGTTCAATTTAGGTTGAAATGTGTTTACTTCTGACTAGTCGATATGGCAAGATGGAAATTTGATGCTGAATCTTGTCATTGCATGCTATCCTAATTTGGTTTTCTTGTTCTTGTAAGTCACTCTTTCATAGATGGTTACCTCTATCCATCCGTTAATGATTTGAGATCCTCTAGCTTCTGTACCCTTGTGCAGTTATTGTAATATCTAACAGTTCTTAGTTTTCTGGCTCTCAATGTTAATTCAGATTTAGGAAGAAAGGGCTGATATCACAACTTATTCTCTCAGGTACGCACATTCAAAGGCCACACGAATGAGAAGAATTTTGTGGGTCTTACGGTAAATGGTGAATACATTGCTTGCGGAAGCGAAACGAACGAAGTTTTTGTTTACCATAAGGTTAGTCAAACAAACTTCTTAATCTGCTTCTGATGCCTCCCACAGTTGGCTCAAATCATTTTTGTTCCTAGTTTTCAAAAACTCTCCTCTCTCCTTCGTATTTTGCTAAAAGAGGTAGACCCCTCATTCCAAACTAACTTGCAAACCTCGCAGGCCGTCTCTAAGCCCGCAGCTTGGCATAGATTTGTATCGTCCGATCTGGACGACGCGGATGACGATCCCGGATCATACTTCATAAGTGCTGTTTGCTGGAAAAGTGATAGCCCTACTATGTTAACTGCGAACAGTCAGGGGACTATTAAAGTTCTGGTGCTTGCTGCTTGATTGCTAATGAGCTTTGTACCGAAGACAAAGCTCGCCTTCTTATGATTCACTTGTACATTACCTGTACTTCGTAAGTGGCTTCGACACGCTTTTCTTCTAATTTATTTTCTCATTCTTATCTGCTATTCTTATATGGAACAAGAAGGCCTCTATCAAGTCATCGATCCTAGAAGCAGTTTTGAAGATAATCAATCAGGTTTAGGCAGATTATGTACATACAGCAACTTGGTTTACACAGTATATTAATGCCCTGTTGTTGATCTGATATATCATGTATTTAACATTAGTGCAGGTGCTTCCATTAGTAGTTTCTGAGATTTTTGCTTTTTGTGGTCGACAATTAACCATCTTTTCCTCCAATTAAATGTGGACCGTGCTTCTGTGATGAGAAATTTTTATCCAATTCCCTCGTCGGCTTTGTGATTGCACGAGCTGAAAGCAAGAGTGGCTGAATTTTTCCATTTGTTGCTGATGTTGGTGAGATAGTTATGATATTTTATTTGCGGTACTACCGAAGAACGAGGAATATATGAGCTATTTCATGTTGTAGGGCTGTAAAAGCCAAAATGTTAAACATTTGGGCTTTTTTTTGCAAATAGTACTCTAACAAAAATTTATTTTACAATTGGTCGTGTAAAATTTATTTATAAAAATGGCTCTATTCCCGTCACGTAAGCGCCATGCGGACGGGGTGGGGCCAGGTGTTTAAGTTGAACACAGTGAATTATTCACCGTGTTTAGACACGGTGAATGGTTCACCGTGTCCAATACACGTAAGATCCACAAATATTCCGGACTTAGCCAAAATATGGTTAAGTCCGGGGTATTTGTATTGGACACGGTGAATGGTTCACCGTGTCCAATATAAATACTCCAGACTTAGTTGTATTGGACACGGTAAATGGTTCACCGTGTCCAATACAAATATCCTGGCCCGGCTCAGCCCGCGTGGCGCTGACGTGGCGCTTGCGTGGCGGAGATAAGGCCATTTTTGCAAATAAATTTTACACAGGGCCAATTGTAAAATAAATTTTTGTTAGGGAGCTATTTGCCAAAAAAACGCCCTAAACATTTCATGTTTGGGTCTAGAAGACTCACAATTTTGATTCGGTTTTACAGACACGAGCGAAAGACATTGTGGTTCAAAGCCCCAACCTTTAAAATAGTCTCTTAGAACAACAAGTGGTAGTTAAGATCACATGACGATGGATTACTATCATAGTATGAAATCACTAATGATTGTTTATTTGAAATTTTACTAGAATATTTTTTATTTTATGACATGTTTGGTTCATGATTGAAGTGAGAATGAGCAATTGAATTATATATTGTTATTAGAATGGAAATCACTACGGATAATTGAAAGACTTAAAAACTTTTGATAGAATGTTTTAGTTAAGAGGTAGAAAAGTAGTGAAAGGAGAGGGAGATGTCTGCGAGAGATTCAGAATTCAAACTCGGATTGTGGTATAAATTTATTGAATGATTTCTATTCTAGAGTGGAATGGAAATAGGAATCCAATTTATGTAAAATACATAACAACTATCGAAATCAGTAAAATTCTGATTCTAAAATTTGAAATAGGTGTACTAAATAACCCCTTAATTCATTACGTCATTACTCTGTTACTTATACTAGCGTGCACGTGCGGTGTTATCTATATCTATCTATACCTATACATATACATTATTTTTTCTAAAATTTTACCATGTAGTGAATCCTTCTTTACCATTGGCTTCCCTCTTCCCACTCCCATCTCCACCCAATATTTTTTCTTTCTAATCCTCATCTCTTAATTAATGTATTTATATAGTTCCATCTTCACCTAATGCTTATCTTTCTAAACGCCACCTCTCAATTAATGTATTTATATGATCCTATCTCCACCTAATGCTTTATTTTCATACCCTGACCCTTCAATTAATGTGTTTGCATGATTTCATCTCCATCTAATACTTCATCTTTCTAACTTTCACCTCTTAATTGCTTTTACAAAAATAAATGAGTAAAATAAAGTTTCTTCATACTTTTTTTTCATTTTGTTTTTTTTCTTCTTTTTTGGGCACACAAAAAAGGCTAATGTTTAGTAACTTTTTTTTAATTTTTTTTTTTAATTGTGTGTAGGTTGAAATTAGGATTTTTAGGATAGTGACGAGGTGCAGTAGAAGAAATTGGTGATGGATTTGGAGTCAGTGAGAGAGAAAAAGCAATGGATGTGGAAGAATCTATACAGGATTGATATGGTCGTGACTAAGGAGGAGCTCGACACTAGCGACGAAGGTGATGTAAAGATCAAAATTTGCCTCCCCGATGTCGATAGTGCGATGAAGGTGTGTATGAGATAAAAAAAATTTTATTGCTTTCTTCATTATTGTTATGTGTGATTTATTTACCGAAATTATAAATTTTGCTATATCTATATCTATATTTGTTTTATATCTTATATTTATATTTATTAAAATCTCATGTCAAATCAAAAAATTTAAAATTTTTATTTTATTTATATTTTATCTTCTATAGTATCATTCTACCGTAATGCATGGGTAACTTCACTAGTTGTTACATAAATTTCAGAAATGCTCCTCTCATAATACCATAGAGAATTTCTCCACTTCTAATTTTGTTCAGCAACAGGACACAAATTAACTACAATAACTTTGCTAATCGAAAAGATGTTAATCTACAACAATTTGCTCTTAAATATTTTTTTAAAAATATAAGGCTATATTAATGTACCAATTGGGAATGGAAGTAATATTCAATACAAATGACTCCGACTAAGTAATTTAGGCCACTATTTATACTGGTGCAAAGTGCAAACTATAACGCCCAATTTTTTATTTTATTGAAGAGGTAACATTTCTAGTTTTTGTAGAGGTATTTGAAGGCTAAGATCTCAAATTTATTTTAAAATCACAATTCAGCTGTCCTTTTCGCATATATGTAAGTGATGATCTATCAATATATATATATATATATATATATATATATATATATATATATATATATATATATATATATATATATATAGGTAGAAATTTGTACTATCCTATTAATAAGATAGAATCTCTATGTCATATGTCAGTTTAGCTTGGATGAGAATTGTATTGTAGGGTTAGGATGATATTAGTCGGTTAGAGTTGAATGGTTCCCCTAGGGTTGAGTGGTTAAAGCTGGGTTATAGTATTTAATCCAATGGTTAGAAATGATGATAAGAGTTGATCCAAAGGCTAAAAAGCGATAGACAAATCTTTAATATCCTATTAAAAGGATAGTAGCGAAACTTTATATATATATATATATATATATATATATATATATATATATATCACTAATTAATTAATTAGGTGTGCAAAGAGCATGAATAGAGAGTCAAATAGTGAGAAGGCCCACTACATACAGTATTAGAATTCCCCGTTCAGATATAAGTAAGAGCTGTTTATTTTAGGAATAGATATAAACTCGAAATAGATTAATTTTGCGTTTGGATGTAAATTAAGTTGTTATTGAAAATAAAAATAAAAAAAATAGCGCGTGGATAGATAAGATGGAAGAAGAATAATAATGAATAGTTATAAATAAAAAATAATGATATTTCTCCTTATATTATATTTAAATTTATTTTTTAAAATTTTATATTTAAATACATAACTTTTAAATTTTAAAAATTCAAAATTTAAAATTTAATTTTTTTTAAATATCAAATTCGAAAATTAAATTTTATATTTCATATTTTACATTTTCTATTAAATCTAAATTTAAAAATCTAAAATATCAAATTTTAAATTTAAAAAATTTAAAATATCAACTTAAATTTTAAATTTTAAATCTTAAATTTCTTAATTTTAAAATTACAAATTATAATTTTTTAAATTTTATATTAAATTTTTTAAAAATTAAATAGAAATGGTAACAACTGTTTCCATTCTTATTTCCACACAGGGGACATGATAGCTACCCCACCCCTAACAGGTTATTCTCTTTTTTTGTGTGTGTGTGTGTGTGTGTGTGTGTGAGATTCAAAGCTATTACCTCCCTAGCAGCTAAATAGTGGACAACCTGAATACAGCTCTAAATATGGTGCCCATTTTTAGGAAAGAGGCGCAACTACTATGAACATCCAAAAAAATGCTTTGTATGTGGATTCATTTTTACTAATTTCTATTTTAATTTTATTTCCCACTCACTATTGTTTGTATATTCTTTTTTTTTTTTTGAGATATAGTGACGCTATTCGCTCTGCTTATTTATTCGGCCGTTTATTTCGTTTAGAAATAAGTTTTTGAAAATGTGAATCGGTAGAATTAATCGGATCTCGGATCACAACTACTCTTTCTTTGACACTACGTTTCGTTGTATATTCATTTTTCTCTCCGAAAAAAAGTGAGTCATTTGTTTTTCTTTAACTCAAAAACAGTAAAGTGATTCATGCGCCCGGCCTCTTCATTTATCCAGAAACCAAGAGCAACTTAAAAAAAAAGAACGAGAATATTCCGCACTAGTTTCAAATTCATCAATACGGGATACAACCAAAACTCAATTACAATTTGCGACTAAACTTGGAAAAAGGAAACCACGCACCAGGTTCCATTGAACCGTTGGAGCCCGTGGAAATTAACCGACCGAGCCACTTATGGGGGGAAGTGGCGACTCGCTCAAACTGTGGGCCGCGTCACATTGCCCTTCGTGATCCGGTCGAGGCACTTTCAATTTTTCCTCCTTCTCAAAAATATTGAGGCCACAAAAAAAAAAAACAAAAAAATAAAAAAATAAAAAGGAAAAGCCACACAAGTGCTCGATTGGCTACTGAGTCCATTGGAATTCCCCCATGCGCCGCTTCACCTCCTCCTAATTGACTCCTTTTCGAAACCACTTAATGAGCACCTAGTTTTAAAACTAAAAAAAAAAAAAAAAAAAATTATAATTTGATTTAGATTGATTAGCGAATCGATCTTAGATGATTAAATCATTCATTCCCCCAAAAAAATACTTTTTTTATAAACAAATCTTACAAATTACATAATTCAACGGATGAATTTCAATCTTAAAATTACAAGTCACGCTAAACAGTACCCTCGTGCATGCTAATTTGTAAAGTATTGTAAAATTATTTGTTAAGCGTAGTTTTGCGCTTGTTTCTGGGTTTAAACTATAAGCTGGATCCCAATAGGATGAGCCGGAGAGATTAAGCCATTTCGATAAACCAATATACCACATGAGTTTGTACTGGATTAAGAATAAAGCTGTGATTATGAATTGATTCTTATGAACTTTTTGTGAACTTGTTTTATTAGGTAGCTGTACATCGTTGATGGATGTTAATTTACACATGACCACGGAATTGAGAGTGTCGAAATTAATGCATGACTTTGTAGAAGGTACGTACGTAAGCTTTGCGTAAGCATAACATTACCACTAAATTGTTTTTATTAAGCTATATGAGATGATTGGTAAAGATCCTATAATGAGAAGTAATATAAAAATTTCATGCTAAAATAACTTTTATACTTTTTAATTAAATTTTTATATAGATTTTTTTTTTGTTGAGAGAGAGAGATAAATAGCACGCTACCCGTTTTGTTTATTTCATTTATAAATAAATTTAGCTTGAAATGTGAATCAACTAGAATTCGAACTTGAATTTTGAGTACCAACCACCGAATCTTTTATTACTTATTTTAGGGACAATCGGTACGCAGAATAATTATTAGGGAAAACTTCAAGAACCCCTCCTGTGGTTTCGTATTTTCTTACTTTAGTACCATGTGGTTTAAAACGTATCAATTCGCCCCCATGTGGTTTCGTTTTTATCTTTTTGTTATCAATTTTATTTTATTTTTTCTTAAATCAGTGACAAAGTTAAAATTAAAGGGTACTAAAGTGAATATTCGTGGGTATTTGAAGTTTTTTGTATATAATTTAAGAAAATATTAACAAAAAAGCTTTAAAAAAGATAAAAACGAAACCACATAGAGATAAATTGATACGTTTTAAACCACAGAGCATTAAAGTGAAAATAAACGAAACCACATATAGGATTTTTTGAAGTTTTTCCTAATTATTATAAAGAAAATTGTCCAAGTCACGTGTGTGCACTTACTCAGGGCATAGATTTGGACTGTGTATGAAAGCTAGGAGGCGGCACGAGGTTTCGCCCAAGTGCTGTTGTTGTTGTTGTACGTAGGAGAAAAGTAATAAATAACAAAAAGATATATATATATATATATATATATATATATGAGTAGAGCTACTGTCTTTATTAATAGCGATGGCGAAATTTCTTCTAAGTTTTTAATATCTCATCAATTTCTCTTCTCTCTCACCTTAACCACCCATCAAAATTGATGGATGGTTAAAAAAACTTGTGAGCACATGCGCCGTGCTATTAATAAAGACAAGAAATTTCTACTCTATATATATACTTTTGACATCCATTAGGAGCAAATCGATACTTTTGACATCCACTTGTTTTCGATGATGGAGCCTCCAAATCGACGATCGGCACCGTTAGACATAATCTATACCACTTGAAGTATTTAGAAATTAAATTTCAAATCTTTTCGATATCATTTGCCTAATGATCAAAGGGTTTCAAATTTTATAATTTTAATGATCGATATGAGCCGTTTTCTCGTTTAACGACGTAAAGATATTTAAATAAATTGAATTTTTGTTAGAAAATTCTTTAAACTATTTAAAACAAGATCTATACTCTTGATCTTGATTACAAAACTTCTATCATCATTTTTTAAGAATATTTTCAGATTTTCATTTTTGTGTCCACTCGATGGATAAGAGAACAATATCGAAAATGTATGAAATTTGATTTCTAGATACTTCAAATGGTATAGATCATGTTCAACGGTGTCGATCATCGATTTGGAGGCTCCATCATCGAAACAAACGAAATAAAAGTGCCGATTTGCTATCGATAGCATTCTAGCTCAACTATATATATATATATAGAGTTGAACTAGAATACTATCGGTAGTAAAACGGTCGTTTTACTACCGATTTGTTTTCGATGATAGAGCTTCCAAATTGATGATCGGCTCCGTTAAATATGATCTAAACTATTTAAACTACCTAGAAATCAAATTTCACGCACTTTCGATATTGTTCTTTTATCCATCAAGTGGACATAAAAATGAGCAGTGAAAATGAATACTCTTTAAAAAATGATAATAGGAGTCCTGTAATCAAGATCAAGAGTATAGATCTTGTTTTAAATAGTTTAAAGAATTTTCTAACAAAAATTCAATTGATTTGGATATCTTTACGCCGTTAAACGAGAAAACGCCTCTTATCGACCATTAAAATTATAAATTTTGAAACCGTTTGATCATTAGGCAAATGAAGTCGAAAGATTTGAAATTTGATTTCTAAACACTTCAAATGATATAGATCATGTTCAACAGTCGATCGTCAATTTGGAAGATCTATCATCGAAAACAAATCGGTAGTAAAACGACCGTTTTACTACCGATAGTATTCTAGTTCCACTCTATATATATATATATATATATATATATATAGAGTAGAGCTACTATACTATTATGAGTAGTAGAGCCCTACTACTCATAAGTTGTTTTCGATGATAGAGCTTCCGAATCGACGATCCACTCCGTTAAATATGATCTAGAGTATTTAAAACTTCTAGAAAATAAATTTCGTAATTTTTCAAAATCATAATAAAGTCCATCAAATGTGCATAAAATGAACGACCGAAATCGAACGACGTCCTAAAAATAGATGATCGGATCCTTCAATTTAAGATCTGAGTTATTGATCTTTATCTAAGTAGTGAATAGAATTTTCTATCAAAAATTCAACCTATTTCAATTCTTTTACACCGTTAAACTACCAAGTATCCCATATCCGCTCGTTAAAAATTGTCAATTTTGTGAGCTGTAAGAGAGAGAGAGAGAGAGAGAGAGAGAGAGACTAGGCAATATGCTATTAATAGCACCAAGTCATCGCGCTTTAAAGTTTTTTGACCATTGGATCGGTAGAGCATGCTTAGATGACGCGATGATCCCTGTTAAGCGCGGTTGGTTAAATAGTATGATCTAACTCCGTGAAAATCATCAAAGTGGGTGGATCTAATTCGTAGAAAACTTAAGAAAGCATCGAATGCTCATATCGATAAGATAGTTGGACTCTATATATATATATATATATATATATATATATATATATATATATATATATATATAACTAGGCTACTATGCTATTAATAAGCAGAGTCATTGGTCTACCAAGTTTTGGCCGTTGGATTGAGAGATGTGCGGTTAGGATGATGTGGGCCCCCTAAGGTTAAGTGGGTGGTTGGTTGAATAGTATGATCTAACGGATGAAAATCATCAAAGAGGTGGATCTAACGGTGGAAAACTTGGTATACTTAGCGTTGCTTAAATGTTATTAATAGCATATGGTAGAATTTCTATATATATATATATATATATATATATATATATATATATATATATATATATATATGGGTGTTGTTATTGTGTTCTTTTTATTTTATAAAAGGTGGGAATATGATAGTTTAATTTCCCACATTAAATGTTCAATGTTAATTAGAAGTGATGATATTTGTGTTTTAAATGGAGTTCGATCCACTCCTGGGTATTATTATTAATTACTCTTCTAGATAATTTAGAATTTTGACTTGCAGAGTAAAAACCATTTGATCTATACTATTACGAGTATTGGAGCCCTATTATTCATAAGTTGTTTTTGATGATGGAGCTTCAGAATCGATGATCTATTCCGTTCAATATGTTATAGAGTATTTGAAACTTCTAGAAAATAAATTTCGTAAATTTTCAAAATCATAATAAAGTTCATCAAGTGGGCATAAAATGAACGGTTAAAATCGAACGACGTCCTAAAAAGGGATGATCGGATCCTTCAATTCAAGATCGGAGTTATTGATCTTTATTTATATAGTGAATAGAATTTTCAATCAAAAATTCAACAAATTTTGATTTTTTTACACCGTTAAACTAGCAAGTATCTCATACCGGCTATTAAAAATTGTCAAATTTGTGACCTCTTGATCGTAAGGTAAATAATGTCAAAAAATTATAAATTTTTATTTCTAAAAGTTTTAAATGCTATAAATAACGTTTAAGTGGTATGGATCGTCGATTCGGAAGCTCTATCATCGAAAATGACTTATGAGTACGAGGGCGATCGTACTCATAATAGTATAGTAGCCGGACCCTATATATATTCACACACACACACACAACAATGAACTAGGCTGGAATACTATCAATAGCACAAAATTGTTGGTGCTATTAGTTTTTTAGCTCTTGAATTGAGAAATGTGCGGTTAGGATGTGTGGGCTCCCTAGGGTTGAGTGGGTGGTTGATTTAATAGTATAATCTAACCAGTAAAAATAATCAAAGGGGTTAATCTAACGGCAGAAAACTTGATAGCACCAAGTGCTTAGTGCTATCGATAGCATAGCAGTTGGACTATACATGAGTCTGGCTACTATCCTATTAATAGGATTGGAACCATTGTCCTATCAAGTCGTTTTGCATGATCGAAACTTCAAATTAATAATCGGCACCGTTGAAATTCAAGTTCATCTTAAGAGTTCAAAAATGAACGGTCATAAATGAATAACCTTCTTGAAATAGAGGTTAGACTTTCTTAATTCATAATCATAGTTATGAAACATTATCTAAATAGTATAAAAAAAAAATTTTATCAAAAATTCAAGCAATTTGGATTGCTCTATACTGTTAAACAAGCAAACGGCTTATATAGACCATAAAAAATTGTCGATTTTACGACACATTGATCACCATATAAATAATTTTTAAAATTTATGAAATTTAGTTTCTAAATATTTCAAATACTCTAGATCAACTTCAACGGCTCCGATCATCGATTCGGAATCTCTATCATCAAGAACAACTTGATAAGACAAGTGCTCCAATCCTATTAATAGGATAGTAGTAATTATATATATATATATATATATATATATATATATATATATATATATATATATATATATATATATAAACTATATAGGTTACTATACTCTTATGAATATAAACCTCTTTATAATCATAAATTTTTGACTATAGGATGAAAATATGTGCGGTTAGAATGATAGTGGTCCCCGATTAGAATGATAATTGACTGCTTGAGTGTGTGGTTTGTTGAATAACATTTATCACAAGTGAAAAACATGTATTTAATTAATCAAATAAGAATTTAGATTTATCAAATTTTCTTGCATGATGAATACATTCTCCCTTAATTACATGTGTTATGAAAAAAATGAAATCAAAATTAAAAATTGGGCAGTGTTTGGTTAGGGAATGGGGATAGGGATAGGGATATGCCCTTATCCCTCTTTATACCTAAACGCTAATTTTTTACTCGAGAATAATAGTTCTCGGTTATTCCCACCAACATCTCCATTTTTTATATAAAATCATCTAATATTTTTTTTATCTCCGGAAACAATTCAATTTTCATCCCAACGCTATTTTTTTTATTCTCATATTTATACCTAACCCTGTAATAGCTAATTTTTGTTTATAATCGAACCAAACGATTTCCAAGTTTTACTCCTAAACTAGCTAGAATTACGATGAACGGCCGATAATAAGATGATAATAATCAATAAGAATCGAAGACCCTGCTTTCTTGCATTTATTATAAATTAGATCCTTTTTCTTCAAAATGGTACTCCGATGATTCTGCCTTTTCACCAGCTACTTCAAAAATAATAAAAATTAATTATTAAAGAAAATATTTAAAAAAAAATAAAAATTTTATGTGTAGATATAATAAAAACAAGTCTATTAATAACGAACATTAATTATTACCGCGCACAAGGATGTGGTTCATGGCCAGGTGCTCCGCTCCTTCATCCACGTACACCCGGTCTTAATGACGCCATCTTCTTCCACTACGAGGTTTATAAAAGCCCACGCTCACTCTCGCCGTTCCGCACCTCCGTTTCCTTTTTATGTATATGTATTCATGTATTCATATTCATACCTTCGCCTCTATTATATATATAGTCTATATAGCTAATTAATTACTCCGCACAATTTTTACTTTTTACTTCTTTTTTTTTTTGTTTTTGTTTTATTCAAGTTCGATTAGTAGGATTGATTGATTTGGGTATCAAATGGGCACGGCGATCGTCGACCCGGCCCGAACCGCGATGGCGAATCACATGAATGGCGGCGGAGGCGGTCGCTACGCTCCGCCGCCGCCGCCGCCGCCGCTTGCGCAGATCCTCGACGATGAGGAGGAGGAGGAGGAGGACGTGGAGGACTCGGATTGGGCGGCGCTGTGCGGGAGCCACGAGGAGGTGGAGCCCCCGGTGCGGGACCCGCGCGACGAGGGGACGTCGGACCGGTGGGTCCCGCGCAACCCGTCGCTGATCCGGCTCACGGGGAAGCACCCCTTCAACGCCGAGCCCACGGTCCCGCGGCTCATGCACCACGGGTTCCTCACCCCGGCGCCGCTCCACTACGTGCGCAACCACGGGGCCGTCCCCAGGGCCGATTGGTCCACGTGGACCGTGGAGGTGGCGGGGCTGGTCCGGCGCCCGGCGCGGCTCACGATGGACCAGCTGGTCCGGGACTTCCCCCCGGTCGAGATCCCCGTCACGCTCGTCTGCGCCGGGAACCGCCGCAAGGAGCACAACATGGTGCGCCAAACCGTCGGCTTCAGCTGGGGCCCCGGCGCCGTCTCCACCTCCGTGTGGCGCGGGGCCCGCCTCCGCGACGTCCTGCGCCGCTGCGCCATCGCCCCCCGCGGGAGCGGGGCCCGCCACGTGTGCTTCGAGGGCGCCGAGGACCTCCCCGGCGGCGGCGGGGGGGGGAAGGGGTCCAAGTACGGGACCAGCCTCCGGCGCGAGGTCGCGATGGACGCGTCCCGCGACGTCTTGCTGGCCTACATGCAGAACGGAGAATTGCTGTCGCCCGACCACGGCTTCCCGGTGAGGGTCATCATCCCCGGCTTCATCGGCGGCCGCATGGTCAAGTGGCTCCGCAAAATCACCGTCGCCCCAGAGGAGTCCGACAGCTACTACCATTACCACGATAACCGCGTCCTCCTCTCCCACGTCGACGCCGACCTCGCCAAAGCACAAGGTGTATATCAATATTATATTCATACCAATACTTTTTCTCTCTACTTTAAGATAAAACCGAATAAAATATACTTTTAAACATAATTTAATTTATTTAATTTATTTATTTTTGGATTTGGTGTGGGGCATAAATAAATAAATAAATAAAGATTGGTGGCACAAGCCGGAGTATATCATCAACGAGCTAAACATTAACTCGGTGATCACCACGCCGTGTCACGACGAGATCCTCCCCATCAACGCATTAACCACGCTAAGCCCGTATACCATCAGGGGCTACGCCTATTCCGGTGAGTCCGTTTATTATTTTTATTTATTTACTACTGTATTAAAATAATAATAATAATATTTATTTAGTATCTTATTAGAATTTCTTGTCTTCGTAAGTTTTTAACCACCCATCAAATTTGATGGGTGGTTAGGGTGAAAGGAAGAAGATTAATTAGAGAGAAATTCAAAGAGAAGAGAAATTGAAAACCCAATTTCTCTCCAATTACTCTTCTCTCTTTCACTCTAACCACCCATCAAATTTGATGGGTGGTTAAAAATTTAGGAGCACAAAGGTCGTGCTCTAATAGCATAAGAGTCTCTACTATATATATATATATATATATAGAGTCATTTGTATGCTATTAATAAGACGACTAACTTGTCTAGTAAGTTTTCTACCTTTGGATTAATCCCTTTGATTAATTTTACCCGTTAGATTATACTATTCAACCAACCACCCACTCAACCCTAGGGGGCCCACATCATTCTAGCCGCACATCTTTTGATCCCAGGGTAGAAAACTTACTAGCAAGTCATTGGTCTATTAATAGTATTCCACCTAGTTCTATATATATATATATATATATATATATATAGTCCACTATACTTTTATGAGTATAGGCCTTTCTTCATAAGTTTTTTGCCATTAGATGTACTCTTTAATTAATCTCACCCGTTAGATTATACTATTCAACCAACCACCCACTCAACCCTAGGGGACCCACTATCAATCTAACCGTAACCACTCTCATCCTAATCACTCATTTTTTTATTTGAGCAGTGAAAACTTATGAGTAGTAGGTCTTCAATACTCGTAATAGTATAGTAGCCGTGGTCTATATATATATATATATATATATAATCTGTTTATTATTTATTATTTATTATACTGATTCAGGAGAGGAACATCAAAAGAAATTTGCCTCTCGCTCAATAAATGCAGAGATTGTTATTATTCAGAACATTATAAAGCCTATTTTAAATATTATTTCGGCTTGTTTACAACATGCTGTTTATTTTTTTTTTGGCTTTATCCCCGCCGGCTCACAAATCACAATGCAAAAAGTCGGCAATTGAACTATTACTATTATTATTATTACTACTACTACTTTAAAAAAATATATAAATTATTATATTATTTTTATATTTTATACTCAACATATAATATTAATTAATTTATTTAAAGCTGCATTTTTTTTGTTGGACAGGGGGAGGTAGGAAGGTGACGAGGGTGGAAGTAACGCTGGACGGCGGCGAGAGTTGGGTGGTGTGCGCAGTCGACCACCGCGAGAAGCCGAACAAGTTCGGCAAGTACTGGTGCTGGTGCTTCTGGTCCGTCGACGTCGAGCTCCTCGACCTCCTCGGCGCCAAGGAGATCGCCGTCCGAGCATGGGACGAGTCACTCAACACCCAGCCCGAGAAACTCATCTGGAACGTCATGGTACGTATCCAAAAATCAAAATCGAAATCAAAATCAAAATCAAAATCAAAAGTTTAAATTTGAATTTGTAATGCAGCACTGTTTGTTTTAGTAGAACTTTTAGTAGGACTGTAGCCACTTGAGCAATATAAAATATTCTAATTAAGTCCCTCGGGGATAAATAACAAATTCAAATTTTACAAAACAATTGTTGAATAATAAGTTAGTAAAATAAGAAAGTCTAGTGGCTATATAGTATTTTCAAATAGACAAAGCTTAAGCAAAAAAATATATAAAACTTATATGTAGTATGGACCATTTTGAGTTGATTACTTATAACGTCAAAAATAAATTTAATTTTACTGTCCCAACTTTCTAATTTGTTTGATTTGAATCTTTTAATAATACTTTGATTTTAAAATTTAAAATAATTATAGATTTTAATGAAGTTATATTTGCGAGAATTATATGAAATAGTGCATTCAGATTTTAAAATTAAAATATTATTGACCAAGTCGTATCAAATAAATTAAAATATCAGATAGTAAAATTAAAATTTCTTAAAAAATTAAATAGTTGACTTAAGATGATATATAGATCAGACAAGTTATGTATGTTTAAACCTAAATTTTATAATTTTTTTACGGAATATATATATATGGCCATGCATTTTAATTTATGCGACTAAACTGGGAAGCCAGTGAGTTGTTAAATGGTGTGATCATTTCGGGGATGCAGGGCATGATGAACAACTGCTGGTTCAGGGTGAAGGTGGTGGGCTGCCGGCCGCACAGGGGCGAGATCGGACTGGTCTTCGAGCACCCGACGCAGCCCGGCAACCAGCCCGGCGGCTGGATGGCCAAGCAGAAGCACCTCGAGACTTCCACTGCCACCGCCGTTGCCGCCGCTGCCGCCGCTCGTCCGCCGACTCTCAAGAAGAGCACGTCGTCCCCCTTCATGAACACCGCCGCCCAGCAGTTCTCCATGTCGGAGGTCCGCAAGCACTCATCGGCCAACTCCGCCTGGATTGCCGTCCACGGCCATGTCTACGACTGCACCGCCTTTCTCAAGGACCACCCGGGCGGCGCCGACAGCATCCTCATCAACGCCGGCACCGACTGCACTGAGGAGTTCGACGCCATCCACTCCGACAAGGCCCGCGCCATGCTCGACACCTACCGCATCGGCGAGCTCGTCGCCGCCGGCTACGCCTCCGACAACTCGGTGCACGGCGCGTCGGACTTTGCTAAGCATCTGGACACGATTCGTGAGGCCGCCAGCATTCCGGCGGCGGCTCTCGTCGATCGGCGCCAGAAGGTGCAGTGTCGGCTCGTGGCCAAGGCCGTGGTCTCGCGGGATGTGCGGCTCTTCCGATTCGCTCTCCCGTCGGACGACCAAGTTCTTGGTCTTTCAGTTGGTAAGCACATTTTCCTCTGCGCCACTGCCGACGGGAAGCCGTGCATGCGCGCCTACACGCCGACGAGCCCCGTCGACGCGGTTGGGTACTTCGAGCTCCTCATCAAGGTTTACTTCAAAGGCGAGCACCCGAAGTTCCCCGACGGCGGAGTCATGTCGCAGTACCTAGAGTTGCTTCCAATTGGCTCCACCGTCGACATAAAGGGGCCACTCGGGCACATCGAGTACGCCGGCCGGGGGAATTTGGTGGTCAACGGGAAACCCCGGTTCGCGCGGCGGCTCGCAATGATCGCGGGTGGGACGGGGATCACGCCGGTGTCCCAAGTTATCCAGGCGGTGCTCCGTGACCAGCCGGACGACCGGACCGAGATGCACTTGGTCTACGCGAACCGGTCGGAGGACGACATTCTCCTAAGGGACGAATTGGACCGGTGGGCGGCGGCGTATCCAGACCGGCTCAGGGTTTGGTATGTAGTGGACAGGCTCACCCGGCCCGACAAGAAGTGGCGGTATAGCATCGGTTTCATGACGGAGGCCATATTACGGGAGCACGTCCCCGTGGGCGGCGCCGACGACAGGCTCGCACTCGCGTGCGGGCCGCCGCCGATGATACAATTCGCCGTTTTGCCAAATCTCGAGAAGATGAAGTATGACAAATCCAATTCCATCTTCATTTTTTGATACAGCACGATACGGTCCGGGCACTGTAAATATAGGTATGGGTTTATTTTGACTACTGTGCTAGTCCTATTCTTTGGTAATTTAAGCCAACAAAAGCCTAGAAGAGGAATCTCCATTTCCATTTATTAATTTGATTAATGCAATGTGTATTATTATGGTTTGATGGAATCTTTGAAACAAGGGGGTTAGTTGTGGGACCAAAAAGTATATGAGAAAATCCTCTTGGAGTGGTACTAAAGGATATTTACTAGAAGTGATTGATAGTGATGGGCACTGAAAAAAAAAAATGTTCTTCAAGTTTTTTTTTTTTTTTTTTTCCAAGATAAGTGCTAAATTCATTGAACTTTAATATCAAATTGTATGTCATTGTTAGTCTCTACATAATGCAATTTAATTTTCGAGTTAAATACCGACCGTTCCTAGAGTAAGTGACAAAGGGTTTGATGGTTGGTATCCGAGACCCAAATTCGAATTCTAATTGATTTACATTTCCAATCAAATTTATTTCTAAATGAAATAAACGAAGCGAAGCGTAAAGGCTAAATTTAGTCTTAATTAAAACTTCAATACAACTGAAAGTGATTTTCAATATAATAAAAAATAGTTGTGCGCAAACAAATAGGTTGATTAAGTTGGTTTTTACCAAAAGAAAATAGTCTAGTAAGAGCTAATAAACATGGTACGAAAAGCTAAAAAGGACATTGACAAATTTGCCTAAGTTTAAAGTGTAAGAGAAGATGTGGAAGAGTAAAATTAAAAGTATGCATGGTTGTGAGGAGGTCAAAGTAATAGTGAAATGATAGATGCAATGAATTGAGGAATCATTAAATTTGTCCTTTTACCTTTCAAGGGCACATTATTGTCCTTAATAGAGTAGATACTTTTCAAGAGAAACTCTTCAACACTGCATAGGAACCACCCATGGTTGAGTGTTTTACCCACCCACCCTGTGCTTTAGCCTTTAGTTTCTCCCTTTGACTTTAATGACAAGAAGATACAACAGAGTCCAATAAAAACATCATAGCATATTCTATTAATACCCCAACAATATTTTAATAACTTTAATAAATAAGTTATTTTGTTGGCATGCAAATTACAAATAATCCAAAGTGGTATAAATGCTACAAAAGACCTCTTTGGATGTACCACAGGCACAACTCTTTATGTCCAATACAATATTACAATATTACATATTATAATGAGAGCAATGCGAGGAGTACCCTTCTAGACTAGGTATAGATCTTACATCCCTCACATCCAAGAACTCTTATTCTCTACTTGTCATACTAATTTTTTTTAACTATGAATTTAAAGAAGTTTATGAAGCTTAGGATGCTGGAACTGCTTCAGATATAACAGTAAAGATGATGCCAATGAGAACTAGCAAGTTCAAAGAATTTCTCAACCAAATGGGTTAATGAATCATGGCCCTAGCTTGACTTATTAATCTAACACTATCCATCAAATAGTTTTCAGTGTTTGAAATTTGCTGGAAATATAATTCAATTAATCGAATTGATCTATGATTTTTCAAGCAAATTTGCAATGAAATGTAGTCAAGTAAGGTCCAACCCCACAAAGAACATGGTGTCACATTAAGCCTCTTGGGTATTATTAACATGCAAAACAAAGAATACCTACATGGATTTCTCAACAGTAAAAAGCATTCTCAAGGTGAGATTAGTTGAAGGAAGTTAATGCAAGGATGCCATGTTTTCACTTCCCAAGAATTAAAACCTATTTCAAAGCCCTGAGATAACACTCCCTACAGAGGACACAAGATAATTGATTTAATCTAATGATTGAAACCAAGAACAAGCATTTTGTTCGGTAATCGAGAATGTTTACTAGAAACAACAATAGGACAACAAAGAAATGAAGAATACAGATGATTCAAATAATCCTAATGCTTCCTAGAATGAAGCAAATAATTTACACCATATGCAAATGTTAAGAGGTGCACAAATAAACAAAGATGCATCAACATACATGACGAGAACAACAATATTTCATTTGGGTCTAAATTACATGAATGTAAATCAGTAAACTAGAGAAGAAATTCACAAATATCTAGCCATTACCTATTCACCAGTGTGCCGGTTTCCCTTTGATCAGCAATAAACGAGAACGGTACTAGCTTCTGCTCCTCAGCTTACATCCATGCCCGATCTACCCCGGCTCCTTCGTCGGCGGCGCCGTCGTCCCTCCGATCTCGCCTCATCCATGCCTCTCCCTTGGGCACTAATGACAGAAGCCACCGCTTGGGCACTAATGACAGAAGCCATCGCCTCATCAACATCAGCTGAATACGCAGCACTAACATCAGGACCGCTAATTCCATCTACAGAATCATAACCACTCTCTTCTTCCCTTTCTTCCGATCCTGTGTTCTCCGTTTGAAGACTCATAAGTCGCGCACCCTCTTGCAAGAAGAAGTAAAGGATCCTCCTACTAATGTCATGACTTCCCCTTTCATCGTTCTCTTCGTCGGAACCGTCCATCTCTATAACATAATCCCCAAACACCACCGCCCTCGGCATCGACGACCTGATAGTGCTGATCACATCCTGCCGCTCCCTCTCGTGCTCGAGTGTCCTCCACTTCTGCTCATGTGCAGGATCCACATCACGAGGCCTTGCAGAAGGGTGCACGGACTTCACATGTTTGCGGAGCTCTCTATATGATCCCACGAAAGAGCAATCATCCTGCATACAGCTTCTCTTCTTACTATTTAGATATTCACGAGCTGGTTCCACAACGGTCCATCCCTTCACCTCGCCCCGGCACAGAGGGCAAGAAAGCTCAATTGCTTCTGGCTTTTGGTCTGTCTCCTTGGTGTAGGCTTTTCTGAACTGGTCGAGGCAATTAGAGTGGCGGTCACTGGTCCCGCACATGTAAGGGCGGCAACCCTTGTCATGGGACGAACAGAGGAGGAGGACAGCGTTGTGGGGGTACTCCATACACACCGAGCAGGTGGTGTCTTCCCACTCCCTCTTCTTCTCTGAGCATAAGAGCCTATTCTTCTTCCTATCAGTTACATCTTCTGTATTCCAATGATAGGATGGGATAGAATATGGAGTAGACCTGTTCTGACGAGTTGAAAGTCTTCGGCGTCTGACACTTCTTGCCATTTTAGCAGAATATCTGAGGAAAATAATTGTTAAAATCTTAAATCAGTGTTATAAAATGCTCTCCTAATATTCATTTATGGGATTCTGTTGACATGTATGTAAGAAAGGTTGTAACGAAGACCACTTTTTGTGAACCACTTTCTTTGTTATGCACCATCCTTGTTCAAAAATATAGAGCAACCTTAGTAAAATTCCAATATCTCGCAACTAATAGTGCAATTGTGTGAGGGACCGAAAGATTTTATGCCTGCAATTAAAAATGACATTACAATTTCCAGCTTTACGCTTGTATAAAATAATACTGGTTCATGCAAATATGTCTCTGTCTGTGCGAAGTAAATGTAACTGCATGCATGCAAAGAACCACAGACACACGCGAGAACAAAGAAGACAATAAGACAGATATGACCGAATTTTCACTCACCACACTACTCAACTAGACGACAGAAACTTGTTGTGCAACAATAGCCTACCTGTGGGATAAAAAAATTTTATATAACACTCAACTACTTAGTTCTCTATTCAGGAACATAAAACAAGCAGTACTATAGGCCTAGAGACCATCAACCACCATTCAATTATTTAGACAACTCTACTTCCAAGTTAGAGGTAACAAAGAATAGCCACAATAATATACGAGGCAAAATGGAGTTACTTTCGGTCCAAAACATATCACAAAAGAAATATTTAACAAGCATAAACCGTCCATCTACTTTACTGGAAGACAATTAAGGTCCCAAATATACGTAGATTAGCATGCACGCCTTTGAAAACGATAGATCATAAATCTTTCGAGTCAAGGGATCTGGATAAATCTCAATTGGCAAAGCTAGATCCTATGATTCCTTGGAGACGTAAGGATTTACACTAGACATCTCACATTATGTCTCCAACTTCAAAACAGATGATGAATCCATATAGCCAATTACAGATGGTATTGTAATGAGTGGATAATTGTCTTATAAGTTATAATACAATAATTATAAGACAAATAAAAGATTTATCTGATAACTATGTTGCTTTACTGTATCTATTCATCTTTGACACCAAGCATCCTCAGATCTACAATTGCCTACAACTTTATTTTAACATTCACCAAAATTCAAGGCCAAAATTATTCAATTTAGCTGTTCAAACAGAACCCTAATTTTAGTCCTAAGAAAACTAAAACATTTCAACACTAGCACCAACTTGGGTAGATCATTGTTATACTCCATCTCCTGAAAAACCAAGAACTTGAAAATCAAGGATGAACTAAAAAGTGTTGCGATAAAATTGAATTAACTCCATAAGAAGTGAAAAATTCAGAATTCCAATTGCTACAGAGCATAAGCTAGGAATAGTAGCTGTGTCACAACCTAAATCACACAGCATTAATTTTTTTTTAAAAAAAAATGGAGGTAAGAGAATTTTTTTAACATTCCCAGGTCAATTGTTAACAATTCATGTAACAATTTCACCTTTCCCCAACAATTTAAAAGCCCAAATGCCCACTTTGATATCTAAACTACTCTCCTATGAAATCATACTCATGAATTACCTGTTTTTGAGGAAGCCCCCTCTCAAACAAACAAATGAGGAAAATAAAGCAAGAGATAATAGAAAAATGCCAACTTTGCTACTTAAGACACAGTTGAGGGATACAAACATATATATATAAATATATATAGCAAACCCCACATCAAACAAAGATAGAATTTTTATTAGTGTATTATATAAGATGCTCTGATCAACCGAAAACCCCGATGGGATCTACCCTAACCACGCAACACAACCATTATTAAATTAAAAAAAATTAAAAAAAATTTGAAAAAAAAAAGGGGGAGACTCACATGCTCTTACGATCTCGGCATCTTACAGCTACAACTCAGATCTCCCAACCCCCCTCAAACTGGGGACCCCAAAAAAGGGAGAGGAGAAAAAAATTTAAAAAGAAAAAAAAAGGGGAAAGGTAAAGAGGAAAGGTAAAAGAGAGGGCCCAAAATTGAACTCGAATGTTTCGGAAATTTTGAAAATTTTGCGAGGAAAACGAAGAAGGGGGAAGGGTCGAATTGTGCACCTAGGGTTTCCTCGAATGGCGATCGAGCTCGACCCAATCCTCGCGCTTTTTTTTTTTTTTTTTTTTTTTTTTTTTGGGCCTTCGTTGTTGGTGACGAGGAAGAAGACGAAATGGTAACGGAGTTGTGGCCACGTTTATTATATAAGGAGGGGACGAGTGGTGTTGAAAATGGGAATTAACGTCGTGTAGACCACGCGATGACGACACGATGTCGAGGAGTTTGGATATGGGCCGTAATGGGCCGGGCCGGATCAACCAGATCCGGCCCGGTTTGAGTTGATGAGCTCTTGTTATACGGGCCTAATTATCGTATCAGGCTCGGGGCCCATTTGGTGTGGAGACCCATCTATTAATGTTAAGTAAAGCGTAGTTGGGGGCAAAATATATAGGCTTTGTTTGGGACTCTGGGAAAATTGTGTTACGTGCGATGAGAAAAAATATTCTATTTTTTTTCGTATATAAAGTCGACCGGAGAACGCAGAAGCATATCTCTATTATATACTTTTATCTCAACTTTATTTTATCTAATAGCGTCAAATGTACCAAACTAAGCTGTAATAATATATTTCTTCATTTTTTTAATGAGAACGTAGAAAATATAATCGTAAGTATAGAAATAAATGGGATATTTTCCAAATCTTTTGTTGTTTCAAAATTCACAAATAAAAGGCCGGTGTATTTTTCAGCATCATTTTATGTGGAATTAGTGATTTAGGAACTGTTTGGTTTTTTGAAAAAGCGTAAAAGAAAAATTCATAAAAAATCTCTTTAGTTTAATTTCAGTTTTAAGTCCATGTGATTGCAAAGAAAACTTCCTTCTATGGAAACCTTCTTTTCAAATTTTATAAAAAACTAGTATCTTTGTTTTCCTCAAAAAAATTATGAAAAATAAAGATATTAATTTGCTATTAAATTTGAAAATTAAAATTTTAAAAAATTAGTTTTTTTTAAAGCTAAACGGACGAATTTAAATATCACGGCAATGCATTGTGCCAAAAATTACATACACGGCATGGTAAGGTGCATGTTGAACCGTACTAATAAATGTTAATCACAAAAAATGTATGTGTACCAACACATACTATCATTAGATATTTATTATTTTTAGCAACAAAATATTTTAATTATTTATAATATATTTTTTAAAATTTTATTGAGAAAATTACTTTATATATATATATTTTTTTTTAAAAAAAGGAGGGTCCTTGAGCTACGTCATTGGAACGGAAATTGTATCGTACTGATATATTATTGATACAATATGACATAGTGGATATAATCCGTATCGATAAATACTTAAATTCTTAAATAATGGTACGAAATTGTGATATTCCAATAAGAAATTCTTTACCCCACTAAAATTTCTTTATCATTGTCCAACAATATCTATTTATAAAACACTATTAATCTCCATAATTTTAGTCAATGTGGCATCTGTAATCTATAATCTATAAAATATTATTAATTTTCAAAATCATAATTCATGTGGCATACTTTTCTTAAGTTTTGCCCATGCGATATCGCTCCGCTCATTGTTCGCTCTTCCACACTGACACTGACACTGTGCCCGCTCACCTTCCCCGTAACATCATTGCGCGCCTCTTCGACTTCTCTTCTCATTAAATATTACTCTCCAATCACTTCGCTCTTCGTTAATTCCTCCGCAATGTGTCCGTTCGCCTTGACCGTAAAATCATTGCCTCTTTGGTTTTCCGCCTCATTAATTTCTACTTTGAACGATATGTTGCCTCATAATAAATGATTAAAAAAATTATTTCTGTAGTTTTTTTCTTTATCATACACTATTTTTCATAAATAAGTTATTCGAGTTATATAAAAATTTGATAGAGCGAAATTATAGAGAACACTGATTAAATTATCCTATTGCATCAACAAACAAATTTTGATGGGAAGTCGATCTGTACTCTATATAAAAGGGTATTGATACTGCCATCTTCTTATATGTATCCTGATGAAGAATTACCATTGGTTCCACACCATACGGCAAAATGCATAGAATAGGAGGAGAAACCAAATTACGCAAGTTCGGTTCGTGATTTTTCATATCATAACTGAACTTCTCGTTTCCGCAGATTGATCAAGAATTTAATCTTCTTTATGGCGTTTTGTAAGTTATTTTATTTTATTTTGACCCTGAATTTTAATATGTATTTAATTTGCTTTACATACCTAGAAAATCTATCAATTGAGTTGTTGGGCTCAAGGATGTATGAAAATTAAATCTTTACCATTTAAATAGTTAAAACTAACTATTATTACTTTTAAAAATTATTTATATGGTTGTCATGTATTTCTTATTATTTTTTTCTTCAATTTCTTTATATTCTGTACTAATTCTATAATTACAGGACAATTTTGATATTCATAGATAAATGCAATAATAGTTTGTATTCAAGAGAAATCTAATTTGGGTTAAGAAAGAGAATAATTTTTTTTTTATATAATTAGTTAAATATGAATTTGAGTCTTTTCAGTGTAATCTTTTGTCATTTATTATACTTTTTTTACAACATTCTAAATATCTTTTCAGAATATCTATATAATCAAGAGTAGGGCTACTATACTATTATGAGTAGTAGAGCCCTACTACTCATAAGTTATTTTCGATGATAGAGCTTCCGAATCGACGATCCACTCCGTTAAATATGATCTAGACTATTTAAAACTTCTAGAAAATAAATTTCGTAATTTTTCGAAATCATTTACCTTACGATCAAAAGCTCACAAAATTGACAATTTTTAACGGCCGATATGAGATACTTGGTAGTTTAACGTTGTAAAAGAATTGAAATAGGTTGAATTTTTGATAGAAAATTCTATTCACTACCTAGATAAAGATCAATAACTCTGATCTTAAATTGAAGGATCCGATCATCTATTTTTAGGACATCATTCGATTTCGACCGTTCATTTTATGCCCATTTGATGGACTTTATTATGATTTTGAAAAATTACGAAATTTATTTTCTAGAAGTTTTAAATACTCTAGATCATATTTAACGGAGTGGATCGTCGATTCGGAAGCTCTATCATCGAAAACAACTTATGAGTAGTAGGACTCTGCTACTCATAATAGTATAGTAGCCCTACTCATATAATCATTTCTTATTTTTATCCTTCTTACTTTTTCATTTCTTACATTGTTTTTTTTTTGTTAGATTGTAATTTCATTCTAAAAATTTCTTCACGTTTATTATTTGTTTATTAAATCTATAAATTTGTACTAAAATATTATTATCCGCCGCATCACCCGGATCCTTACACTATCAATAACATGAAAAAAAAACTAAAATTCTCATTAGGGGTTTGAACGATCGGCATAATCTCCAAATTAAAATTTTCATTTTGCTAATGATATTGATCGATCACCCAATATTAAAAGCTAATTACATGCGTGTGTGAATGACCTTTATTTTATGAAACTTTTGAATTAGCACTATGCATTTAAAATCGTTTTAATTCTGAAAATTATATACAAAAAAAAAGGTTTTCATGTGTACATATTATTCACAATATATATAATAAAACTAATTAAATGCCCACCTAATTAATAACGTTTGACCATTAAAGGACAAAACTCTTTTTTTTTATTCTTTTTCCAACTTTTTAGAATGACTAAACTCAACGCTTTAGATTTACCTACCGGTTTAGGTTAACCTAAAATGAAACGTACATCCTCTACATTTCTCCATAAAATTTAAAGGGTTAATTGCACACAAGTCCCCGCAAACATAATAAATTATAAATATATTCATATAAAATTCAACTTTTATAAATTATTTATGTAAAAATTATAATGTTTTCATATATATTCTTCTGATTTGTTATCGTTAGAGAACCGTTACAAAATTGTTTATATTTTCAATTTTGTCATGATAAATATGTCCATTCAAAAATTATAATAGTATAATATAAAAGAAGTAAAAATATCAAAAATTAACTAGGGTAAAGTATTCAACTTATGGTTAACTAAACTTTTCTAATGGATTCTAACGGCAGGAATATATCTGAAAATATTAGAACATTTGCAGTTGAACTTTATATGAATATATTTGTAATTTACTATATTTATGATGACCTATATGCAATTAACTCAAATTTTAGAGTCAATGGAACGTATATATATAAGCATCCTCTTTCTCTATACAATATTTTTTCGTAGAATTTAAAAGCCATTACACTAGAAAAGTTAACTAAATATCTCGGCCCTTTTTTGCAAATAACTCCCTAACAAAAATTTATTTTACAATTAGTCTTGTGTAAAATTTATTTGCAAAAAAAGCCCTATCCCCGCCACGCAAGCGCCACGTCAGCGCCATGCGGGGGCGGGGTCAGTGTTTAAGTTGAACTCGGTGAACCATTCATCGTGTTTAGCCGTGTCCAATACACGTAAGACCCACAAATGCCTCGGACCCCGGACTTAACCAAAATATGACTAAGTCCGGAATATTTGTATTGGACACGGTAAACCATTCACCGTGTCCAATACAAATACCATGGATGTATTAGTATTGGACACGGTGAATGAATACAAATATCCTGGTCCGGCCCTGCCCGCGTGGCGCTTGCATGGCGGGGTAGGGTCATTTTTGCAAATAAATTTTACACAGAGCCAATTGTAAAATAAATTAATTTTTGTTAGGGGACTATTTGCAAAAAATGTCCAAAAATATCTCTATTGACGAAGAACTTGTGTTTATAGACCACGGAAAAACTATCATAATATACTGCTCATATTAATTAAGGTTTCAAATATTATTATTTTTTCTTAATATCTTCTTTTGAATTTCAATTTTATTCTGAATTTTACCTTCCTTTTTTTGGTTTTTTTTTTATATATATAGTTTATTCTTGGCTTTAATTTTGTTTCTGAACTTTCTTTGTAGCCGTCATACTTTAGACGAGACTTTTCCGAACCAAAAAGTATGTTGATTATAACGCAAATGAAAATTCGAAGCCTAGATTAATTGTGACAAATAAAAGTATCTGGATGACGTGAAAATCTCGTCAAGCTTCGCGACTAGGTCCATAATTAACCCTTTTTTTTTTTTTTTTTTGAAAAGATAGATAGCATGTTACCCGCTTCGTTTATTTCATTTAGAAATAAATTTAGCTGGAAATGTGAATCAACTAGGATTCGAATTTGGGACCTCGAATATCAATTACTAAGCTCTTTGCCACTTGCTCTAGCGACGATTAGTATAATTAACAAACTTTCTAAATGCATACGATAAAATTAAACAACAATTAAATAGGTCATATATGAAAATGAACTTTTCCAACACTTAAATTACCTACCAGCAGTATTATTGGACTCTTATATTCATCATTGTGGTAAATTTTGAAGATTAATTAGTTAGGATCACAATAGTTAAATAGAATCAAAATGTGCAATATATATGGAGAGAGAGAGTACGGCTACAGTGCTATATATCGATAGCACCAAGTGCTT
The DNA here is from genome assembly GCA_025177825.1 of Aechmea fasciata. Taxonomy (NCBI): domain Eukaryota; kingdom Viridiplantae; phylum Streptophyta; class Magnoliopsida; order Poales; family Bromeliaceae; genus Aechmea; species Aechmea fasciata. The sequence goes on from CM045924.1 coordinate 13,527,306, forward strand.
GGTGCCATCAATTTTTTACTGTTAGATCAATCTATTTGACCATTTTTATCAGTTAGATTATACTATAACCAATCACCCATTCAATCCTAAAGGACCACTATCATCATAATTGTACATCGTTTCATCCAAAGGCTAAAAACTTTAATAGCACCAATGATTTAGTGCTATTAATAGTATTCTAACCTAGTTCTATATATAGAGTCCGGCTACAATACTATCGATAGTACCAAACACGTACTCATACGATCGTCTTCATGCTCATAAATCGTTTTCGATAATAGAGCTTCCGAATTTATGATCCATATCATTAAACATTATCTAGAGCATTTAAAACTTCTAGAAATTAAATTTTATAATTCTTTTACATCATATATCTTATGATTAAAAGATCTTAAAATTGACAAATTTTAATGGCCGGTATGAAATACTTGCTAGTTTAACGGTATAAAAGAATAGGAATCAATTGAATTTTTGAAAGAAAATTCAATTTACTATTTAGATAAAGATCAATAACTCTGATCTTAAATTGAAGGATACAATCATTTATTTTTAAGACGCCGTTCAATTTTGACCGTTCATTTTATGCCCACTTGATAGACTTTATTATATTAATTTCAAAAAGTTACGAAATTTATTGTTTAGAATTTTCAATACTCTAGATCATATTTAACGAAGTCGATCGTCGATTTGAAATCTCCATCATCGAAAATAATTTATGAGTACAAAAAGCTCTATACTCATAAAAGTATAGTAGGCGCCCCACTACATCTATATATATTTATGTGTGTGTGTACATGCATGTGTGTGTAAAGGGGGACGTTTTCTCTTGTTCTTCAAGGTCAAAATTATTTTTTGAGCTATTTTAAGTAGGATTTGATCTCCATTCATTAATTCTAGATGTGGGCTTAAGTGTGCTTAATTTATAAATGTTTAGCAACTAAAGTTTGGAACCAGGAATATAACAAAAGCACGTTAAGAATGGAGATTTATATTTGTTTGTATTCGTAATTTATCAAGATACATTATCTAGCTAGTTAATATACATATATATAGCCATGATCCTTAGCACGTACGTTAATATATATGATACATTAATTCCCTGTTATCTATATATACCACATGCATGTTAACTGCATAAAACTCAAATTTAAAAAATAATAATAAGAAGGTCTTGTAGTTCTAGCTAGCTAGTTCAATTCAACACTTCGATTTGGTTACATAATTCGTGGATCACATGCCTAATAAATTAGATATTATGAATTAAAAAAAAAAATGCCATGTGTAATCTTCAATTTGTTATAGCTCATTTTTTTCCTAATGCAGTTGATTCTCTATTTTATCATCTCCATTACTTGACTTTCCATATATATATTAGATTAAATTTGTAATTTTAATCCAACTAAATAAAAGAGGGGGGTGGGGGGAAGGAACATTATGTGATCATCTAATATTAAAATCTGCATGCATGTGGTAACTTAATTATAATTTCTATTGATTATCATGCACTTTATTACTTGAATGTAGCCTTTGTTACAAATACTTTACATGTATTAATTAAGTACTACTGCATAAGTTTTGCAATTAAATTAGTCCCAATATACGAGTTTCACACATATCAGGACACCTAGCTACGTACAATGTATTGACATATGTTGTTCAATAAGAACCATTAAAATTGTGCACGTGATAAACAATTAATAAGATGCTGAAATTATTGTTGATTAGGCAATTTTCCTTTTGAATTATTTGCATAAATTAAGAAGCTCAAGAGTACAAGAGAATGATATTCAAAATCTAATCTAAAAGTTGAAAGAACTAGAGGAAAAAAGGCATCAATAGCCAAGAGAAATGGTAAGAATATTTTTGGGACAATTGCTTATATATATTTCTAAAAAGTTTCCGACTTTCCAATTTACCTTTTTTAGAAGGCTAATATTAAAAATACTTTTTCTACGTTCTAACATATTTCTAATATATCTCTAGAGTTAAAATCTGCTAATTAACTCTATTATCTCTGTAAAATTACTATTTTGCCCTTTCAAATATATCATTCTTTCATCACCGTATTTCTTATTTGCCCTTAAAGTCAGGATCACAAAAAATAACATTTCTTATTTGTCCTTAAATTATGAGAAAATTGGCATTTTAATTTTTTTTTTAACTGTGCTAAATATTTAACTCACGTTTAACCCAAATTAATTAACTTAACAGGAAATAACAGTGGAACATATAAGAGGTATTTTAAAAAGAAAAAAAAATAAGGATAAATCGAATATTTTCAAACGTATGAAGAGTATATAGGCAATTATCCCTATATTTTTTTTTTTGTGTACAATTATCAATCTAAGAACCTAATTCACTGAGGAGAAAGGGAGTCAATTACCCGCTTACTGCTACTTTTACTACTCTCTTCATCCTTGTTACTCGAAAAGGGGTTGTTCGCGGGCCATTGATACTTCATATTGTGTGTTTGGAAGTTGGTGGACATGTCGAAGATGCTCGAAGTGCTCGGAGAACTTGCGAAGCTATTCAGTGTCGGTAGATTGGGCGAAGAATTCAGAAGATATGGGCTTAGATATGAAGAATGTATTTGGTTAGAGAAGCTTTGTTCAGGATTAATGATATTGGATGTCGAAGGCGAGTTCGCACCGGACATGAACATGTAATTTGCTCCCGCGGATGTGGTGGAAGCCATGGCGGTCGCCCCTACCGGTAAGGGATGGTTGTGCGTCCCCTCGTACGTCGTTACGAGTATCGACATGTCCTCGAGGCATCTTTGTACCTATACAGCACCAGTGAAAATGCTTAGGAACGAAAAATTGGCGCAGTTGAAGGAAATTCAGATTCATATATACCTGTTTTCTGACCGGGCATCCGGGCGCGACCGTGCATCGGTAGTACGCTCGCGGGCACGGGTTCCCTTTCGCGACCTTCTGACCGTATTTTCTCCATTGGCACCCATCATGCATCTACATATTTCGAATTCTCATAGCAAAAGGAGATCAATTGAGAACACACAATAAACACTTGGTACGTAGCATGATGAATTGGGCGAAGATGAACTTACAGTGGGACCTTGGCACCTGGCTCTCACTGAAACCCTAGTTTTCCTGTTGGCCGGATTGTTGCTTTGGCTCGTAATCCCGGCCAATTCGGCGGCGGCGGCTTGTAGTTTGTTGCTCTCTAGGGTTAACCAACTACTCGCGAGTTCCTTCGTCGACGAATCTTTTTCATGCGGTTCCTCGAATGTTTGCAAGCTCAGCGACAACCCGAGCTCCTTCGCTTCCTTCGTGTCGCCCCCTCGGTAATTAGATAACAGCAATGGTTTTGCTTGCTCTTGCTGATCACCCTCGATGGTCTCCCGAGCCCTCTTTGGCTCTCGGTTATCGTCACCGCCGAGCGAAAGGAATACTCGGGGCTCCTATTCGGAAAAAAATATGTATCCATATTAATTACAAGCGAAGCAAAGGAAACAATTATTACCACATCGTAAGTTGAGTGAAGCTAATTTGGTTAGTTACTCTTTGTTGATGATGATCAGCTTTTTGCACCGCCGCGAACTTCATTTGCAGATCGTAGTAATCCTTCATGGTGCGGTCGACGGCCTTCCGCAGCACCTTGTTCTCTTCCTTCATTCGATCCATCTCGGTTTGCAACATGCACAACTATGTATGTATACCAACAACAGCAGCAACTCAAGGCCAAATAAATAAACAAATAAAGAGAAAAAGAGAGAGAGAGAGAGAGAGAGAGAGAGAATTGGTATTAAGAATCTTAGTACGATATAGCTTATAAGCTAAACCTCATTAGATACAATATTATTATCAACCATGGGCTTCTCTTGTAATTGTTTTCTATCTTGTCCCACCTCTCTCTTGGTTTCTTTATCTCCCTCTTTATTGTTTTCATCTTCTCTTTTCTCTCCGTCTTCTTCGACTACGTTGTCGTTGTCGTCGTCGCCGCCTTCATCATTTTCCTCCGCTTTGATCTCCTCTTCTTCTTCTTCTTCTTCTTCATGGTGCTCATGATCATCTCCTCTTCTTTTTTGTTCTTCCTCCATCTTCAACGAGAGATCTACTTGTATTATCTTCTTCTCCCCTTTCTTCTTCTTTGTTGACATGATCTCCCTCTCTCTCTCTCTCTCTCTCTCTCTCTCTCTCTCTCTCTGGGGTCTTAATGGCGCGTCCGAGGCATCCCCAAGTCAATGTTCTCGCGTGTAATACGTATTAAAGGGGGTTACACAAATTAACATTATAAATATTATATTATATATATATATATATAATATAATAATACGACAATATAATAGAAAGAGAGACTAGAGAAATTATTGACTGCAACCGGTGCACCATACGCCATGCACCATGCACCACGCACCGCGCGCGCCATGTGTTATATTTCATTACTCATAATATAAAATCAAAATTGTTATATTTTATTACTCATATAATATAAAATCAAATTTTGATTCAATAGATATAATTTAAACATACGCAGAATACTCTTGTTTAGCTTTGTTTTTTATTTACAAAAGCAGCGTGCTCTAGTTAATTTGGTGTTTGACAAAAAAAAAGAAAAAACATATATATTAATTGAAGTTCCCAATGACAAGCAAAAATGAAATTTTAGTCCTCTAAAACATAAGATGTAATTTGAATGATGTCGTTTAGGTTACATAGTACTTCGTCTAATAACTCTGTGTGATTTAACAATATTTTATCAAACCAAATGCTATGTACTCCATCATACAATTAATAGGACTGGGGGTGCACCTGTTGCATGCAAAAATTAAGGAAAAATTTCAAAAAAAAACTACTGTAGTTTTGTATTTTTCACTTTAGACATTATAGTTTAAAGTATATCAATTTGCTTAACTGTGGTTTCGTTTTTATCTTTTTAATAGTTTTTTTCGTTAATATTTTGTTAAATTATATACAAAAAAATTTCAGATATCTATCTAGATTTATCGAATATTAACCTTAATACTCTTTAATTTTAATTTTAACTTTGTCACCAATTTAAGAAAAAAAAATAATAATAAAATTGATAATAAAAAGAAAAAAATAAAACCGCAGGAGGACAAATTAATACATTTTAAACCAGAGGATAGTAAAATAAGAAAGTGCAAAACTACATGGGATTTTTTTGAAGTTTTCCCAAAAATTAAAAAGAGATACTGAGGCGACTAGCTCTCTTTTGTTAATCTGTGTGTTTAATAATAATAATATAATAATAATAATTAATTAATTATTAATTATTAATTATTATTTTAAAGGTGAGTGCGCACGAAACTCCGATCCGGGTGACAGGGACACCCAAGTCAAGTGGGCCTCCTATCGGTCATGTGACTCCGCCCCGCCCCTCCCACGCTCACCGCTTCATTTTATTTTCCAAGGTTTTTCTTTTTTTAAAAATATAAAATGTGTGGAAACCCCTCAACTACTGTAATCCAGTATGAAATAGATATTTTTATACTCATAAATTTTTAATTATTGGGTAAAAAAATATACACTTTTAGGATAATAATGATCCCGTGAGTCGAATGCATGCATTTGGTTGATAGTATGATCCAAATGAGATAAAAATAACCAAAAAAAAAAAATTTAACGACGTAAAATTTATGAATATTAAAGGATTTATATTTATAAAAATATAGACTCTCTCTCTCTCTCTCTCTCTCTCTGTATATATATATATATATATATATATATATATATATATATATATATATATATATATATATAAAAGCTCAATAGGCCGAGAAATTCCAAAGAGTTGACCTGAGATCCCACTGGTGACCGCAACACTAATTAAGAAAACAAAGATGTAAAAGTATATAAAGACCACTCAATTATAAGCTATTTTGAAAGTGACTCTTTGAATTTTTTTATTTTGGATTAATTTCATACATGTCCCCCGTAAATATAGTAACTTACAGATATATCCTTAAAAAGTTCAACTTTTATAAATTATCTCTGCAAAAGTTCTAATATATTCAGATAGATCACTGCCGTTAGCATTCATTAAAAAAATTTAGTTAACCACGGTTAAAATACTTAATTTTATCCCTTTTCTTCTTCCTCTCCCTCTTCCTCTTTCCTCTTCTTCGTCGCTGGCGAGAGAGGAGATGCGGTGGGCGATCGCGACAGAGAAGGAGCCGCGGTCGCGGAGGAAACGGCCAATGGAGGCCACGTTAACGGTGCTCCTCGTGGGAGATTGGGCAGTGCTCTTGGATGGAGGCATTTTTGTACCATATATTTTATGCTGTATGATAGTTGGATGAAAATTAGGTATAATAGCCCTATCCATAATCCATATAGAGTCCCTACTACACTTTTGAGTATATAGATCTTTTTGTATTCATAAGTTTTTGACCATTAGATCTACCTTTTTAACCATTTTCATCCGTTGGATCATACTGTTCAACCAACCAATTCAACCCTAGAAAATAACTATCATCCTAATCAGAGGGCGACAACTGCAAATCCTTTCATCCAACAGTCGAAAACTTATGAATACCAAAGAATCTATACTCATAATAAGAGTATAATAGCTCTACCTATATAGAGTCCGGCTACCACACTTATAAATAGGGATGCAAACAGGGCGGATCTGGAGGTGGGAGCCCCGCCCCGCCTTCCACCCGGACTAGCAAAATCCCGCCCCGAATTCGTGACGGGTTAAAAAATACATTCCATAACCCGCCCCGCCTCGTAACCCGCCTCCCGCCCGCGCCCCAAATCCATCCCGCCAACTAATATTTTTATAAAATTATAATATTATTAATATTTTGTAAAATGTAAAATAATAATTTTTAATAATATTATATATATATATATATATATATATATATATATATATATATATATATATATATATATATATATATATATATATATATATATATATATAAATATATAATTTAACAATATTAATTATAAAAATTAAAAATATTAATCACAATTCAAAACAAAAATTTAAAAGTTGCAAATATATTAGAAATGAAAGTACTAACTTATTTGTATTTTGAATTTTTTTTTGTAAATATATTATTTTTTAGGAATATTTTTTAAAATATAAATTGTTTTCAGGGCGGATTCGGGGCGGATTATGGTAGGGCGGATTCGGGCGGGTCAAAATTTCTCCCGTTTCCTACCCCGAATCCGTCTCGATAGTAAAATTCACTCCGTTTCTGCCCGAATCCGTTTATTTTCTCCCATTTACCACCCCGTCGGAGCGATCGGGACGGAGCTCCACCAACCCGCATCCGTTTGCATCCCTACGTATAAATATAGACCCTTTAATATTCATAAGTTTTCAATCGTTAGATATTGCTCTTTAACCGATTTCATCCGTCGGATCATACCATTCAACCAACCACGCACCCACTCAATCTCACGTGATCATATATCATCATCCAAACCGCACATTCGTTTGTCCAATGTAAAACTTATACGTACAAAAAAACGATACCCATAATAGTATAATAGCCCTACCATATATATATATATATATATATATATATATATATATATATATATATATATATATATATATATATATATATATATATATATATATATATATATATATATATATATATATATATTAGAGCTACTGTACTTTTATGAGTATAGAGCCATTTATACTCGTAAATTATTTTCAATGATGGAGCTTTCGAATCGACGATACATTCCGTTAAATATGATTTAGAGTATAAATACGATCTAGAGTATTTGAAACTTTTAAAAAATAAATTTCGTAATTTTTCGAAATCATAATAAAGTTCATCAAGCGAGTATAAAATGAACAGTCAAAATTGAACGACGTCTTAAAAATAGATATTCTAATCCATCAATTTAAAACCGGAGTTATTGATCTTTATCTATGTAGTGAATAAAATTTTCTATCGTAAATTCAATCGATTTCGATTCTTTTACACCGTTAAACTAGCAAATATTCTAAATCGGCCGTTAAAAATTATCAATTTTGTGACCTTGTGATCGTGAGTAAATGATATTGAAAAATTATAAAATTTAATTTTTAGACGTTTTAAAAGTTCTAGATAATATTTAACGTGTGGATCGTTGATTCAGAAGCTCTAACATCGAAAACAACTTATGAGTATGAGGACGATCGTACTCAAAAAAGTATAGAACCCGAACTCTATATATATATATTAAATATAAATACACAACCCAAAGGAGAATGACTACTAATAATCGAGATTAAATTTGTTAATCTCTATTATTATCTTATTAATTAAATTCTAAGCCCAACTGTTTCATTCGTTTTTCTTTTAATTTTTTTTTTAAAAAAAAAGCTAGAGCTCCATTAATTTAAGAAGGATACAAATTGATTGGTCGCCTCTGTTCTTAGGTTGGTAGGGTGGGGAACTCATTGACATGAGAGTTACACTAATTAAAAATCTCTACGTTAAATAATTTTAAAAAAGGTAGTTAAATTTTGACATTAGTATTAATATAAATAGTAATAATAAATGTTGGATTAATTCATTTGTGCTCCACAAAGTTTGGACAGGAACAATTACATGTTACTGTGATATAGTTGTTCATAAATGGTTGATTGATATAAAAGGCAAAAGTTTAGGCTTAATTTACATGGTTTCATTGTTATCTTTTTAATTTATTTAAAACACTACTTTTATGTAATTTGATGTATTAGAAAAAAAATAATAATTATGGTTGATTAGCTTATAATATGTCTGATCAAATAATAGATAATGATTTTTATTTTTTATTACCAAATAAATATTTTGGATGAAAAAATTACTAAAAATCCACTTACTCTTACACCTTTTAATCATACAAAATTCTGTTTAGAATAATCAAAAAATAGATACAGTACCAAGCGAGGCCTTATATTATTATTATTATTATTTTTATTAATTTGCTCAGAATCTTATTGCACCTATTTGCCAAAGTAAATAATCTAAGTCTTCGTTTACTTTTTATTAAAAAAAAAAAACAAAATAAAATGAAGCTAAGCCAATCACAAATGAGAGGGCCATTTGGTTGACTTGCCATGCCCAGCGGTTGAAGGCTACTGGTTTCGTGAATCAACTAACCAAATAAATATCGGCAAAAATTCGCTTATATTACGTAGGCCACATCCAACATTCGCAGCATATGAAAATCAAATCAGTGGCCTCTCACTCTGATACTACTTGTCGGATCATTGTCGCTAATCATTAATTGAACGCGTGACATCTGACTCAGATATTATTTGTTGATTCGTTGGCGCTAACTATTAATTTCAAAAGTTTGAACAGTTAGAAATATACAACTAACTCACTTAAAATATACAAATGCAGCGCACACGGATTTCGATTGTCGACTCGACCCAACCAGTCTCACGTCACTTCAAACGTGACTCGACCCAATCCGACCTCCCGTCATTTCGAACTTGACTCGATTTAACTTGACCTGCTGTTGCAAAACAAAATGCGTTTAACTTATCTATTAGCTTAAATGGGCTGGCTAGCATTCTGCCCTGCGACGGGATGCCATGTTGGGCCGAATTACGTTCGAAATGACGTGAGGCTGGTTGGGCCGAGTCACAATCGAGACCCGTGGATGCTGTATCTGTATGTTTTAAGTAAATTAATTGCGTATTTCTAAGCGCTCGAATTTTTGAGGTAAATGGTTAGCGCCAACGATCCGACATCTTTTTTTTTTGTTTCCCCTCTTTTATAACCATTAAACATAGTCAACTAGTGTTTAGACTTTATAGAATAACAGCTAAGCTGCCACTTGAGGGGTGGCCAAGGAAGTGGATTTTGAGAAATTTAAGTTAAATAAATAAATAATTTGGTATCTTCTCGGAACAGTGAAGAGCCCAGTACGAAATCCCAGGACATGGCTTTGGGATTGGCCCCTGTGACTTTACTAAACAAGTACCTACCATCCTATTTGGTCTATTTTTTAATTATACTTACATTTCAATTACAATATTAATGAATGAGTAATGTTATATTTATAAGTAAATTTTATAGCACTTTATAAATTAGTATGTGTGATGGTATCTAATTGGTGGAGCCAATTGTTCTTTCGAGGTGCTTTTTTTTTTTTTTTTTTTTTTTGAGAAATAGATAGCAAGCTATCTGTTTCATTCATTAAGTGAAATAAATTAAGCGTACATAACGGAAGCAGCTAGAGCCTCCTGATCGATCCGGCAAAAAACGGGATAACAAAAATAAACAAAAGCAAAACCTATCAAAAGACAAAAAACCAAAGAAAAAAGATATAGAGGAGCAAAACTAAAAGGAACAAAGCGGAAGTGGCCGTCAAAGAGAGTCAGACCAGGCTTTGATCAGAGAAGTGACCCGTTCGAGAGACCGAGGAGTATTGGGGAGCACATCGCGAAAAATAGTGTTGTTTCACTCTGGTATATATTTTCGAAATATGGCTCTGAATCCTATAGAATAAAAAAAAAAAGAAAAAAAAGAAAAAACAGAGTTCAATTTGAGAGGGAGTTTAAACTCTCTTCTCGGGGAGAGGGAATTTGTGGGTTTTATTTTGGATTTTGGATCTTGTTATGCTAATTACAACTCCCACGAGCTAAGGAATTAGAGTGTTGAGTATTTAAATGTAGGATTAATTAATAGTAAATTCGCTTCAAGCAGTTTGAACAGGAATTTAATTTTGTCTTTAATAAGAGTTTCTTTTGAGGGCGACCATAATCTTAATTTCATTATCGAGATAGCTTTAAATCAGCAACAACTCAGGTGCAAGATTTGCTTTTGGTATCGATCGGTTTCATTAGTCGTCGAAATTTCAACACAAACGAAGATTAATTAGAAATTAAGTTTGATGATTGCAACTACATAGAATTTCTTTAGACGGCGAATAAACTTTAGAATTAAAAGATTCAAACCATAAAAAATCATGGATTGAGAGTAGTGAGAATAAAATTTGATCAAAACGACTCCAGAGCGATTAACGCACTCCAAATACTAACTAATAAGGTCTGAGTCTAAAGAAACTAATCGGGAAATAAAAGAGATGCACCAGAACTCGAAATCATATCGAAGATGAGGTCGGAATCCAAAAACTCGGGAGCCATTAATATTTTGAATTTCCGAATTCAAACACGGAGATCATTTCGTAGGCTCCGGAGGAATTCTCGAAAACCTAAAAGAAAGGGAGGGAAATAGTTGAGATAATTAACTTAACTTGTGATTTACTACTAGAATAAGAAGGGCTAATTGGACCTTATCGGTTCGATAATCGTCAGATTTCGAGAATCGATGCAGATTAGTTATATATTATCTAGGAGGTAACCCACTTGATCTATCCATAATGCGTTTAATTTAATAGGGTTTAGGGTGATTTGACTCTTGTTTAACCTACCATTGAGGGATCAAATTTACCTCTAATATTATTATCTATTTAAAGATGAACCTGACGTGATATGGCATTAAATCCCACGTTACATTATGTTGTAATTAACCAGCACATTAACCCATGTAATAATTTACAAATAAGGGGGAATCATTGACTCATTAGCCACGTAAGGAATATGCTTAACTGGTACAGTGGGAGCCATTTTTATTATGCACATGTAACTAATTATGTAATCAAATGTGATTATTTATTGTAAGTTTATACACCAAACTGTACCTAGCATAGTTAGCTGAGGATTTGATATTTGATATCCGATGTTCCAAATTCGAAATCTAATTTTGGTACTTTTTTTTCTGGTCAAACTAACAGGCCAAAGGTGTTCAGATTTTCAGAAGGCGTAACTCGCTCATCCGACGACGTCTATTTCGACGGGTCAAGTGGTTGGAAAATATAGTGCCTAATATTCTTTTTGCTTAAGTTTCAAGCTCAAGCACCATTTTACTTCTTCTTCGACAAGTTCCTTTCATCTTATCAGGAAATGTATGGTAGTTTACTATTCAGATAATATATATACCTCAGCAAATTCAGTCCAACTTGCCGACTTATTAGTTGGGATGATCGTTTTTGTGGTCGATTCTGACCTGACTCAGTTCATCAGATTGTCTCAATTTTTTTTTTTTTTGTATTTTGGGAGAAAGGTAGTATGCTATCCGCTTTGTTTATTTTATTTAGAAATAAACTTAACTGGAAATATGAATCAACTAGAATTCGAACTTGGGTATCGGGTATCAATCACCAAATCCTTTGCCACGTACGTTAGGAACGAACAGTATTGTCTCAAATTTTGATCTATGAAAATTCTGGCTGGACTCAAATTGACCTAAGCAAGATCTGGGTATTTTTGACCTGGCCCACACTTAAACAATATGTAGAACATTTTTGACCGTTGTAATTTTGGGCCTAGAAAAATCAAAACAGACTACGCCGTACTCTAGTTTCTTCTAGATCTCTTCCAAACTAGATCAGATTAGTTTTAATATCGATGCTACATTTAAAAAAAAATGAAAAAAAAAAGAAGAGCAATTACTTATGAAAAATTTCCGACTTTTCAATTTACCCCTCTTAGAAGACTAATATTGAAATTACGTACCCTTTCTACATTCCAACCTATTTCTAATATAGTCCTAGAGTTAAAATCTCTTAATTAACTCTGTTATCTCTGTAAAATTACTATTTTGTCCTTTCAAATATACTCCTCCACCATCACTGTCTTTCTTATTTGCTCTTAAAGTCAGGGATACAAAAAATATTGTAATTTTTTGTCTTTCCCAATATACCTGTGAGACCCCAGTTAGTCCTATATATAAGATATAATAGAGCTAAAAAACGGTTAACCCGGCTTAAGCATTTTGGGTGGTGGCAAGACCCAAGAGGTTAAGAGAGTTAAGCGTGCTAGGACAGGAGTAGTCCTAGGATGGGTGACCCCTTGGAAAGTTGGGGCGTCACAGATGGTATCAGAGCCAATTACCAGCCGGAAGTGTGAGGTGAGTCTCGGCTGAGCCAGGGTCTGGATAACGGGCTAGCGAGACGAGTCTCACGTCGCCTGGTATTTGTGAGTCTGAGCCTGACGAGGACGTCAGGGCTTAAAGGAGGGGAGATTGTGAGACCCCAGTTAGTCCTATATATAAGATATAATAGGGCTAAAAAACTTTTAATCCGACTTAAGCATTTTGGGTGGTGGCAAGACCCAAGAGGTTAAGAGAGTTAAGCGTGCTAGGACGGGAGTAGTCCTAGGATGGGTGACCCCTTGGGAAGTTGGGGCGTCACAATACCTCTCTACCGTAACCAACATTTCTTATTTGCATGCCTTAAGTTAAGAGCAAAATTGTCATTTTAATTTTTTTTAACTGTAGTAAATATTTAACTCACGTGTAACCCAAGTTAACTTAACCGAAGATAACTGCGGAGGTATTTTACAATAACGGTGGAACAAATGAGGAATATTTTTGAAAGAAAAAAAAAGAATAATAAATCAGATATTTTCAAACATATAAAGAGTATATAGGTAATTATCCCAAAAAAAAATTATTTTTACAAATAGTTTGTTTCGTGGTTTGTAATATTTTAAGATCCCTATGATCTATGTGTCTGCCTGATATTGTTCTTTTCTTTATAACTTATCCAATCAGTGGAATCGAAAAACCATAGGCTCGAATCACTAATCCATTAGCAACTTAGTTAAACTCAAATCACTGGCTTATTATGTTATTATGTATTTGTCTGAATTTTCTTTACCTATTGATTTTGTAAGAATTATCATGTAAACTTTAGAATGTAAATAGAATAAGAGAGAATAACAAAAGAAGTTCGATAAGCCTAGGAAGCAATATGTTTAAATGTAAAATCAAGATCTTATAATTCAACCGACTGTTCCTAGAGCAAGTGGCAAAGAATTTGATGGTTGATATCCGAAACCTGAGTTCGAATTCTAATTGATTCACATTTCTAGCTAAGTTTATTTCTAAATGAAATAAACGAAGCGGGTAGCGTGCTATCTTATCTCTCAAAAAAATAATTCATCGGAGTAGATAAAAAAAATTCTTTTTATATTATAGAGGAGGTCAAGATTTCAAATTCTATCATGTATCTAAAAGAGAAAATAGTTATTTCATGTAGGGGTGTCAGCGAGTCCAACATGAGCGAGCTGAGGTCGGCTCGCGCTCGGCTCATTTATGAAACGAGCCGAACACGAGCTGGCTCGCTAAAAATATCTGGGTCGAAAAAATTCAGTTCGTATTTGTCTCGTTAACTAATTAGCTGAACGCGAATTAGTTAATGAACAATAAATTAAAAAAAATTAAAAATAATAAATATAGCAAATAAATTTTTTAGATGTTACTTATTAGATTTTGATGTAAGTGCTGAAACTTTACATATAAATAAATTTTTTATAATTGAGTTGAATTTTATATTTAATTTAGGCTAAAAATCAAATAATCAAAAATGACATTATATATAGAATTATTTATTTATATATAAAAATATATAGTATATAAATTATATAAATATAAAAAAATATGTATTCGAACTGTTATCGATCGAGCCGAATACGAGCGAGCTGATCCTAATTCATGTTCGGCTCGTTTATTAAACAAGTTGAAAAATTAAGTTTGCGTTAAACGAGTCGTTTATCTCATATTTGATTTGTTTACTAAACGAGCGATTTGATCTCGAACTCACTTCAAATCAAGCACAAACTGGCTCACGAACAGCAAGCTGGATTGCCACCCCTAGTTTCATACTATCCGCTCAATTTAGTTAACATTTATTATTTTTACCGATAATATCATTTGTCGAACACTAAGTCTTTGTGTATAATTGAGGATATAATTAAAATACTATGTAATGCGAGAATTTTTTTAAAAAAAATTTGTGTGCTAAATTCTGTGTGTGAGAATTAAAAAAAAAAAAAAATCTGTGTGCATTTGTATTACAAATAATAGAAATTTGTAATACAAACACACACACACACACACACATACACGAGTTATATCGAACCAAACACGAGCCAGGTCCTAGCCCGTGTTTGACTAGTAAAAATTTTGAGCTGGACAATTTAGCCGGTGTGTTAAATGAGCACTCGAGCTCCTGTCGAGTTGAATACAATGACTTCATGATTGTTACGAGTGAATTGTCACCCCAGATGGTACAAGACAAAATAAAGCTAGGACGAAAGTATAACAAAATTATGTTTTTTTTTCATTTCTCGTAAACATATTGCACTGGGCCCATATTTGTTTTAGGCCCACAACTCTCCCCTGGTACATTATAAGTAACTAGGCCGGTAAATGTGACAAACAATGTGGGCCAAATTTGCAAAAACAAGGCCCAAAAGCCACGGCCCCCACGTTTCAAGCGTCTCCGAGTCCCACCCGTCCATTCCCATCGTAACGATCGCCTTCAACGGCCGAGATCGCTTCCGAGGTGCGCTAGTTTTCTTCCGGAGGGAGTTATGCGCTCGTACAATTTAACGAGCCTTCACTTTCCCCCACAGGGCTTTTCCAAAGGCCATAAAAATTATAAAAAAAAATAAAAAAAAAACAGCAAAAGAGAGAGAAATAGAGAGAGAGAGAGAGAGAGAGCCTACACAGCAAATCTTTGAGCAGAGCCCCTTCCTCCTCCAACTCCTCCTCTTTTCCGTTTAAAGATGTTATTCGGTTTTTAATTCGAATAATAATTTCCTCTCCTTATTCCTCGTCCCTAGTACTCCCACCACCGTTACGCCATATATATAAATAAATAAATATATAAAATATTTACATATATATCTTTTGCTTGATACATAAGAGAGAAATATTAGAGACAAGGCCAAAGATAAATCCCTTATTCTCGCGCCGCCGCGGTTTCCCCGTATAAATCCCCGGAATAAGAAGCGAGGATAACTCCGTAGAATAGAGAGTCTTTTATTTTAATTTATATTCTTGTTATTCCGACCATCTCTTCTTTATATAGATTGGTTGATTAGAGAAGTTTAATTTTCTTTTTTTTTCTTTTTTTTTTTTTTGGTTTTTCTAATTTCTAATAAAACGATACCGCTCCTAACACGACGCGGATACGAGGTTTTATTCTAGAGGTTTCCTTCGCTAGGGTTTTCTGATTAGGGTTTCGCGTCTTCGCTCGCGGTCGTCGTCTTCTCCATCCTCGCTCTTCGCCTCCGCCGCGTTTGCTTGTTGTTTGTGCGGGGATTCTCCGCTCCTGCGGAATCGCTGAGGAATTGGGGGGGATTTTGAGGGGGGGGGGGGTTCTTGGGCTTTTGCTCTTCTTGGTCCGCGTGGCCAACAACGGATGCGTAGAGAGGTTGAATTGATCGTCTGATTGGTGGAGGAGAATACCTAATTGAGCTTTTTGGGGGAATTTTGGTGCATTATAGAGGGTTCCTTGCGGGAGAGTAGGAATTGGAGCTATTGCATTTGCGAGCCCCTCGGGGGCGGTTCGATCCCTGCTTCGGGCATCGCCTCGTGATGATTTTCGCGCTCTTCGTCCTTGGATTGTAGCTTTTGTACAGGAAGTAGCATTCGGGTTGATTAGGTTATTATAGAGGGAGATTAGTTTCGAGGAGGAGCGAGGAACAGTAGTTGTACCTAGATGGTGATCTCTGTTCATTATTATGGAGAAAACTGAACTGGCATTCAAGCCAGAGTGGCTAAAATCGTCGAATGCGAGTGCGGCAAACAATGCCTCTTCAAACCATCATTCCGGTACTTCCTCACATTCAGGTATGATTTCCGTTTCTTGCACTCGTATGCGAATTTTCCTCAGTGTTGCTAGTCTTATACTTATCTTAGTCGTATATAGTTTGAAGTAGAGCTTTTTATTCTTGTAGATGAACATGCTATAGCAAACTCCTCTAGGAACAGGTTGTCGGTATTTGACCGGGAAAGAAATTTGTCATCCTCCTCTCGGAGGAGTTCAAGCTCGAACTTTTCTAGGGGTCTTGATAAAGATGCATCAGGAAAATCACGTGCTTACAGTAGTTTTGGTAGGAGTAGTCGAGAAAGAGAACGGAACAAAGAAAGAGAAAGTAGGCCAGTTTTGGTCGACAATGGGTATCATGACCGTTCCAATTCATTCGTCACAAGTAGGTCTGAAAGGGAGAGGTCTTCAAGCTCTATAGCATCAGGGAGACCAGTTGATTCATTGTATAATGGATTAGGACTAAACTCGGCAAATGGTGTACAACCTGGGGGGAATATAACTGGGGCCCGCTCCTTCGAGAAGGATTTTCCATCCCTTGGAACTAAGGAGAAGAATGGGTGTCCAGATATAGTGGGCAGGGTTCCTTCGCCTGGCATTAGTGATGCTATTAGAAAGATTTATTCAGGTAACGGAGCCCTAGCTGCAGCTGAGAACTGGAATTCTGTGTTGGTGAACACACCGCAAGCTTCTCCGGACAGTCAGGCTCCTGCAATCTTGAGCACTTCAACGGGATTAAATATGGCTGAAACAGTGGCACAAGCTCCATTACGAGATCGAACTGCACCCCAGGTAGTCTTTTGATTGTAGTATACTACTGCCTTGTTCCTTGTTTCTGAATTACTTATGCAGTCTTATTTGCTTTTTATATGTTCATGCCTTACTGTTGTTCTTTTCAGTTAACTATTGATACCCAGAGGATTGATGAACTGACACTTAAACAATGCAAACAGTTAATACCTGTAACGCCTTCAACGCCTAAAAGTTTGGTAGGGTCCTTATCTTCTGTACACTTGAGATAATTTCCTCCTATGATTCTTTTTATTATCCTCTTTTGATTGTTACTATGCATCTGTTTCTGAAGTTTAAACAATATTTCCACATTGTCTTTTTTGTAGAGAATTACTATTAGATTACTTGATGACTTCATATAACTTCTTTTCGTGGAAATTTGAAAATCATAAATTTTGCATAAAATTTGCTGTGAATGTCCACTAAATTTTTGAGCTAAGAATGTTATGCGTGTTTGTTTTCTTGCTGATAAAATGATTCTTAGAAGTTTTTGCCTTCTACTCATTAATTAGACTGATAGCATGTTGAAAGTTGACATTTAGATTGACCACAGTAAGAGATCTTTAGGTAACCATGCTGGAGCTTATATAGAACTTGACTAGAGCCCGAATAAGCACTGATAACTTTTTTCAGCAAAGTTCTCCTTGTGGCTTTCTGCAGCAGCCAAAGGAGAAAATTTAGGTTGGTAATTGTTCTTTTGTGACCTAAAAGCTCATTTCAGCTTCTTGCCAAAGCATATTGTTTAGATTATTATTATTATTATTTGGTTGCCAATTGTCAACAGTTACTTTTTGTAGTAGAGAAGCTGCTAGAGAGGCTAAGCTAAAAAGACACTAAATTATTCAACATGATGGCAACTAAAACACTTTATTGATGATAGCAAACTGTTTAGTTCATTGATTTAAAGGATCATTCACACGAAAAGGGAAGTCTCAAACTCTAATTTTTATCATTAAACAAAATTGGCAGTTGACTATCCATTATCTATGGTCTGTATGCAAGTTGCTTATCTGTCCGTATTGTGAAAATGCTCCTAGTGCCTATGCTTGGAGGCGGATGAGTCGAAAAAATAGTTATTTAACATGGATAGGGATTCTAGTTGCAATTTAGAACAATAGCCATGAAACTTACACAATTAGGTTTTGTAGTTGATCATCAATTGGTCATGCATTTGCGAGGCAGAGCACGAGTAGTGGGAGTTACATAATTGGATCGCTATAGCATCTTTGCAATTTATCGTGTGTTAAGAAGAATTTAGAGGAAAAACAGTGATTGGTGCATTGTGTATAGATTACGCACAGAACTCATATTGATGGTTCAAATATTGTTCCTGCCTCAACACTGGCTCTTAACATTTTTGTTTGCCAAGCATTCTACCATATGTGGTCGCAGATATCAGAAGAAGCAGGGCCAAATAAACATTTACAAGGATTTAAAGCTATTGTAGTGGCCACATGTGTACGGAGTATTTTGGACTTGTGTTGTACGTACAAAACAAGAAATGAACAAATAGTACAGGTACTTGTGTGTGTCATTGTACATACATTGTGCCTTGTAGTGGGTAGAGCATAATGTATGGTACATGCTGTGTGCTGATCACAATTAGCACATGTTCTCCAGGTGGCTGTTTGAACCTTAGTAGAGGTTTATAGGTACTGATTTTTTTTTGGCTAGGAGCAGTGAAATGGCCGGAGCCCCACTAAATGCTAAACAATCTACCAATGCTGCAAGTTCAATTGGTGCATGATTTTTTGTATCGAAATCTCTCTATTTGTCTGTTGTCTTTTCAGTAACTGAGTGAGGACGTCTTTACCTTTGTATCCACCTAATTAGCTTGGGGGAAATAAGTATGACCAAGTCATTTTTAGGGAGCTGACTGGATCTGGTATTTTACGTTTAAAAGATTGGACTCACACCATCATCATGTACTGGTTCCACCATGGTATATGACTGAGTTAAGCATTGGATGTGGGTTGAGATCCTCATGATAATTATTTTCTTTTCTGATTGTCATTTCGAGTGCAATAAGCACTGGCCAATCATAAGCCTTGGTTCAAGTCATAACCATCATCCCTATCCATGTTATTTCCCAGTATAGAGTGCAACCCAAAGATAAGAAGGCTCAAAAAAGTGATGGTTGACTGTTACAACATCTAACTGATATCAATCCTCTAAGTAGGAGTCCATTTTCTTGCCGTAGCAAAATCAGACAAGGGAGGAGCTTGTCAATGTATTTGGTGATGAGCAACTGGCAAACTTGGTTGCAGTTGAAACTCATGCAACTCAACATTTCTAAGTTCTTTAAACATGGTATAGACAAGGATAAGATAATAACTATTTATCTGGGGATTTGTCTTCATCTCACGTGTAGGTTAGATTAGCTGAAAATCTAAATGCAAATATAAAAGTTGAATTGAAGAATAGCCTACAGAATGTTAGAATCCCTACTTCGAATTCCCTCTTTACATTCAATTTTCATTGCGTGCGATTTAGGTATTTCTTGTGTGACGTATTTTCTGTGAACCCATTGAAAACTTGAGTTGAAAGTTGGGAACTCAATTATTTTGTTTTAACAGCACTTGTTGTTAGGGAGTCTGCTTTTTGAATTTTTGTTCTGTAGGCTGCGGGCTGTGGAAGGTACCTGGTAACTTATGTTTTTGATCCACCGTTACCTTCTGGCATCTTTTCTTATTTTAGCTGATAAAAAGAAAATTTTTGATATATTCTAAAATATGTCAAAGCTGGATTATGAAGTTTAATAACTTAGTCCTGTGGAAGCAGATACAGATAATCGAATCTTTTTAAGTACCTGTATTTTGGAGTTTACTTTTTTGTTCCAAGTTTCAACTGAATCTTAACTTGATCATGTACTATTATTGGTAGAAAGCTTATTAGCTGTTGAATAGTTGTAATTAGTGCAAACTGGGAAAAGTTTCTTCTTGATTTGCTACTTCATCATGTTCTTAATCTTTTTTTTTCTTTTTCTTTTTCTTTTTGTGAAGAGGAAATGATTTATTTACTATAATCTTTCTAATGAAGTTTCTTGAACATGTCTCAGTTATCAAGCTCTTCGGAAAAGTTGAAGAACAAAGGAGCGAGAGGTGGAGAGTCAAGTGGCGCTCCTAAAGTTGGGCGGCAGTTATCACCTCCTCCTCTCAACCCTGCCCTCCTGCATGTTAGGCCTGATACTACAAAGCCGTCCCAAATTGGGACTTTTCAAGTTCTCAACCGAGATAAGAATAATGATACCTCCCTTTCAACCAAAGATGGGCCAACTGTTAGCAAAGTTGTGAATGCCAGTAGTCTTTCTCCGTCCGCTTCCCATCTCTCGCTGAAGAGTCCCACTAACCAAAAACCTAAGGTTGAAAGCAAGAATGAGAAGAGATTGCATTCTCAAGCAAAGGATAGTAGGCATGAATTCTTCAATCTCATACGCAATAAATCACTGAATAGTTCGAGTGCTACTCCGGAACAAGGCCCTGTTTCGCCCTCATCCAGCGTAGTGGATTCGAGTGACCAGAGTGAATTTGGTGTTACTAATGAAAAGGAAGGCATCTTGTCCGATCCGGAGTTGAATTGCTCGGAGAATGGGAATTGTGTTAAAGAAGATAAAGAGGCTTGTGAGGAATTCGAGAGTCCACTACCTGACAATGAACAAGTTTTAGAACTTGTTGACCCAGAGGAAGAAGCCTTCCTGCGGTCACTTGGCTGGGATGAGAATGCAGTGGTGGATGCGCTGACAAAGGAAGAGATTGATGCTTTTAATATGATGGTAATTAATTTCTTTGTTAGGGCTTGTTTGTGTTATAAAATTAGATCCGTCCAAAGAAGCAGGAAGCAATTTTTGTTAATTTTCTTGACGAGTCCCATTGCAGCAGAAGCAAAAGCAGAAGCTTCAAGCTGAAGCTTCTGCTTTTAAGGTTTACAAAACTCATTTCGACTCTGTGCCTAAATAAAGCGTCAAACTCTGTCTGCAAAGATCTTGGTTTCTAGAAGCTTCTGCTTTCTGAAGCGCAGGAGCTTCTCCAGAATTGAGTAAACTATTTCGCTGTACTAGTATGTTTGCATGACTATATCATTTTTCATCCTTTGTACAGTACAAGGAGCGGAAGCAATCCTAGAAGCTGCTCCAGATGAAGATTTGATCATCGAAGGAAGTGACGGCGGGAACTTTGGCAGGCAACATAATTGATTTTGACGACACTGTTGATTGAGCACATCTGTTTCTGAACCTGAAGCATAGAGTTTTTGCTTTATCATCTCTGTTTTCAGGGCTTAGAAATCATTTAGTTTGACTAGGCAAGTGTTCTTCGGTCGAGAACAGAAGTGATTTAACATTCTTGCTAGCTGAAAGAAAAGAAAAAGTTTGAGTTCTTTTTTTTTCTTTTTTCTTTTTTCTTTTTTCTTTTTTCTTTTTTCTTTTCTCTCTTCTCTTCTCTTCTCCAGAGGAATGTGAAATTCAAATTAGTTACAAGTTTTTCGGGCCATAGGCCGTTGGTCTAAGAAATTGTGTTCTCTGGGAAATCTGGGTGTTTCTTTTCCTTTTTTCATAACCATCCGGGATTAATCCTCGATTGATCCTACCGACCTGCTTTGGTTCACCACGACGACGGTTTTAAGATACAAACAAGATTGGAAGCCAAGTTGTATAACTTTCGATTGTGTCAGCATGTATGTGCCAAACTGGAAAGTTGAATTTGATAACAACATATTATGGTTTGGATCACGTCCCACTTCAGAGTGGGGAATTGCATCACATTTACGGACAAATATCTGCCTTTTGAAGTGCCTACACAAATCAAAAAAAAAAAAAACAAACATAAAAGAAAGAAAGAATATGCTAGACGACTTGCACCCCTCCAAAATGGGGCCGAGTGTATATCTGATGCCCTCATCTTAAATTTCACGCACCCTTGAATTTTTAATATTAAAAAAAAAAAGAAGATAAAATCATTTATAACTTTTGGACTAAAAGAGTGCAAGATTTATACTCCAGAATAAAATGTAAAAAAAGTGTTGTTCAAAAAAAAAAGAAAAAGAAAAAAGAAAAATCTTTACGTCAGAAGTTACAAAACGAATCCTGCGCGCATCTGCAAGATATTTTTTTAGAGAATTCGCCTAAAATAAAAGAAAAAGAAAAGAGAAAAAGCGCGCTCCTCCCTTTCTTGGGCTGATGGATCTATAAGGGCCCAAGGCCCAAATACCAAACTCTTTGAAGCGACGTGTTTTCTCCCTCTCTCTCCGTGGACTCCGACGTCACATCCATCATAGTTTCAGTGCGGCGTCCTCCGAATTTCATTTCGAAAATAAGAAACCCCACCTAAAATTCGGGGGCTCGTCGCTGAGCGGGAAAAAAAAGGAACCAAATCCGATCCCCGGCAGATCCCGCATCCCGCCGAATCGGAGCGATGCGCGGCGTCGGCGGTCGGCGGCGCGTCCCGAGGGCTTCGGCTGCTCCCGCTCCGGCAGACGGCGGCCCGTCCCTCGACTTCGAGCTCAGCGGCGCCCTCGGGCGGCGCGACTCGGACGCGAGCAGTCTCTGCAGCAGCCGGCCGTCCTTCTCGTCAGCCGCGGCGAACCCTCCTCTGCTGTCGGACCGGTCGTCGCAGTCGGCCGCCCTCCGCGCCGTGAACTCGTACCTGTCGTCCCAGTCGGCCCCCTTCTCCCTCCGGCCGCCTCTCCCCTCGGCCCGCGACATCTCCGACGCCCTCCGGTTCCTCCTGGCCCGCCTCGACTTCCCCCTCCCCGACGCCCCCGGCAGCAGCAGGGCCCTCGACGACGACGTCCTCCTCCTCCTCCGCCTCCTCGGCTGCCCCCTCAAGCTCAGCCGCTCCGCCCTCAAGGCCCCCGGCACCCCCCACTCCTGGCCCCCTCTCCTCTCCGCCCTCCTCTGGCTAACCCAGCTCGCCCGCCTCTCCGACCACCTCTCCCAAACCCCCAACTACGCTCCCTCCTCCTCCTCCTCCTCCTCCTCCTCCCCCAACAACTTCCTCCTCTTCGTCGCCCACAGCTACTCCCTCTTCCTCCTCGGCGACGACGACGCCGCCGCAGACCTCGACGACGAGTACAGGGCCAAGACCCGCGCCCACGTCGCCGCCGCCGCCGCCGCCGCCGACGCCCTCGAGCGCGAGGCCGCCGACCTCGACGCCAGGCTGCGCGCGCTCTCCGCCGGCCCTCCCGCCGCCAGGCCGCCGAGGCCGAGCGCGCCCTGCTCGCCGAGGACGCCGAGAAGTTCCGCGCCGTCGTCGACAGCTGGGGCGGCAAGGTCGCCGCGCTGGAGGCCGCGCTGGCCGACTGGGAGAAGGAGCTCGAGGCCAAGGAGAGGGAGAGCGGGAGGATCGCCGGGGAGAACGCCGAGCTCAGGCGGCGGGTCGACGCGCAGGCGGTGAACGTGCGCGACGTGGAGCGCATGCGGCGGGAGCTGCAGGCCGTCGAGCGGGACGTCGCGGAGGCCGAGAGCAGGAGGAACGCGTCGGAGGAGAAGGCGTGGGAGCTCGAGGCGAGCTCGGCGCGCAAGATGGGCGAGCTCGAGGTTCTCGCCGAGGAGTGCAATCAGGCGCTCAGAAAGTAAAATGCTCTGCTTCGATTCTTCTCTCCGTAAAAGTTCTTATTTTTGTGCATTACGCATAGCTTCGATCAACACTACTAGCCTTGCATAATCTATGCAATGATTATTAGAAAAACAAGAAATAATTGGAAAAAAAATACTAGCATTTAGTACCTTAATTAGTATCGACTTTGTTTTGCCTACCGAAACTTTACGCGCTCAACTCAAATCTGTGTCATTGAACGAAGAAGATTGGGGGTTTTCATTTAGGTGAATTATTTCAACGAAGGATTAAATGGTAAGTCTTTGTGTGTACAACATGGTAGAGCAAGAAGAAAGAGATGCCATGTGAGTATGTGACGGTAAGATTTTGAAATGAATACTTCAGGAATGAGCCAAAAGGATTCGAGGATAGTAGTAGAATCATAGTAGAATAAATGGAAAAAGATAAAAACAGGGCTGTAGGTTCTAAATGTAATTTTGTATAGGTAACAGGGAATATTCAATAGATTCTGGGATCCTCGAACTTATAACCTGGCAAATGTAAGTCTGTGAATTACAAGGAAGATTTTATAGTGCGCATCATGGTTGTATTGCTTGTTATGGGAATTGGAAGTAAAGAGCCTTAATCATTTAGCAATAGTTGTGTAAATATTAAAATTAAAATGGGAATTGAGTTTGGTGGGGCAAACACAAAGCTGAACAACTGAACTTATCGACTAGAAAGAACTTATGATGTTTGTGGTTAAAAGCACATGCAGTGTTTGCGTTTGCATGGGTGCGAAAGCATGCTCTTGTAAGCAATACATTTGTTTGGGTTCTGAACACGTGCGAACTGTCTTCTTGCCAAATGTGCACTAGAGTACATTTTTGGCCAAATGTGTTTGGCCAGCACAGATAGCCAAATGCTTCTTTGACAGTTAGTAATGTGTGCGCCTAATTTGTTGTGTAGGAGCTAATTGTTTGACCTATTGCCCATATAATTTTTCAGGTTAAAACTTGGAGTTGATTTTCATTATGTGCTGAATGCTAAAGGATCATCTCCGGCTGAAGTAATAGGCATCAACTACAAAACAGTCCTGAAACCTGCACTCTCTGCGCTTGCTGAAGATACAAAGAAGTTATCTGTTTCGAAGCTCGAAGAATCTATAGCTCTACAGCAACAGTCACGGGAGAATGCTAAAATCTTAGAGGAGAAGAAGGTTCGACTTGCAGCTCTTCAATCCAAAATTGACGAGGTGGGTCGCTTGTCTTTCAGCCCTATATCAGCATGTACTCTCTGCTATATTTTTTTAATTGCAGAAACGTGTGAACATCAGTAATCACAAAACTGCCCTTATTGTTATAAGTCTGATTGATAGGTCAACAGTGTGCCAAAAGTGTCTTCCTCAAGAAAGCACTTTCATCCTAGTGCTGCTTACAGAGTTATTACAAATATATAGAAATACTCAAACTCGATGATCTATGTTGGTCAATGTTGAATGCATTTAGTTACCCTTCATACAAGAGATGGTTCTTCCGTGTCATACATGCTGGAAATGGATCATGGGAATTTTAGTTCTTATATATTGTTAAATATATGTAATGTAAGTGGAAGTTAGTATGATTTGCATCCTCTCCTTTACTTTTACTTGCTTCCACACTTTCTAATTTGTTGGTTGCTATCACATGGAAACATTACTAAATTATTTAACTGAATCTATTAATGTTTCACTATTACTTCTCCTGTTGTCAAGTGTAGTTGGCTGTAGTAATCTGGTGGTCAGTTGTAGATTGCTTTTAAGTTTTGACCCATTAAATGGCGTTTTCATCTTTCTGGTCTTATTGTCCTACTGAGTTAGGTTTCTTTCTTTTAGAAATTGTTCCTTTTCTTGGACAGTGTTTTAGGTCTGTTTGATTCTTTATGGTATTGATGAATATTGTTATTGTTTGCATCCTCTCCTTTTCTTTCAGTTGTTTCCATACTTTCTAAATTTGTTGGTTGCTATTACATGGAAATGTGACTCCATTAGTCAACTGAATTTGTTAATGTTTCACCATAGCTTCTTTTCATGTGTAGTTGGTAGTAATCTGGTAGTCAGTTGTAGATTGCTTTTGAGTTTTGACCCATTAAATGGCATTTTCATCTTTCTGGCGTTTATTGTGCTGCCAAGTTAGGTTTCTTTCTTTTAGAGATTTGTTCCCTTTCCTGGACATGGTTCGGGGTCTGTTTGATGCTCTTTATGGTATTAATGAACATTTTTATCATTTGCATCCTGGAAACGAATGGCTATAAGTTGAAAATTCAAATTTGTTTTGAATATAAAGAATATAGTTAACTAAAATATCCCCACCAAGTATTTGTAAATTCCATTATTCTATGATAAATTGGATGAAGGTGGTATTGATAATAAGGATTAGGAATTTTTTTTGCAGCTTATTCCTAAACACTGTATTTATCCATATAATGTAGATTTTTTTTTTCTTTTTTGGAATGATGTATCACAGTTATTTTTTTTTCTTTGGAGAAAAAAAAAATTGCTCGGAGAAAAATAAATCATCTTCCTCAGATGGCAGATTTATGTATTGCATAGTTTTAGGTTGCTTGAGTATCTAACTGCAAGCGGTTTTTGAGATTGGACCGAAGTTAAATGAAGGATAGGTTAAGTCATTTAACATAGTGAGGATCAGAAGACATTGGTCATTACATTTATATGTAATCAATTGATGTTTTTAAGCTTTAGTACATTTTAGGTAGATCACTAAACTTTTACCTGCAAGTGGAGGAATTCTTCTGCATGCGAAGGAGCACATGAGACAAGCTAAGGAACGGCTCCATTTATAGATGACAAGGACACAAATGTATTGAAGGATCGCAAGGTCTTACAATAAATTCTGAAAATTTCACATTAGAACGTGCTTCCAGAATCGGCAGGCTGTAAATTTTTTGTTTGGATACAAGGATGGTAGTCATATTTTTTTTCCTGTAATTCTGAAGTCACGGGGATGGTGTCCTACTGCTCTTTATATATAGAAATTGTTGTTTATTGCTGTTGAGTTTTCATTTCATTTTTTTTTTTCTTTTGTACTATATGACAGCTAACAGAACTTGCATTTGGAAACTGCTCATTTTTATCTTCTTATGATGGAATTGAATAACTCATGGTTATCTTCATCTGCTATTGTTTCTCTGGCCTATTTTTGCATGCTTTCAGATAAAGAATTAATAGGTTATTTCTTCATTCATGAGTTGGAATAGCATTATACATCTGGTTGTATTTTTGTAACATATAATGTTTGCTTTCAGATAAGAATTAATAGGTTGTCTCTCCATTCATGAGTTGGAATAGAGCATTATGCATGTACTGTTCACTATCCTGCATGATTTTTCTCTTTGTTTTTTATAATTGGCTTTATTGGCTCTTCGTAAATTTGTTTCAGGGCATTTGCACGCCTGAGACAAGTTATGTTCTACATAGCAAACACCATACATGAGTTCTCTTTCTCCGTATATGCATTTGCCCCCAATCTAGAATACTTATTAGTGACTCATTTCTTACCAGATTGAATCTCATCTGAGTTCACGAAAGAATGAAATGGAGGATCATGCATCCAAATGTGCAGCTGAAGCTGAAAGAATGACAGAGGAGATATCAACAAAGGAAAATCAGCTGAACATTGTCGAGAAAGAAGCAGAAGTATTTTTGAAGGTACTTTTCCTTATTCCCTTGGTTCCTAATCATTTACCGGCAATAACATTGCAGGTAAGTTTGAGGCATGACACAATAGAAAACTAACAAATGCAACAATACAGAGCTCTGAACAAAAGCTACAAGATGCTGTAAGGGAAAGCGACGAAGAGACGCAGCTGTGTGCTCGTGAGCTCCTAGCATTGATCGATGCTGTGTCAGAGTATAAAGAATTCATGGAGTCTACACTCTCTGGAATAAAGTCGGATTTATCTGAAGTCGCCACTGATGTTGCTTCTTTGTCATCAAAATTGGTTTCGTGTGGATCTAACTTGGGCTCCTCTGGACCAAAATCAGTGTGCTAGCCTTTTTCCGAATCAAAAGTCTTATTTTCTTGCCCCGCAAACTTAGGTAACCTGTCTACTGTTGTGTGAAGCACCTTGTATCAGCTTGTCTCTCGTTCAAAGCTATGAAATTTAAAATATTACAAGTCTCTTAGCCAATTGGTTATGACATCACCTGAGTAGTTGTAATATTAGCCATAGAAGTTCATTGAACTTTGTTAAGTTTATCATGAAAACAATGATTATATTTAATGTATCTATCTGTTAATAGTAACTATATTATGTTACTATCAATGCTCTTGCATGTTAGCAGCGGGGCAGTGCATTACGGGACGGTCGTCCGTCAACCTTAGTTGCTTTCCATTTTTGGCAAGCCCTTTTTAAGTTATTTACCTCTCATTTTCGGAGATGTGGTGAAATGTAGTAACCTCATTGCATTTTTCCATGTTGTTCTAATTATGTTTGTACAGATTTGAGTTACTGAAGTGAGTTAGAAAAATTGGTTATCCAAAAGAAGTAATGTTATTTACATTAAACGTGTTTTACTAAAACAATATGTATACAAAAATGTAGAAAATAAAGTGCTGATTAAAAGTATATGAAACAATTGAAATATTTTGGTATAGTACAGGGACTATTTGTCTGTTTTGTCTCTATATTAAAGCTATTGAGTCAAGACATATTGATCAGCTTATTATATAGGGTAAACTTCATATACTACCCTTGTGATTTTGTATTTTTTCACTTTAGTATACTGTAGTTTAAAATGTATCACTTAACTTTTTTTTTTATTTCCTTTAGCACCTTCGTTAATTTTTTGTTAAATTATATATAAAAAATTTTAAATATTCATATATTGCTTATTAAATATTTATTTTAATACCTGTGGTTTATCTATTTTTTTATTTCAATATCTTGTGATTTTAACTTTATTACTAATATAATAAAAAAATTGCAAAAGTGATATATTTTATACTATAAAATATTAAAGTAAAAAAATTGCGAAACCATACCAGTGGTATTTGAAATTTTCTCTATTAAATATGTGCATAAATCTTCTAAGCATCAACTCATCACAGCCGTCAGATCGAGGGTATCTTTAACCTCGGAAACTGTTAACGGCTGATGTAACCCTCCGCATAAGATTGCATCCTATGCGGACCGGTAGCCCCGTACGTCGCCCTTCGTGCTCCGAGAAACGCGCCGTCCCCCTCGCACCACCCAATCACACTGATCATCATGAACCCATGATTGTGATCCTCCCTCGCGCGGGGCCCACCGCCCATGAATTAATTGCAGGCTCGACACGTGGCAAGTGGTCAGGCACCTGGTACCCTCCACGTGGGCCTGTCGTCCCCTGAGGGCGTCCTTGCCACGTGGCCCTCCGCGGGGCCCACCGGTGGGGGGGTCCGTACGACGTCGTATTTAATTCGGGCACGTGGGCGGGCCCCCCTGCGGGTGTAAGATGGGGACCGCATCTGGGCCGTTGATCAGGGATTCGCGACCTCCGAGGCGCGTGATGGGTGGTTGACTCGGGCCCAGGGAAACTTCGAAGCGTCTACGTCGGAGATTTAATGCGCCTCGTTTTCTCGTTATGCGGGACCGTCCCATTTCGCCGAGCTGCGGATCTCACCGAGGAACGATCGGCACCGTTGGTATCCGGAATTGGACGGATGAGATCGAACGTTCGCATAGGGAACGAGTGTTCCTCGACGCGCGCGTCCGCACCCTGAAATGGTGCGGGAACGGCAATGAGGCTGGGAACTGGGCCCCACATGTAGGAACACAGCCATTATGTAATAGGAAATGGACTTTTCAATAGAGAAGAAGCCTTAAGCCCCGTTTGGTTGGGAGTTAAGGAGTGGAATAAGCCCTTAATCTCTATTTTATCTTCAAATATCATCAAAAAGAGGTGGGGTTAGTAAATTCTACCTCAAAAAATTATTCCGGCTTAGCTAATCTCACCAAATCCCAACCAAACACTATTTTTCTATTCATAATAACCCACTATCCTTCTTATCCTACCTACTTCAACCAAATACTATTTTTCACTATCCTCGACTAACTCCAACTTCCAACCAAACACAAAAATACTTTAACCCTACCTTAACCCCAAACTTAACACTATCCTTGGAATAACTAGTTTTTTCTTAATCCCGAACCAAACGGGGAAATGATCTAAAAAAATATATATGAATATTTATATATGAGTTGAGTTTCTGTATTTTTAAAAGTACGCTAATGTTTATCTTTTTCATGACTTTTTAACCATCAGATTATTTCAAGATTTGCGCAGCACTGGTACTACATGAATCTTGAAGCGATCTGATGGTTTAAAAACACAAGCACGTTGATAATTACAGTAAATTTAATAGATCTAATAGTTCTGTGAGAAAATTTTCTCTGCGTAAATGTTAATAACACGACTAAAAAGCACAATAATATTTTTATCAATTTGGTTCACGCAAGAAATTTACTCACAAACAAAATAAACAAAAGGTTTGGTACACGACCCTAAATATATAAGAAAGGCAAAAAGAAAAAAAAAGAAGAGAAAAAGGGTCCAATACTACAATTGACGATCACTCTACACTAACAATAGGAGGATATAGGCTTTTTTATCAAACTTTAATACACCATAAATATTAAAATCTAATTCTTAATTAGTAAAGGGTATAATTGGGCTTTACATGAAGTAACATGTTGAACAAGTTACCGATTTGAATTAGTTAATATGACAATATTGGAAAAAAAAAATTAGTAGTATATATCAAATTTGCTAGCATCCTATAAATATTAAATTTCTTATTTGCTTTGGTAACTTACCAAATTAGATAATACCCAATTTGTTAAGTATCCAATTTAAAAATTATTGAATTTAAATTTAATTTTTGAAGTTTGTATTGTAATGTAAAATTTTAATTTTAAAATTTATATTAAACTTTTAAATTTGAATCTAAATTGAGCTTTTAATCTTAAAGCCAAATTTTAATTTTTGATTTAAATTGAAATTTTGAATTGGAACTGAAACTTTTATTTTAAATTTGTGTTTTATATTTAAAAAATTGAATTTGATTTATAATTAAGTTTTA
Organism: Aechmea fasciata; assembly: GCA_025177825.1. Taxonomy (NCBI): domain Eukaryota; kingdom Viridiplantae; phylum Streptophyta; class Magnoliopsida; order Poales; family Bromeliaceae; genus Aechmea; species Aechmea fasciata. The sequence continues at coordinate 13,558,368 of CM045924.1, forward strand.
AATGTTGTTTTGAATTTAAATTTACAATTTGGTTGTAATTTGAAATCACTCTATTATTGTAGGCATTTGAAAAGGCTACAATATTTTTAGTTGAATAAATTATAAGCTGGTTTTGTAGACCAAAATATTTTACAAAAACCTAGGTCACCTCTAGAATCATATTAAATCTAAATCATCTAATAAGAAAATAAATAGTCCAAATTTATACGGTGTATTAATTGAAGTATTACTCAACTTTTTTGTATTTTGTTTCTATACCATTGTATAAACCAAATCAACTTTTCAAGCCTAAACATAGAAAAGCAATTACCGACCGTTTCAGAGCAAGTGGCACTTGATGGTTGGTATCCGAGACCCAAATTCGAATTCTATTTGATTCACATTTACAGCCATGCAAGTTTATTTCGTAAATGAAATAAACGAAGCGGTTAGCGAGCTAACTATCTCTCAAAAAAAAACATATAACTTATATTCACTCGATCGGGACGAATTCAGAGTACGTGAATTCAACATAAAAAGAGATGATTTAGTTTTGTTGTAGTGCAATTTAATTAGTGGTACGTTTAACTCAGTACTTATCTAAAACACCAATATTATTGAGTGAATATATTTATTTTTCGAGGTGCGCTTCATAAAGAGATGATCGATCTGATTCTGTGATCATCAAATATTTATTGTAGTAATGAATAGTTAATTAGACGTGTTGTTTCAGATATCATACTACTTGTGTGTATGGCACGTGCGGAGGGGAAAAAGAAATCCTAATTATAAGGTAATGATGGAGATCAGAATTGGGGATTGGCACGTGTGCCGGGTTATGGGGAAAGAGCGTGTGCTAAGATGTTACAGCTGTAGAGGTTGACCGGAACATTGGTAATTGAGAGCTAGGATAATCTTATTTCACTACACAAAACTTTTTTAAAGTACTATATATATATATATATATATATATATATATATATATATATATATATATATATATATATATATAGAGTTGAGCTAGAATACCTCAAAAGCACCAACCTCTTGGTCTTTTGAGTTTCTAATTTTTGGATCTACTTTTTGTACTAATACCCTTGGATCAAACACTATTCCACCTACCACCACCTACCACCATCATCTCAACCCTACATCTCTCCAACCAATGGATAAAAACTCAAAAACACCAAGCCTTTGGTGCTTTTGAGAGTATTCTACTCAACTCTATATATATATATATATAGTTCCTTCTATATGAGTCCCATTTGCTATCTTTATTAATAGACGAAGACTTAGTGCTACCAAGTTTTTCGCCATTAGATCCACCCCTTTGATGATTTTCACCCGTTAGTACTTCTTTATGAGTCCCGCTATGCTATCAATAAGCACGGCTTGGCTACCAAGTTTTATGCCATTAGATCTACCCCTTTGATGATTTTCACCCGTTAGATCATACTATTCAACCAACCACCCACTTAACCCTAGATGGCTTACATCATCCTAACCGCACATCTCTCAATCCAATAGTCAAAAACTTAGTAACACCATCAACTTGGTGTAATTAATAAAGATAAATTAGTTCTATATATATATATATATATATATATATATATATATATATATATATATATATATATATATAAGTTAATTTCATTCAGATCTCGACAAACATAAAAAATTATAAATATATTGCTACAAAGTCAACTTTCATATATTATTTCTACAAAAGTTCTAATATTTTCAAATATATTTTCTCTGGTTTGTTACCGTTAAAACACTATTTATTTAATAAGTAAAATAATATTTTTGCTATCATAAATATATCCTTTCAAAAATTTCAACATTTAATTGAAGAGATAAAAAGATCCATTCACCTCATTAGCTAACTAGGGTTAAATATTTTACCTATGATTAACAATTTTTTTCTAACGGATCTTAACGGTAGGGATATATTTAAAAATATTATGATTTTTAAAGGAACGACATGCGAAAGTTGAATTTTGTAGAGATATATTTACGATTAATTATGTTTGAAGGGTCCTGTATGAAATTAATCCAAAAAAACCCCTCCTTCCTTCTTTATATGAAATTAACCCAAAAAAAAAAACTCTCATTTCCTCTTATAGCCATATAGGCCTTAAAAAGTATAAAAATAAATAAATAAATAAACTAAATATCCATTTGAAAGTAAAAGATAAAAGGGCAGGTGTCCTGTTGAAAAGCCTCTGATTTTCAACTTTCAAAAAATGTAAGGAGTAAATGAAGGGAGAAAGAAAATATTTTGTCACAAACTTGTTATATACATTGTTACCATAGTTTTTGTTTCTTTTTGTCTAATATAATTATATATTATTATTCTATTCGTAAACAGAATTTTTATTTTTATAAATTATAATCGTTATTATTCCATTAAAATACTTTTTGCTATAATTAAGTGTGAAAAATTATTCTTCCTGGAAAAAAAAATTCATTACAAAAATATATACTCTTATACACTGTTTTCGTTTTTTTAGATAAAAAATTAAGAAAACGAAAACACTAATTTTTCATAAAATTAGAAAAATATTTTTTTTCCGAAAAGAACTATTGATTTTTAAATTTAAACAAGAAAAATAACTTTTTCAACCAGAAAACTATTTTTGACATATTTTTCAGAAATCAAACACTCAAAAATAAAATAGTGTTAAAAATAAGGTTAAAATGTGCATACGCCTCATAAACTTTCACCCATTTTGAAATTGACCCCTAAACTTTTTTTTATTCCATTTACATGCACTCCCTCTACTTACTAATTATTTGATATACATCTTCTCTACTTTCTAATTTTTTGATTTAGCTCCTTTTATTAGCAATTTTGGACATTTCGTTAAAACGAAATAAGCGACAACGAGAAAACCTTGTGATCAAGAATTGTTTTGATAAATAAAGAGGTTATGTGCGTCTCTTATGTGCATTTTGATCCCAACAAGTTCCTTAAAATTATTTATAAAAGGAGGTAATTAAATTAAACAATCAATAAGTAGAAAGAGCGTAAATCAAATAAAAAAGGTTAAGAGGATCAATTTCAGAACGAGTTAAAGTTCAGCAAGTGTCTATATATACATCTTCACCAAAAAGATATAGAGTAAATTAAACTTCAGCGGGAGCTCCCCAACAACGTACTCCCGCCGTCATTTGTTATATAGTTATTTTAATATTACAATTCAAAAGAAAAAAAAAAGTTGAATTTTTAAATTCTAAAGAAAAGAATTATAGCCATTGGATAAAGATAAAAGTTACACCCTACGACGGATTAATCAGGCTCATTAAGGCTCATTAACGAGACTTCGAATGATATATTACATATCTTGATCGATCGATTCGTTTCAGCGGAGTAGCGAAGAAAAGTGAGAAATACAATACTGAAAGAGTTTTTTTTTTTTTTTGTATAATGTTTTACTGAGTCGGAGATATTCTGGCGTGAAATGGACGCGAAAACAAACTCAGAGGGGGGGGGGGGTGTGTGTGTGACCCTCCGTACGTTCGAGAGCTTTACACAGAAAGTTAATTATTTTCAAAACAAAAAAAAATAAAAGTGGGGATTAATTAATAAACGTCGTTTCTCGGGAGAAAAAAACAGAAAGATGCAATAAATGGGTTTTTTGGGCAGTTCGTGCCAAATGGGCATGCGTTCATAGATGGCAATTACTTAGCGCTGTCCCCCCACCCCCACCCCCACACTCTCCCCCTCCCCCTCTCTCTTTCCCACCTCTTCAAAACCCCCTCTCTTCCCCTTCTCATTCCCCCCCACCCCCTCCCCACCCCCATCTCTCTCTCTAGATCTCTCTCTCTAGATCTCTCTAGATCATCTCTCTCTCTCTCTCTCTCTCTCTAGAGATGCATTGCTATGTGGAAGGAAATTAAGGATACGGGTTGTGGGGAATGTTGGCTGGCTCGAGGAGCAATTTTAGCTCTCTCCCGTCTGCACTTGCTTATGGAGAAGCAAAAAAGCGCTTTTTCGGACCAGGCTTCATTCCTCCCAAACCTCTCTTTCGATCCTCTTCGCCGTGCTTGCAAAACTAATTTATTGATATTATATTAAGAGGACTCTTATATATCTGTTTCAAGATTAACTAACTTCCCCATGATTCTTTCATTCGTTTTACGTTTTTGAGTTTTTTCTTTTTTTTTCTTTTTTTTTTGGTATTAATTTTATATGTTAGTTTTGAGGCTCGCGAGGTGATCATCGATCTCGGACCAGGCTCCAATCCCTTACACCACCTGCAGCATTTGCTTGCTTTCGCGGCCCTCGGAAATAATGGTGCAAATGATAAACAATGGTAAGTTTTTTTTTTTTTTCTTTTCTTGAAGCTTCTACACACTGCAACTCAACGCGCGGGTTCGAACTTATTCTGGTCTTATTAACTAAATTAATTTCTCGTGTTGCTCAAACACGCAAGGATCAAATTACGCATGATTAATTCTTAATCTTCTTCCACCCATGATGTACTTGCCAAACATTTCATTTCCTATGCCAATCTATTAGGCCTTTAATTCTTTCTCTCATGTGATCGACACCGACGGTACCCAGCACAGTTTGCTAATTAAGGCTTGATGGTTGGTATCTGAGGTCCAAAAATACTTGTTAACTCTAATTGCCTTGTGTTTCTGAACGAGTTCATTTCTAAAAAAGAAATCCACTTTGGGGACTTATATACCACTGGAATACCATTAATGGTTTTGCTAATTAAGCTTGAATTTAGCGTTACAACCTTTTCACAAAACAACGAGAAAAAGCTTCCCCTAACCTTAATGGCTTCTAAAACTGGTCACCTTTTCTCCTCATTGTATCCCAACATGTGTTTACCCTTTCCTTCGCCTAACACTTGATTATGTAATCATTTGCGTGAGCCCATGATTACACACACACGCACACACACACACACACACACACACACACACACACACACACACACACATATATATATATATATATATAATAATAATAATAATAACTTGCTATGTTTAATTCCTGGGGGATGTGTGTAGCAAAAGAAAGGGAAAACGTAGAAGTGTAGGAATAAATATTAAGGCTTTGGATATGTATATATATATCCCTATATATACTATACTTGGGGGGGGGAGTAAAAGTGGGGGGTGGTGCATGGGCTCTAATTAATGAATGCGCCTCTGACGCGGCGTTCATGTGTTGTGGGAGGCGAAGTGAATGAAGAGATGAAGATGCCATAGATAGATTTTAACGAGAAAGGGAGCGCGTTTCTCGCCTCCCAGGATTTTTAGTCACCTCGATTGCTTCATCTCCTTGTCCACTAGTTAATTAAGTTCCATGTATTCACATATAATTCTTTCAGAAAAAAAAAAAAAAAAAGTTGTGACACTGTGTGTGCGTTATTGTAGAGAGAGAGAGAGAGAGAGAGAGAGAGAGAGAGATGGTAAATATGTGGAAGAGGAGAGAGAAAGCAAGGTCCACGCATGGAGAATTATTGCGTGCACCTGGTCTACACACAGGTGCCTGCAAATTAAGCTCAAATTAATATATTTCTGGTTGCGATCGAGTCCTACAAAATTGATCTTTTTTAGATAATTTATATCACCTCACATTTATAATTTCAATCCTCTTTAATAAAATCCATCGTGCATATATATATATAGTGCTAAATGTAATTTTGATCTTTCTTGGATAATAACGAGTTAAAAATCAGGACGAACTGACCGGTTCGACTAGTCCGACCGTGACCCAATTTATGAAGCAATTCGCGCGGTATGAATTAACCTACGGAGCGGATATGTTAAAATTTTGTTTTGAACCGTTCGAAGTTCAACCATTGAACCGAAAAATCGTTCTGATTTTAATCAAACTAGTTAAAAAAATTTTATCAAGTCATATTAAAATCCAACGGATTTAAAATCAACTAAGCTGATTTTATATTCTATTAGCATAGACTAGTCATATATATAAAAGAGCACGTAAAACTTGAAAATAATATATGTATATGTTGCTATATAATAATTATTATGCCATGCTGATGCGAGTTGAACCAATAACTCTTGACCCGATAATTTTACTTGCCTGTAAATTATTATATAGAGTATTTATAAAATGTATATATTAGAAGTCCCAAGTTATACATATATATATATATATATATAGTCCGGCTACTATACTCTTATGAGTATAGAGCCTGTTGTATTCATAAATTTTTTACCGTTAGATCTACTCTTTAATCATTTTCACCTGTTAGATTATACTATTCAACCAACCACCCACTCAACCCTAGGGGCCCCACTATCAATCTAACTATAACCACTCTCATCCTAGCTAACCACACATTTTTTCATCCGAAGCGCTAAAAACTTATGAGACAAAGCGCTCTATACTCATATAAGGATGGTAGCCCCACCCTATATATATATATATATATATATATATATATATATATATATATAGAGAGAGAGAGAGAGAGAGAGAGAGAGAGAGAGAGAGAGAGAGAGAGAGAGAGTCATTTGCTTTATCTTTATCGATAGCACGACGTTTCGGGTGAAGTTTCGCAGACAGATCCGACTACTTTGATGATTTTCACCCGTTAGATCATACTATTCAACCAACCACCCACTTAACCCTAGAGACCCACATCATCCTAACCGCACAATATCTCTCAATCCAACGGTCAAAACTTGTAGACCAATGACTTTGCTATTAATAAGATAAGTAGCATATATATATATATATATATATAAGATATTTTATCGACCAAAATAGTAGCTTTTTAAATATTTCTCACTGCATGCAAGATGTTTCTATATATGTCTAAGATTTCAAAATTTAAGTTCCACATACATATATATACCATGTACAAGTTGTACATTTGAAGAGATATGATATTCAGCAATTTAATTAGATTTCGATTTTATTTCTTCTAAACTTGAACTTCAGAGATTCCCAGTGCATGCAACAATTAATTTCTAGGTAGGCGCAGGGACATTAACCAGTGGAAGCATTAAAGAGGGGTTTTAATAAGGCGAATGCCATATATATATATATATATATATATATATATATATATATATATATATATATATGGAATCTCTCTTCTTTTTCTTCTTGTTTTTGTTTGTTTATTGTTTTTCTCTCATTACTATTTGAATGGCTCATGTGGCAGAGGTGGCATCTGAGGAGGCTCAGGTTACCCTGGTGAATCGCATCATGCCCTTCTTTTATATATTTCTTTTAATTCCAGCAATGTTATCACTTATGACGACCAATACTTCTTCTTTTTCTTTTTCTTTTTTTGACTATTTTTATTCTTTTTTAGTATTAATTTTTTCAAAAAACTAGTTATATTTTGAATGAGGGGGCTTAAAATTAATTTTTATCCTATTTTTTGGATGTACAAATCATATTCTTTTTTATTTCTTAATATACATTTCAAACTTAGAAACTTCATGCTTAAATTAAATAAAACTATATATATATATAGAGAGAGAGAGAGAGAGAGAGAGAGAGAGAGAGAGAGAGAGAGAGAGAGAGAGAGAGAGAGAGAGAGAGAGAGAGAGAGAGCACATAGCTTCTAGTGATCATTCAAATCATACAAGTCCACATGTTTCAAGGAGCCAAAATTTAATACTACATGTGCATGGGTACTGGGGTTGTATGAGCTACCTATGCTGCGTGTCTTGTACTTGTGCATTGAGATCGATTCAATCTAGTCTACACCAGACCACTTTTGAGACATCACAATTACTACTATACATAGGCATGCATACAGTAGGCGTTTTTACGTGATGCAATATTATATATTTCACTGCTCTCGATCGCTAATAATTAAGCGTTAGCATCTTTCATAAATAAACTGATCAACTAAAAATATAAAATGATTAAAAGTTAAAACTTAAACTTTCAAATATTAATCACCAAACTTTTCCCCAGTTACGCTTCATTCTCAGTAGTAAAGAGATGGATCTAAATAAGTTGAGGAGAGGCAATAAATGAGATGAAGAGCATCTGACTTGTATGGGGAAATGGACTAGGACAGGCACAGTGCAGTGCAGTGCACTGTACGAGGGGGAAGGACAATTGGGTCTTCGAGAAGTGGGGCAATCACCTTTCCCTAGCCCAGCTTTGTACCTCTCTATATACATTTATTGTACCATAATAATATTTATTATTATTATTAAGCATCCTCCTAACTATACTTATGGGCTGCTTAATTAATATTGTAGCTAGGTTGATCCACACACGCAGTTTAAGATACTTCACCATTTGTCCATATTGTTAGGAATGTATTAGCTCATCTGCTTCTCGATCAACTGATTTTGCTAATTAGTTTTCCTAGCTAATTCTGTTTTCATCGGCGCGCCTCTCTTCTTTTTTCAAATCGTCTTTGTTCCATTCTCGTATAAACTTTAGAACTGTGTTCGTCCCTGCTACCTAACACGTGTGAAGTTACGTGGCAAGAATATTAATCTCATACTGAATACAAATTAGGATTAAGATGTCGGATTGCTGACGCTAACCATTAATCCCAAAAGCTCGAGCTGTTAGAAAAAATATAATCAAATCAAGTGTATAGATACAGCGTCTACGGATCTCGATTGTGACTCGGTCCAACCAGCCTCACGCCATTTCAAACATGATTCGGCTCACCTAGTCTCACGTCATTTCGAATATGACTCGACCCAACATAGCATTCTATCACAGAGCAGGATGCTCGCCGATTTAAGTCAACAATAAAATGGTTGTTGGAGAATTCTTTCGGCGAGACTCGATCAAAATATTACAATGTAAATTAGTTTATGAAAACTTTCATTATATTATGGAGAAATTCTCTGCATTTCTTGCGTAAAATAAAACTTCTACTAATAATTGATAAAGAGCGTCGATCTTGCCCTTCCAACCGAAAGGTAGGATCAATCTTTAACTCCAGTAATAGAATTCTATCTACAGGCAAAAGTGATCCATTAGTTTAGTGTCGCGCAAGAATTTTCCATGCGCTAGGTTTTGTATGAAATGCACCCCTTGTTTTAGGTATGAGTAACGCTTTATATATACTTTAAAAGGTACTCAAGAATTAATGTTGTTAATTAATTAATGAGTGAACATATTATGTGTGATAGGTAATAATGATTGATTTAACCCTTTAATAATTGTAAAAAGAAAACTCAATTTTATCTCTAAGTGATTTGTCTATCTTGCTAATTCGTCGACAATATTGCAATGGACCTTTTCAGCTACATGTATGAGATTAAAACTAAAAAAAAAAAGTTCAAAATATTAATCGAAACGTATTAACGGCTAGTGATTAATGATGAAATTTACACCTATATACATATCATGCTTATTAATTAAGAATTAAGTATCATATAATTATCTATTAAATATAAAAATTATACTAAATAAAATATTTGTAGATCTAAATTTGGTTTGAATTTGTCCCTTTCTATCCTCGTGAAAATTTTGAGTTGTCTAAGTAAATTATATAGCACGGTGAGGCTATATATAAGATATAGGGTTTTGACTTGTGGAAATATCAGGATAGAAAAGAGAATTTCATAGATTTTTATATTAAAACTATAAAATCTAGAACTGAAAAGATTATAATATTAATAAAATATCATAAAATTTGGCTACAAGATTACATTGTTTAATTAGTTTCATTAATTATAACATTATGTGAAGAGCAATACTATCTGTATAATTAATCGTAAAATTTAATACTATACCTAGCCAAGGATCAATTTTATTCTACTAACCTGATCACAATTCTATTTTTTTTAATACTAATAATTTAAAAGAATTATTTCGACTGCTAAATATATAAATAAACTAAGATTTACACTCTATTTGCATGTTTACGTATAATATATATTTCCATTAGGTCAAATAATTATTAGATAGAATAAATAGTTGTATCACATCACAAAAAGTCAACTACCATGTTGACCAGTCAATGTAGTACAAAAGGGTGCCTCCTAATTTGATGTTACTAGATGATTCCAGCTCTTCTGCTTTTCCTGCTGTTCCATCATCTACTCCTGTTTGATATGATATCTGAGGTCTAATATGACTAGCCATGCAAAACGGCCAGTAACCTATTCCTCCAAATTAGCAACAATTGTATTATAAAAGAATAGATAAATTTAAACAAAAAAGAAAGTGTTCTTATTTTGACATAGATATTTAGATTGGTCAAATTTGAATATTTTATGGGGTGAACATTTACCACTAACTAGTCTCATGATTCCGATTAAAAGAAAAGGGTCATATATATATATATATATATATATATATATATATAGAGTGGAGCTAGACTATTTTTAAAAGTATCAAATTGATAGTGCTTTAGTATTTTTAACTCTTGGATGAAGAGATGTGAGGTTGAGATGATGGTGGTAGGTGGTGATAGGTGGAATAGCGTTTGATCCAAGGTATATTAGTAATCAAAGAGTGGATCCAAGTGTTAGAAATTTAGAAGCACCAAATGGGTGGTTCTTCTAAAAGTATCCTAGCTCAACTCCATATATATATATATATATATATAGAGAGAGAGAGAGAGAGAGAGAGAGAGAGAGAGAGAGAGAGAGAGAGAGAAACTCCATATATATATATATATATATAGAGAGAGAGAGAGAGAGAGAGAGAGAGAGAGAGAGTTGAGCTAGGATACTTTTAGAAGCACCATCTACTTGCTGCTTCTAAATTTCTAACACTTGGATCTACTTCTTGGTTACTAATATTCCTTGAATCAAACACTATTCCACCTACCACCATCATCTCAACCTCACATCTCTCCATCTAAGGGCTAAAAACTCTAAAGCACCACCCACTTGATGCTTTTAGAAGTATTCTAGCTCCACTCTATATATAAATATATATAGAACTAGGCTGGAATACTGTTAATAATACCAATGACTTTGTGCTATTAAGTTTTCTTTTCTTGGATTAAAAGATGTGCGGTTAGGATGATGTGGGCCCCATAGGGTTGAGTGGGTGGTGGTTGATTAGTATAATCGAACGGATGAAAATGATAAAAGAGGTAAATCTAACGGTAGAAGACTTGATAGCACCAAATGCTTCGTGCTATCGATAATATCCCAGCCGGACTGATCAACGAGTTTGGCTGGAATACTATTGATAGGACCAGGGGCTTGATACTATCGAGTTTTCCACCGTCAGATTTAACCCTTTGATTATTTTTATCCGTTAGTATTCAACCAACCACCAACTCAACCCTAAAGGGTCCATATCACCCCAACCGTACATTTCTCAATTCAAAGACTAAAAATCTAATAGCATCAATAGCTTGGTGCTATTAATAGTAGTATTCTGGCCTGGTTCGAATATCAACTGTTTTATTCTGGTTAATACCTTCGAACTTTCTTAGGAGAGCTCTCGTATTAAATTTGGAGAGCTCATTATCTCGTACTTCTGAAAATAGAAATGTGAGAAATGGCAAACAGTACTTTTAATTACCAATTATTTAGGTGATTAAAGATAAAAGCCTTTTGGGTATATTAATTTTCTTATCATAATTTGTGATGCAAATCGGCCTGTGTCGAGGAGACCTAGTTTCTTGGGCCGATTGCATTGGGCTAGAATGGGCCCAATTACATTATTGAATGCAGCAACAATATGTTTCACAAACTTTTTAATTTATCTTCTTCAGTAGCTGCTAAATCAGCAGATATATATATCAAATATGGCATATTGCTTTGCGTAGTTTTTTTTTTTTTCTAAGTAAGTTTTTTTTTCTTGTGTGTGTTTTGAAACTTTACAAGATGATCTATGAGACAAATCACCGGATATAGTATATAGGTTCATCAAGAGAGGGGCCAATTAAGTTATTTGGCAAAATTTTAGAAGGGTATAATTGCCAAATTTGAGACAGTTCTAAAGATCAGAGGGTGCTTGTGCAAATACTATTTTAAGCAAATGTTAAACTTTTTTAGCAATTGTTTGCGCACTCTAGCTAGTTCACTTGCGCGCGACAAACATAAACATTGAGCTTATGTTAGCTTGCTATGTTAGGTTAATGCATTGGTATTTCTTATTTGGCCCCCTAAAGTGTCGCTGATACGCTAGCAGTGTTTCAGAATGCGTGAGTAAACTAATTCGGCACGCACAATAAGCGATTTGAAGTATATAATAATAAATGAAACTCGAGGGACATCTTTGAGGATACATGTAGCTGTTCAAAACAATTGCAACTTGCATAGTTGCAAGCTGTCCTTCTCAAATTGAGGAACCCTTTTGTTTAATTAATCATCTAATTGCCACATAACATATATATATATATCTTATCTAAGTACTCGAGCCAATCGCGTATTAGGATATCTGAGAAATGCTAAGTTTACAACTAAAAAAATGTTATTATAATCTTACAACCCCTTATTCTAAGGCTCCCTAAAATTTGCTCAACCCTTTTTGAGTTTTTAATATATTAAAAATATAGCAATAAAACAAATAAAAAAAATGTTGGTTTGGTCCTTGAATGATGATGTTGCAGGAAAGAGTAGAAAGAATGCCAAGCTCTCGATTCTTAAAATTGGAAAGAGGTAAAAATGTATAAAAAAAATTATCTCAACTAATATTCATTTTGATTTAATTATCTAACCTTTAAAATTTTTTATTTTGCTATCTTAATTACCTTCTGATGTATTTAATTTGAGTCAGTTAATAATTTTTTTGCTTTAAAATTATATACTTGCTTTAGCTTTACATACAAAGTTAACATATTTTATGCAATTTATATGAAATTATATATCTATTAAGATAAATAATTACCTTAAATTTTATATAAGAAGTGTCATCAAAGTTAAACATGAAAATAAAAAATTTGAAATCACATGCAGTTTAATCAAAATGATCTACAGTTCACAAAAAGTTAAGTATATTTTTATTTTGAAGCCAAACTGGTATTGACTGACTGATTCAAATTAAATAAATTAAAAAATTCGATACTAATATTAAAATTTTAAAAGATCAGATAATCGATCTAAACTAGTTTACAATTCATATAAAATTTTGTACTTTTTTTTAAAAAAAAAAAAGGAAAAAAATTATCCTTCGCTTTACGAGCAATAGAGGATCGTCGTGAAGCGTGAGAGTACTTCAACTTAAATTTCACTTATTAGAGAAAATGATTGCGTTATTTGAAAGTTATAAAAATTAAAAGATTAATATATATATATATATATATTACGCACATCAACAAATTACTCTCACAATTACCAACTTCAATGCAACGTACGTAGCACATGTTAAACTATGATTACCCCCATATGTAGAGTCAAACATCATTTACTCTCGCTCTTTATCCCATACTCTCTCTACGTACATCCCCATGCATGAATGTGTTTATGATTTTTTTATTTTTTTTGTTTTCCCTTCGTAACTGCTATATCTGTAACCAAATCTAATTCCTAGCTAATTCACTCACTAAACGCTTGGTTTGAGCTATATTCGTCCAAAATGGCAAAACTTTTGAGCTTGCTCTTGTCGCTGCTTGCTTCTCTGGTGGCGGTAGTTTCTGCATCTGTTTCTTTCCGAATAGAGTTAACCCATGTCGACGCCGGGGGGCATTTCGATAAGTCGGAGCTCCTGCGTCGGGCCGTGCTCCGGAGCAAGATTCGGGCGGCGGCGTTACTGTCGAGGCCGGCGGTAGTGTTGCCCAAATTGACCCCGGGGGCGCCGATCGTACCGGTCCGGCCCAGCGAGGGGGAGTTCCTCATGGACGTGGGGATCGGCACGCCCCCGCGCCCGTTCTCCGGGATTCTTGATACCGGCAGCGACCTCATCTGGACTCAATGCAGCTCCTGCATTCTATGCATCGAGCAGCCGACGCCGTACTACGACCCCTCGAAATCGTCCACCTCCTCCGCCGTCACCTGCGCCGACCCGCTGTGCCAGGCGCTCCCCGGGCCGCTGTGCTACCAAAACTCCTGCGTCTATTTCTACAGCTACGGCGACGCCGCCGCCACCGCCGGGTACCTCGCGGCGGAGACCCTCACCTTCGGAACCGCCAACGGTACAAAAGTTGCTGTCCCCAGCATTGCTTTCGGGTGCGGGAGCCTCAACGAAGGCTCACTGTCGAACGGGTCGGGTATGGTCGGGTTCGGGCGCGGGCCCTTGTCGCTCGTCAACCAACTGCGTGCGAAAAAGTTCTCTTACTGCTTCACTTCCTTTCTTGCATCAAATTCAAGCACTCTGTTTTTTGGCGCGCAAGCAAAACTCGCCAACAATACGAAATACGGGCCGGTGCAGAGCACGCCCTTCATTATAAGCCCTGCTCGGCCATCCTTCTTCTTCGTAAACCTCACCGGCGTGACGGTCGGGGCCACTCGACTCCCGATACCGCCGTTGGTGTTCGCGCTGGACCCCGACGGCTCCGGAGGCGTGTTTGTCGATTCCGGCACGTCGATCACGTACCTGCAGGACGCGGCGTACGCGCTAGTGAGGGAGGCGTTTCTTTCGCAGGTGAAGCTGCAGGCGGTGAACGACACCGCGGTCGGGCTCGACGTGTGCTTCGCGCTCCCCTCGCCGCCGTTCGTGACCGCCGCGATACCGAAGCTCGTGTTCCACTTCGGCGGCGGCGCCGACATGCAGCTGCCGCAGGAGAACTACATGGCGATCGATTTCGCCACGGGGAACTTGTGCCTGGCGATGCTGGGGAGCAGTGATGGGTCGGTCATAGGGAATTTTCAGCAGCAGAATATGCAGATGCTCTATGATCTGGAGAATAACCTCTTGTCCTTTGTTCCTGCTCAGTGTGATCTCGTGTGATTTAATTGGATCTTAACCTTACGAAATTGCGGTCGTAGATTAACGCAGTTGTAGTCTTTTAATTTGTTTATGTGGGTGGGCTTTATGAATTGGTGAGCAGAGTCTCTCTATGGTTAGTTTGGATTTTAATTAGTAGTTGACATGTAACATTAAGATGACAATTATTTAATAAACTGGGATTTTTGAATATATATATTTGAATTAATTCTTTACGATGTATTGTATTAATTGTTCAGAAGGTCTATTTTGGGCCTGTAACATTGAAAAAGTTTTCCTCTTTAGTTTCTTATTATAAGATTTTTAGAATATTATTATTATTATATTACATAATAATGTAAACTTTAGACCTTTGACTCCACTATGTTTACTCTGTTTTTTGAAATCAGATATCAACTTCTAGATTGTGTCGCTTTTTCATATTTTTCTTTGCCCAGGAAAAAGTTATTAAGGGATGAAAATGGAAGGCACTGAGGTGTGGGAGGTTATTTATTTATTTATTCATCTTTTTTATAGAGGTTATTCTTGATTAAGATGTTTTACAAAAATAATATTTCTTAAGTTAGCGTTTGGATTGAGAATAAAAGGTAGAATAACTCCTTATTCCCTCTTTATACCCAAACCCTTTATACTCAAACGTTAATTTTTATCCGAAAATAATAATTCTCGGATATCTCAAATAAACTGGTATAACTATCCTCACCAACACCTTCATTTTTTATATAAAACTACCCACTATTTTTCGTATTCCATATTATCTATCCAATTGCTATTTTTTTTTTATCTAGAAAACAAATCCAATTTTCATTCAAACGTTATTTTTCTTATCCACAGTTTGGCATATTCCATGTTATCCCAAAAAAATATTAGAAAAAAAAAAAAAGCATAGCACAAAATAGAAAGATGCGATTAATTAATTAATTAAAGACTCATTAAACAAAATTTCACAACTTTTAAATAACAAATCAATTTGAAATAATTAAGCTGTACTTCATAGGATGAAGCTTCCCCCAAATGCACATCAGCAGTAAATCTCACCAACAATCTGCCACTTCATAGTCAACCTCTTTTTTCTTCCCTCTCAAAATCCCAAATCAAAAAAGCGGTTAAAAAAATTCATAAGAATTTTCTTCTTTTTTCTTTCAAATTCTGTAATGTTTTTTCATGTCTTAACAACTATCTCAGACCTACTTAAACTCTGAACATTAGACCATCTTCCTAGTGTTGGCTTCTTTTTGTTGTATCCTTCTCATCGCATTCGCCTTAAAACTTCAAAGAGTACTCCCTATCTGTGCTTTCCTTTTCAGATGCTTTCACAGTTTGCGCACTCGAATCAATTAGTCACCAAGAAAGCACGTTTAACTTTGCGATTAACTGGAAAATGAAGTGTAGTTAGAATAAAGCACTCCAAACGGCGCCATCTCCCTCGCCGCACCGGGAATGTACATCCTTTATTCTATCTACTGAGTTGCAGATCCCACTGCAGCTCCAGTCGAACGAGGCGATGCAAACATTCCCTGCCTGTGATTTCCACTCACAATCTGCATAAAAATTTAAAGAACAAATGATAAGTGTGATACTTAGAATAATTAGTTACAATTTTATTCCCTGAAGTTTTATCCCAGTTTCAATTACTTTCTCAGAGCATTTATTTCGGCGTTTCTGTCCCAAAACCCTACTCTACCATCTAAAGCAACACCGTGTCTGCATCATTATCGAAGATGAAATCTCAGAATGCTGCCCCGTTAGCTAGCGAGCTCTACCGATGATGTTTGCATGGCATACTTTTTTACCGGATGATAGGCTAATGGAAGGTTCATTGTTATGCAGGAAAAACTTTCGAATAATAAATTTTTAAAATTGAAATCCCGATAATGTGATTTAAATCAGGTCAAATAAGCAAACCAACCTGGGGGAGTTCCACAGCACATGTTCCTCTCATCAATATGTTCGACTTCAAGCCCAATAAACCATGAACCTAAGGTTACATCTTCATTCGCATATTTATGTAGTATAGGCCTGCAGATGGGGTTAAGTTAATCAAAATCATTTTATATATATTAAGCACAAACAATATGTATCACCGCTATCATAATCTTACTGGTTGATCGAGATGTAGGTGGCCAAATCCTTTGAGACGGCATATATCTGCCCCGTAGCATGGCGGAAGTACTTGTTTCCTTCCTCTCCAAATTTCCAATATTCAGGCTCATGGTACTTAACATTCCTATAGAAATCACAGAGAATTTAATATTATAAGTATATACTGTACATTACTGATGCGATAAAACTCTGTAGGAAAAGTGGTAGAAATTTACTTATCAGAAAGAACTGGCCCAGACTTCATACAACCTATGTAGGTTCTCGGTTTCGATCTATGCCGAGCGAGAGTTGTAGCTAGCATGCCTGCATCATAATGGTTATGATAACGTCATCAAATAATATTCTTTCAACTTTCTCAAGAGGAACAATAACAGAAGAAACACCGAAAGAGCACCTAGGTTCACGTGGACATCATCATCGACCTTGACATAAAATTCAGCATCCCATATGGCAACAGCTGTGGAGAAAAATATTTTCGTCTTTGCTGATAATTCATGGTACCCTTCAACATGGTCCTATAAGAATGAATTGATTGATAAGGGAAGAAGAGTTAGTAATTGCTTTATTTGTGAGAAGCACCGAGATGTGATTTAATTGAATGTTGTGAAGTAAAACACCATACCAGCCTAAGAAAGTCACGATGCTGAGCATCTTCAGAGTCTATAGCCTTGTCGAGGATACTATTTGATGTAGCACTGTAAAACAGAAGTGCAAGATTATGGGTTAGTCTTTCAGTAACAAGTCAAGCATTGCTTCTTTTATATGCCAATTGCATAGCCTAGCTACAGTGAAAAGAATGTGATAATAAGACAAACAAGCAACACATTTAACACTTCCACAAATGACAAAAAGAAAAAGAAAAATGGAGCCTTTATGTCCTAATTGAAGGTTTACAAGATGAATCCCTTTCTAGAGTTCACCTCTATTTTGGCAAAATCTAGTCAGCAAACGATAGTAATAACAGAACGATGAGAGGGTTATTCAATCGCAATTAACTGAGTCAGCTACAACATTTCCTATCTCCCCTTAAAGCTCAACATTGAGCACTGCATCCTGTTAAAGAAATATCATTTCTCTTTTCATTCTCAGCCCATTCCAGAATACCTTGTGAGATAAAAGATCTAAAATGTTTAACATGTCGAATAGCAAATAATGTCGAAGTTTCAATCAAAGAACTGGTCGTAAGATCCATATGGACAACCCATGTCCTAACCTCATGTACGCATGACATTGATTATTTGCACAATGATAGCATTTTAGCATAGAATAAAAATGTACAGCAGCAATCCTCAGGAAGAATGTGATAAATTGATGACAGTTGAAATCACGAGTGATTTGAGAACATGCCTCACACTCTAAGAAGTAATACCATGCTATTAGTTGTGTTATTCTAAAGCTTGTTAGAGATGGTCTAAGAACAAAACATGCTGATGTGAAATACAAACTCAAGAATATATTATATTCCAAGTGAACTGATGAGCATAACTCGCATACGAGGTGGTCACCAGGAAAAAGGGAATGAATGAGAAAAGAAAAATAGAAAAAGCTAACTTGACGCTGAAGCACTGATAACGGCTAGTCGAACACTAGACAAAAACATAAAATAGACAAGGAACTCCTGTTAAGACAATGTATTTGCAGAGAAAATATATACATGGAAATTTGTGGCTATAGAATCTCCCAGGACTGAAGTTAGGAAAGTAATAGAATAAATAGTAGACTACCTGTGGCCAATCATAAACCGAACAACGATTCCCTTCTGCTGTTCCAATTGCGGGAGTTTTTCACCTAATTGAATTGAAAATAAGTAACAAAAACAAATTAATTAATCTTAACAAAAGAACAGCAGGAAAGGTGTTGATTACAAAGATGAAAATATCTATTAGGTAGTTAGGAAGTAATGCTCTTTTATCATCTCCCAAACTAAAAATGTTATTGCTAGTGAATTTAAATTGTGCTTCTTTGGCCTGGCTTCTAGACCTGGAGAAGCACTAGCTACAATTTCAAGCTTCTGCTTTAGCTGCAGAGGAAGCTGATACTGAAAAACAGCTACGAAAATGTTCTGAACAGCTTTACTAAATCATGACAACCATGAACAACAATCTCAATCTGCATAGAGACATCTACAGATTCCTTCAAGAGTTGAAGCAACTTCAGATATTATGGCAGTAACTAATAAAGAGCATCGCACAATTCAAGAACCGTGCGAGAACAGAGGTAAAGATCTAAAAGAAGAAAAATGAGCTCAAGTCATAATACAACTCAAAATTCATAAAGGCTGAATATGTTTGCGACTGTCAAGATGTGCATAAAAGCACACAATAATTACTCGATCACAAGAAAGTAACAGTATGCATAGGCAAAAGATCTCTGTCTAACAGTTTGGCCTGATGGTATTAAAGCATAAAAGTGAGAAGCTTGTACATAGATAAATATAAAAAGCCGCGCCAAACAAATAAACCATAGAATGAGGCATCTAGTAATAACAAGTGAAGTGACTCTAAAAATGTGAATCAGAGAAAATAACTTCTGGTTGTACCATAGCATTCAATTAGTTGTGAAAGATGATGTTCGAAATGATGGCACAATATATTGGTCCCCTATTTCATTAAACAAGCATCTAATCTACGATCTTCTAGGAAGCATTAAATATCATGGTCTATTTACGCAGAATAAAATTTAGATTTCAAGCAAGTAACTGCTGAACTTTAAAGAACCCCATAATATCATTAATTACACATCACCATAACTATCTCAATCTTTAAAACTGTGTCAAAGCAATTAAGCAGAATCTACAGATCCCCCCTAAACAATTCTGATATATGAACTTCAGTTATTAGCAGTATAGCAAGTTTTAAATGCCACTTCATCTAGAGATATAGCAAGAATAAACAAAGATGACTGAATAAACAAATCTCCATATTTCAAAAGAGGCCTAACAAAATATAATACCTTGTGGCATCCAGGTCTCTCTAACGGAATCACGCCTCTTCCTGCTACTGAACGCGGTATTGATCCCAATCACAACAAAAGCCTTCTTCCTCTGCTTATCAGGGGCTGAAGTCGACGGCGAACCGCCGCCGCCACCGAGCAGCTCCTGCGAGCTCCGCTTGGCGGCCAGCTCCATCTGTAGTGTCGAGATGGTCTTATCCAAAGATCTGATAACATCATATTTACCAAGTTTAGTACAAGAACTAAAAGATCTCACAATTCTTCAAAGAACACGGATTAAGATTCATCAACTCACTGTATGGCCTCGTGGGTCCTCGTCACTTCCCCCATTATATCTTCATCTTTACCAAGCTTCTAAAATCCAAATGAGATACCAATTTAGACGATACCAACATAAAAAAAATAAAAATAAATACTTGCATTTTAGAATCAAAACTCACCCTTTTGGTGGCGCAATCCTCGGAGATGATCTGCAGCTCCTGTTCTTGCCGCCGCCTGGTAACAATCTGATTATTGGAATCAGGCACATTCCAGAACCTGCCACTCAAAAAACCCCAAAAATCACGAATAATCCACGCAAAACAGAAACACCAAATTGAATCAATCTCCCAAAATCAAGCAAAAGTTGCAATTTTTAGGCCAACCCAGATCCCAAATCTCTTACAGGACGACCAAAAACAGCAAAAGATCGATTTTTTTTTTTTTTTTTTTTTTTTGCGTGTGCAAAAGAAACCAACCTATCTGTGAACAACATTCCGAGGCCGAAGCTGAAGACGCAGAGGATGAGTATCCATCTCGCCGAGATCTTCTTCTCGCTACTACTACTACTACTCCGCCCCTTCATCGATAACCGAGCTTCTTTCTCCCCTCTTCTTCGTTCCCCTTCCCCCTCTCCTCTCCTCCCCTTCGTTGTCAAGGCGCGATCCGAGACCCCACCTTAAGCTTTAAGAAATGCGCGTAGACGCGGGAGGAGACGAGGAGGAAGTTGATGATGGTGGCGAAGAGGAATACCAAAGTGCGTCAAAGGAGACGGCTTTTTTGGAAGCGGTGGGACGGCGCGCGCTAGGGTTACCGCCCCGGTCCCATTACCGCACAGAGTTGGGAGGAAGGAGGAAGGAGGAGGCGGAGGAGACGAGACCGAGGTATGGTGCGGTGGGGCCCCCTCTGGGTTGGTCCCACGTGGCGCGTGAAATGGGTCGTGCGAGGAGAGAGAGAGAGAGAGACCCTGTGTCGTTGTCGAGGAGGAGGAGGGGGATTTGTCGAGGAGAGAGGAGAGAGGAGAGAGAGAGAGAGAGAGGGTCGGCGACGCGGTTATGGAGTCTTAGGGAGAGGTTACATTAATTAATTAACATTAATTAATAATTAATGGATCTTAAATTTTCTTCTTGTTTTTTTTCCCTTTTGTTTGGTTGGAAACGCATTGCGTTACGCAGGTTTAATAATTGGGTGAGAAATTAGTGCTGTTTATTTATTTATTTATTTATTATCTAATTTTCAGAGACGTTTTCGTGTAAAAATTTCTCTCTGCACCTGGTGCACACGTACGTACATGTCGTGCACACCTATAAAACTTTACAGAAGAGGTTTCAAAATTCAAATTTAGCTTACTAATTATGTTCTATAGTATTCGAAAAATTATTATATGTTTAAAAGGTGTAGAGTTTGAATATCGGTGCCTTACCAATAGAATAGTGGTGGTTCTTTACATTTCGTTAATTTTTTAGACCACTTATATCTATTTTGAATTTTTTTTTTTTTTTGAAAAATAGATAACACGCTATCCGCTTCGTTTATTTTGTTAAGAAATAAACTTAGCTAGAAATGTAAATCAACTAGTATTCGAACTCGAGTCTAGGGTACCAACCACCCAGTCTTTTGCAACTCGCTCTAGGGACGGTCGGTATCTATTTTAGAAATATTAATCCATCAAATATGAATGAATACAGTGTATGAGGTACAAAAATAAACCGGTTGCAGAGTAGTAAATGTTTGAAAATTGGAGCTAGAAGTTTCGTGCAGTTCACGGTTATCTCTCACCAGGGTATATATTTTCTATTTATCAAACATTTGATTACGGTTTCTATTTAGAGATAAAGAGCTTCATAGAAACAAAAAAACATGTACTAGTCATAGTTTTCATCTCAATATGTCTTATTCAATATATGCATTTTTCTTTCTCTCATTTAAGATAACTAGGCATATATTGAGAAACCGAAAGAAACAGAAACTATTATTTTGATAATTCTCTTTACTGAGATTGGATTTTAGTGACACAAAGTAAACAATTTCAGTTACTAGAGATCATTTGGCTTTATTTAAAACAAAAAAAAAAAAAGTCGAATAGCTTTTTACTTAGCAAAATTAGAAATTTTAGATTAATCCAGATCCTGATATCTCGGTTTACGAGATTATTATTTTACATAAAATATTTTGTTTGGGCATTTATTTTGAGTTGGACATGGGTTCCATGTACTATCTATTATTGGTGGTGTCGCACTTTTTAATTAATAGATCATTCAAATGAGAAGGGTTGGTAGAGAAGTTTAATAAGGTCTCTCCTCAGGGGAATGTTCAAAATTTTGGTTTGACTTAGAATGTTCAAAGGTTGGGGTGACCCAATTAGCCGACCCATTATGTACGCCTAATCATGGTGTAATAAAGTAGATATTCTAAGGAAAGAGAGTCATTAAGTATAAGCAAAAGTTCATAATAATAATTTGATATCTCTCATTTAAGTATTGATTTGAAGGATAAAAGTTGAGATTTAAAGCAATTTAGATTCAACCAATGGAAGGCAACCTTTGAAGTTTTTTTTTTTTTTTTTTTTTTTTTTTTGAGAAAATGGTAACACGCTACCCCGCTTCGTTTATTTTATTTAAAAATAAACTTAGCTGAAAATATGAATCAACTAGGATTCAAATTCGGATCTCAGATACCAGAAGTATTTTAATCAAATAAGATAAAAGAGATTATGAAAGATTGAGATATGTCATATGTGCTGCTCACATGGCTATGGCTGTCAATGAAGAACCCCATTTAACCTGAAAAAAAAAAAATCAAAAAAGTAAAATATAAATCCCCAGAACACAGCTGCTGTTTACATAGTTCCACAGAAGTTATGGGATTCAATCCCCAAAATCAGATCTGATAATCTGGTAACTTATCACTACAGGAGAATAGGTATTGAATAATACAATACATTTGCACCCGTGACTATTTTAGTGCATATAAAATAAGGGATCAATTTACATTCATTCATGGGAGGGTGTGATGAATAGATCAAGGTGGGCACCACACCAATCACCTATAGAAATCACAGCTCCTGCACATATTCTTTTACATATTATGTAAAATTTCGAGATAGTTATTTTAATCCCAAAAATAATTCCTGAATTCTTGGGCTCAGAGATCACATTCAAAAGAGGTAGCAGTACCACATTACATGGCTTTATACAGCAAACAGCTTAATTAGGAGACTAGGACCAAGAAGAGAGAATGGCATTTAAGTTATACAAAGACAAATAAAAGATGCCCCCTCTTAAAAAAAGATGATTAAAGGTTTATTTAATTTCTAGCGAACAAAGAAGAGAGAACAAGGGGCACATGCATAGCATCTTCCGCTCACAAGAAATAATAAAATTAATGAGCAAAGAACCAACATAAGGCAAGCACACATCCGACGAAGTTCCATTTGTCTGATTCGTAATGTCACTACTAATTTAATTTTACAGCAACAAACAACACATTGACAAAAAAAAAAAACTCTTTAAATAGATACTTAATTCACCATTCTATGACATATTTCCTATGATTGGACAACCTTGGCAATAATCCCACCAAACATAAAAGCCTCAAAGCAAAATCTATCATCTCTAGGAGCAGAAACTACAAAACTTCAAATAAAATACGAAAACCAAAGCAATAATTAAGTGAAAGCATTGCAATCCTTCATATCCACAAGTAAGAAACTATCTGCTAATCTATAATGGAGTTAAGATAGAGATTCAAAGAAGCACTTTGCAAGCCAAGTAATCAACACGGCACCTCTTACATTTACAGAACAGCTATTCATGCTCATAATAAAGAAACGTAATGATAAAACAAATCACACGCTATAGCGATCATTTCATTTGTTCCCCTGACAAAGTTTACGATGGATTCACCTTTAAACTTCCATTTTGGCAACGAGAGAGAACCCTTCAATTCAATCTTCAGAATGGCAAGTCCAATATATCAACCCACTGCAAGAAGGATTGAAGTCCATGAATAAAAATATCCTCAAAGAGGGATGCATGAAAATATTGAAATTCATGTGGAAATACCTTATTAGCACAAAGACGCATTGCAGGACACCAGCAACTCCAGCCCAAACAGAGGGACCCTTGTCTGTTAGCGCATCCTGTATTAATAAACCCACTGCCCCGGCTAAAGAGACAAAAGACACAACGTACGCCACAAAGAGCCAAAGCTTCACCCTGTGATTTCAAAGAATTTGCGTTACAACAAGATACAGGTTTAACATTATCTCTACACCAAAGCACTAGTTAAAAAATCAAAATAAAGTAACACAAGCGCAAGCGCAAGCGCACACACACACACACACGAATGGAGGCTAGTTTTCTCACATCCCGCTTCCCAGGGGTTCGTTCACCCATCATTGAGCCCATGGTTCGATCAACTGAGTATTCTAGACCTGATGACCTGCTGGGCCAAACCCACCGGCCCAAAATACTTGAGCCCGGGTATTAGGTTTAGGCTACCCAATCTTATATACCCCACACTATGCCCTTGGCTATCCCATGTAGGACTATTCTCTAATCTGAAGTGTCACAAACTCCCCTGCTTTTACGCCCTGACATTCTTGCTAGGCTCAATCACACATAACTCAAGATCGCCAAGCTCAATCATACACAACCTAAGATCGCCAGGCAATGTGAAACCTTGTCTCACACTTCCGGCTAATTGACATGCTCTGATAACATTGTCACATCCCGCTTCCTAGGGGGTCACATATTGTTGAGTCCAGCAGCTTGATTAACTGGATATTTTAGACCTGAGAATCTGTTCGGCCAAATCAACCAGTCCAAAATACTTCGGTTATTAGGTCTAGGCTATCCATTCTTATATACCTCACACCATGTTCTTGACTATCCGATGTGGGGCTATTTCCTAGCCTGGGGTGTCACAAGTTTAACCTTAAAACTAGGAAAAAGGCAAGATTTACATTCTAAGCATGAAATATTTTGCACAAAAATATTAAAGAACCGAAGCTGCTGTATGATGAATATCTTCAAACTTCCTGACTGCCACATATATAATATCATATGTTTCGCGCCATATGCAAGTTAATAAAGAAATATATTCCCCCCATCAAGTCCATGAACACCAACAAACTCATAGTTCAAAGATCAGGTGAATCTCAAATTAAATATGAACATTCTGGTTTCAGGCATGCCACTCTGAAACTAGAGTCCAACTGAAACATCTCAGTATCGGATAAAAACAATATATCAAATCATTGTGAAAGTTATCTTTCTATAGCTGTTTAGATTTCCCACAATCCTTATGTTCTTTTGTCTGTGATTTTTCAACTAAAATCCATCTGTGCCAGAAACTGCACAAACAGAACATAGTGTCTGAGGCAGAAAACACCACCAACTATTTAAACCTCTGATGGACTGCCCAGATTCTGGCAAACCTGCAAAAACCAGGACATTCTAACAGAGGCTGAACAGAAATGCAAACTAATTAAAACCCGCCTCAACTATGGGAAAACCCTTTTTACTTTTGAAACTATCAAGCAAACTAACCGTTCCACCTTTCTTCTCATCAGCTGGGACAGCCATTACAAGGTCAAAGGCACAGAAGTAAACTTCAATAAAGTAACCAAATTCCTAATGCACCATTTCTAATGCTCAAATCCCAAGTTCCAAAATTTGTGCACATACAAATGCATTCAACAGCTGTTGCTGCTTTGCACGATAAAATCCCGATACCTCAGACACAGGATGGTCCAACATGGGCCAGATAAAATCCATTATGCACCACATAAGAGGAATTCCAAGTTTACCGAGTAAACAGGACTAGGGAGCAAGGACAATAGACAAGTCACTGACTTAGTAACAAGGCAAAAAGCAAATAGTTACCAAAGGACCATAATTTGCTCACTTCCTGCACTTTCGGGGATTAACCCCTAAGCACTAGGCGGAGTCCACCGACGCCATCAAAATACAGCATCCTGTATGCAGCAATTTACTACAATATGAGATAAAATAGATAATACCGGCACTTTGTGCTGAGTCACTAGCAATTCTACAACAGTGAACGGTAAGGCCAGAAAACAATAGATTGAATCATCAATCATCATTCATGTCTTTTCAAGTACATGGGATGAGATATAAAGCAACTAAAGGTTCTAATAAACTCGAAGCAATGTCATCATGTAGCCTAAGCAACCCTTGGCAATAGACCATCTAACCTTCAGCCAAGAGGCTAGGTGGTAATTCTGGCATCAGAAAACTGTCAGGTTTGGTGGGGAGACCTAGGATTATGCGCAGATTGGAGACGCGCATGCGGGTCTCAACAATTGACATGAGGGTGAAAGCACTTTAACAAGCGAGATTTGAGGCTCTAAACAAGACCTCTAAGAGAACAGAAATTCATTCCCTCTCACTAATGGGGCAAGCTGTCAGGTTTCCCACAAGCTATAGGTGGGATCAAAAGAAGCAATTACTCCTATGGGTGATATCGATCGGATAAGCATCTACTTGCCTAGCGACCTACCTAAACCAGAGGCCCACCGCTACACCTAACAAACACACTGACACACCAACCAACCAAGAAGAGGAATACCCTCAAATTGAATTCCTTCCTGCTCCTGTGGCTTAGACCCATGGCTTGCTCACAGCATGGTACACTGAGGCTGGTTTCAACAGATGTCAGAATGAATCTGGTTCCTCTGATGCTCATCGCTTTCATTTGTTTGCACTCCCCCGAGCGGAGGTAGTAGTAAAGTCAGTGGTTTCCTGCTTTTGTGAAATCTTTTTACTTTATTTATGCACTCAAACCCAATCCATTGGGGAAAGGAAGAAAACCAGTTGAAGGGAGAACTTCTCTATATAGATTTCTTCGTGGGAAGGCGGGTCATATACCCCAAGGGCAGCCGCAGCTTCACCAGGACAAGACGATGTTGTATGAAACCGTTGAAAATGGCCTTTCAAATAGCTTTACTTCTACTTCTACTTGTCACTTGGATTGAGAAGCCTTTTAAAACTACTTTTAGCTAATTAACAAGGATCAGAATTTCGTCGGTGGGAAAAAAAAAAAAAAGACAACATCTACATTTGCATCCTATCTGATCACTTCAAGAGATTCGGAACCACCGAAACACCCAATTCAGATAGCGAAAAAACACAAAGCAATCAAACGCACAAATTCTCCAATCTAAATCAAAAGAGCAAAATTCAGAAATTGAATCAAAAGAATCAAACCTCCATTCCGTATCATCATAGGGGGAGTAGTAACCGTAGCTAACATCGTCCCTGCTGACGCAATTGAACATAAGCGCCGCGAGAGAGGCGAAGATCCCTGCGAATTACACACTTAGAAACCCTAATAGTACCAAATACACATTGGGGAATCCTCAGATTAGAAGGGGGAAGGGAGTAGTAGATTACCGGGTAGGTAGTGGAGGAAGGAGACCTTAACGGCGCTACACACGACTGCGTCGACCCAGAACCACCACCCGGCGCCGAACACGGCACCGGCGATGCCGGGGCCCATGATCTCCCACATCAGCGAGAGGTTGTTGTCCATGGCGTCGTCGTCGTCGTCGTCGTCGTCGTCGTCGTCGACGGCGTCGTCTTCTTCCTTTCGACTCCTCTCTCTCTCTCTCTCTTACTCGTTCGTCTCTGTTGTTTAGGAGAGGAGTCGATGGAAATCGACGAGAAAACGCAAGCGAGAATCTAAAGATTTTTTTAAAATATTTTTTTATTTAAATATATACAAAAAAGCTAGAGAGTCTTATTCTAGGAAAAACTTAAAAAAAAAACCCTGTAGTTTTATGCTCACTTTAGTACACCGTGGTTTAAAACGTATCAATTTACCTCCTTGTGGTTTCGTTTTTATCTTTTCGGATGCTTTTTCGTTAATATTTTGTCAAATTATATACAAAAAACTTTAAATATTCATCTATATTTATTGAATATTTATTTTAGTATTTTTTAATTTTAACTTTGTCACTGATTTAAGAAAATAATAATAATAAAATTGATAACAAAAAAAAAAAAACGAAACCACGGGAGCAAATTGATACGTTTTAAACCACATGGTACTAATGTGAGAATCATGAAACCACAGGGGGGTTTTTGAAGTTTTCCCTATAAAAAATATATATATATATATATAAGAGTCGAACTGTTAGTGTGTTGAGAGCCGGGCCCAAACCATTTAATGGGCTTTAGCCCGATATTGGCTCGAAATAAGCCAAAATCAAAATAAAATGGTAAAATCTTCTGAGTAGATCTTGCGTGCTGATATGAGCGTGCTCCTAAATTATTTTCAACGATTTTTCGAATCGACGATCGGCTCGCTTATATTTGATTTAGTATATTTGAACTATCTAGAAAATAAATTTTATAATTTTTCAAAATTATTTACCTAGCGATCGAAAAAGGATTTAAAATAAATAATTTGTAATGGTTGACGTATACTATTTGTAAATTTAAAGGTGTTAGTAGTTTTCAAATCGAATGCAATTTTGATAGAAAATCTTTTATACCATATACAATAAGATTAATATCTCTGATCGAAAATTCTAATGCTACATTATAATTTTTTGTGAGATTTTTATTTTTCAACCGTTGATTTAGAGTCCATTACTAGATAAATGATATCAAAAACCGCAAAATTTATTTTCCGGATAGTTCAAATAAACTAGATCAAGTCTAATGAGGCGATTGTTGATTTAGAAGCCTCATTATCGAAAACGGCTTAGAAATATGGAGGCCTCTGTGCTCCTGAGATAGCACACAAGACCTACTAAAATCATCTAATATATTTAGTTAGAATAATAATATATATTATATTATTATATTATATATATATATATATATTATACATTACTGTCTTCTCTCTTCAATTGGGATCTGAAAATTTTAGTTATTCAAATATAATTTAAAAAAATTAAATTAAACTATAAAAATTAAATTTGGATTTAAAACTGGATTCTTAACTCAATAAAGAATTAATTATCTAATTTAAATTCAAATTAAAACTTAAATATTCAAAACTGGCATCAATTTTTTGAAATGATAAGCCAAAATTTTAAATATAAATATTTTTAAAATTATAAATTGAGTTTGCCATTCAAAGGATTTACAATTTTATTCAAAATCAAACTTATATAAATTTGAATTCAATTTTTAAATTCATAGATCAAATTCAAAATACTTGATTAAATTTAAATTTAAAATTAATTAAAAATCTGTAATAAAAAAATTAAATTTTAATTTAAACTCATATTTTAATTAAAAATAAATGTAGAAATTTAAATTTAATTTTAATTTAAATTTATAAAAATAATTAAGATACTTTCAAAACAAATATTTGTTTCACCCAAATTGGAAAAAAGTGTGTTTGAAAGATTGTCATTCCACACATAAACATAAACGAAATCATTCATTCTTATTTCAATTTCTTAGTTAAAAAAGGGACGAAACAAATACGCTCATAATATAAAAGAGTAAAATTTACATCTTAGACTTTGTACCGCTATAATTTAGCAATTTATCTTATTTATTCTTTTTTAAATTTTACTAAATTTTTTTAAAAATTTTTGTAAACACTTGAATGCTAAGGGCGTGAGATATACATCTTATATGGGAAGTAAAACAGTAAAAGAATATAAATAGTATTTTTCATCAGAAAACTAGAGTTTGAACCTTAATTAATTCACATTTTTGATTAAATTTATTTTAAAATAGAATAAACGAAACGGATAACGTGTTAATCTGTTACATATCATTCAAAAAAAAAAAGAAATTAATAAGTACTATGTAATTTGCTATGCATGCTAATATACAAATATACATTTAAGGAGGTGGAGTTTTGAATCCATCAGAAATTTTATGGATTTTAAAATTATATAAATAATGAATAAAATAATCTCATGCGGGGATTTTTTTTTATTCCCTTTTATTTTGGTGGTATGTTATAATTTAAAGTGTATTAATTTAGCATTTTGTAGTTTTTTTATTCCCTCTTATTAAAAATTTTATCTATAGTTTATCTAATATTTACTTTGGTAACTTTTAGCTTTAATTTTATTATATTGATTTAATAAAAAAATTAATGAAAGAGAATAAAAAAAGAGATAAAAATAATACACTTTAGTACTAAAAAAGTAAAAAAAAAGTGCAAAACTAAAAAGAGGTTTTTTATTCTAATAGACTCCTCCAAAATTTTTATTTTAAAAATAAATCTATTAAATTTTTATTTATAAATATAGTCCTATAAAAGCGGTGAATGAATTATTCACCGCTTTCTTTATTTTTTTTATTTATTTTTATATTTTTATATTGATAAAAGCGGTGAATGGTTCACCGTTTTTATTTTTTTTCTACTACTTATAAGTAGTTAAGAATGCTGTGAATCACCGACCGTCCCTAGAGCCAGTGGCAAAGGGCTGGTTGTGCATGAAGTTCTCAATCAGTTGATTCACATTTATATTTAAGTTTATTTCTAAATGAAATAACGAAGCGAGTCTTCTATTTCTCAAAAATGAATGCTGTGAATCATTCTATTTTTGTAATTATTGTTTTAAAAAAATTATTTTTATAATTATAAAAATTGATAAGATTATTTATAAAATAAATTCACTAAAAAGCGTGATATTTGAAGTGTTTTCAATTAAAAATAAATAAAGAGCACCAACCGTTACAAATACACGATGGTTTATAAAATTTGCGCAAAGGAACCAGTCAACACAGCATAATTACTGTCTCGCCCCTCCGCGCGCTCCGTCTCCTTCACCACCACTCTCTTCCCCCTCCTCCTCCTCCTCTCTCCCTCCAAACTCGATCCAACGCAAACCCTAATACGAGGTAACGAGAAACATGTCCTCCGAGGGCCCCAACTCCAACTCCCTCGACGTCGACCCCAAATCCCCCGACAAGTCCCCAAACCCTAGGCCCAAGAAGCGGCGAACCTCCAAATCCTCTAAACCCAAGTCCCGCAACCGCCCCAGACCCTCGCTCTCCTCCGCCCTCGTACCCTTCTCCGCCGCGTCGACGGCGGCGGCGGCGGCGCCGGCGAGGAAGAGCGACCGGAAGAGGAAGCCCCGGGAGTTCCCCGACGCGGCGGGGGAGCGGTCGGCGGCCGCGGCGCTGAAGCCGTGGACGGAGGCCGACGAGGTGGCGCTCCTCACGGGCGCCGCCGCGTACCGCGCCCGCACGGGCTCCGTCCCGCGGCTCCCCGTCATGGGCGAGTTCTTCGACTCCGTCAAGGGCTCGCTGAGCGCCCACCTCAACCGCGACAGGGTCTACTACAAGCTCAAGCGCCTCAAGAGCAAGTTCCTCCACACCACCGCCGACCCCCGCGGCGGGCCCCACGAGCACCTCGTCCACGACCTCTGCGCCGAGATCTGGGGCGCGGAGGCGGAGGAGGGCGGGGACGACGCCGCCGAGGGGGACGGCCCCGCGGAGGCGAGCGATTGGGCGGAGGAGGAGGACGCCGACGACGGGGCCGATGCGGTTCCGTTCTTAAAGGGAGCGTTGGGCGATTATTGGAGGAGCAACGGGTGCTTCTTGTCGGGGTCGTCGCTCCGCAAGGGTTTGAAGCGGGCCGATCCGTTGGAAACGAAGGTGATGGACATTAAGTGGAGGAAGCAGTGCGAGGCTGAGATGAGGTTGCAAATGAGGCAGCTCGAAATCTCTAAGGAGATTTACGCGTTGCTGATTGAAACCATGAAGAGATCGTAGTTTTGGATCTTCTTCAGGTAAACCAACCGTAAGAAAGAACCCTCTTTTGGTGTGTCATCTAATCTAGCTTTCTCTGCTTGTTTAATTAAGCCGCATTTGGTATGAAAAGGTGTTTACAAAGCGAGTGACAAGGATTAAGCAACTCAATTTTTTCAGTACATGTTAGATCACGCTAGATACGGGCACCTATTATCCTGCATATCAAGAATAATTGAGCTCCGCGAGCGGTGAACTACTAATTGCAATTGCTAGAAGACCCACAACAATAAAACTGTATTACTTATTCCGACGTTCACATAGCACCTAGTCCACAACAGCAGATGTGGTTCTTGTCCTCATTCTAACATATAGTTTAGCTTGTCTTAGCCAAGGATTGCTATGCCGGTCATCATAGCGAGAACATGCCGCACGCTGATTGGGGGCTCTGATGCAAGATCATAGCTAGTTCAACGAGACTAACAACAATAGCAGTGGTATATAGATGAGTGTAATTCGCCCCTCTAAATTATGCTCAAAATGTTTGAGTTCCCAGATGGTAATAATTGGCTCGAAGAAGGCTTAGATTCAGAGTAATGGTTCAAATAGGTGGAAAGTGGCTTATAAGGGTCGATATTGTTCAATTTCTAACAGTATTTCTTTAATTGTTGCCAATCTCTTTTATGCACAACAACATGAAAGATGGATTTTTCTCTGTTTTAAAGGTCCCATAAAGCACAAAGGCTTTTTTTGACAAGGTTTTGTAAACAAAGTCTATTATTATTATTATTTGAATTCTGTATATTTGTTCTTTAGCTTTTTGACAAGTTTGAAGGATTCTCAAGTAACATTATCTACGAGGTGGAACTCTACGATGAAATAAGAACTAAAGCAATAATTTGCTATTGACAAATCAAAATTAGAA
The DNA here is from genome assembly GCA_025177825.1 of Aechmea fasciata. Taxonomy (NCBI): domain Eukaryota; kingdom Viridiplantae; phylum Streptophyta; class Magnoliopsida; order Poales; family Bromeliaceae; genus Aechmea; species Aechmea fasciata. The sequence continues at coordinate 13,591,057 of CM045924.1, forward strand.
GCTGTTTGAAAGCACTTTTAGTTTTGAGGCTAAACTATGGTGAATGCCATTCTAATAAATGCATCTTGAGCAATACTTATTTGTAATTTATTAAAGTACATCAGAGGACATATATTCATGATGATATTAATGCTGTTTTGGGAGTTTAATATCTAAGCATTTGTTCGACAAGCAATTAAAGAATTCCACTATGTCTGGTACAGTTCTTTATGTTCAACATCAAATTTATAAACCGGTATACTTAGTTGTTTGAATAGACCTCTTAAACAATAATCTTCAAGAATACAGCAGAGTTGTTGAATAGAAAGTTAAAGCGATTATTCTCTACCTAATATTTTGTTGCCTGTCCAATTATTTGTATAGAAATTTTTGATCTATTAGGAATTATTTCGAATTCATGTAGATAGATTTTTTTCCCCTTGAAATGTAGTTGAAGAGATATTTTTCTCTATTACAAGGAATTTTAGGTTAAATAATTTCTATCCAACAGTAGCATTGTTTTGACCTTTTGCATAAGTAACTGATTGAGTTATTTTCGTCTGTTCGTCCTTTTTAATTTTGTAAAGAGCCGCATATGTTCAATTCTGCAGTTGTTAATTTAGTTTCACTGGATTGAAATTTTTTTTTCATGTTGTTATCATGCTATTATTCTCTTTTAGCTGCTCCCTTCATAACAAAAGCTCTACTTCGTAGTATTTTACCAATTTTGACGCAACAGGTCCGGCTGGCCAGCATATGTTAACCGACCGATCGACGAATTGTAGCAGATCAGCATCTTCTCGCCCCTCTTGTTGACGTTAGACTATGATTGAAGTGCATGCTAGAATGCTCTACATTATATGTAGATTAAGTTAATGTTTCTGTAAATACATCTGAATGATTTAGGTGGAACCTTTTGATTATGTCACTAACATTGGTTCTTCATCAAGATGCTTTTGTCTCGCAATATTCTGTTCTTCTCTGTACTTTGTGATTGCACAGATGCAGGCCCAAATGGGCATCCACAGCCGCGAGTCTCATTTCTTGTATATACTTTGCTTTGATTTCCGTTGCTATTTTGTTTGATTTCCATGATTTCTCAGCCTGGTCGTTGTCGAAATTTAGTTCTCATGTTATTGTTCTTATGGTAAGATTTTATGTTCTTGATATTATCACAATTCTATTGTATAAACAATAATAATTGGGAAATTCTATTTATACACTGAAAGAAGAGAGGTGTAGATCGTATATCTCCATCGCAGTGTTCACCAAAATTCTAACGAGTTATTATAAGAAAGAAAATTGATGTGATAAAAATAGAAGGGTGATGATGTTTGGATGAAAAAAATGTAAGATATATATTTTATTTTGGAGGTGTATTTTTAGTAGAGCTCATAATAACAAGTATTATATCTCTGTAGAGAGTCGATTTGAAGCTGTATTTGTTCTCCTTTTGGAAAAGGGAAAATTTCAAATACTCCCCCGTGGTTTTGCATTTTTTTACTTCAGTATTATGTGATTTAAAGTGTATTAAGTTAGTATCCTATGGTTTTGTACTTTTTCACTTAGTACCCTATGGTTCAAAGTGTATCACATTAGTATTCTGTGATTTTATTTTTATATTAAGTTAGTATCATGTCGGTTTTTTTTTTTATTATCTATTTCAGGATATTTTTTTTGTTAAATTATTGACAAAGTTAAAATTAAAGGTTTTGTTTGGTTAGGGGATAGGAGTAGGAATAGGCCCTTATCCCCTTTTATATCCAAATGCTAATTTTTTACTCAAGAATAGTAGTTCTTAGTTATCCCCACCAATACCTTCATTTTTTATATAAAACTATCTAATATTTTTTTTATCCCCGAGAACAATCTAATTTTCATCCAAACGCTATTTTTTTTATCTCCATATTTGTACATATTTCTGTAATAGCTAGTTTTTGCTTATACCCGAACCAAACGGTACCAAAGGGTACTAAAATGAATATTCGATAAACCTAGGTAGAGTATCTGAAGTTTTTTGTATATAATTTAACGAAATATTAAACCACAGGGTATTAACGTGAGAAATTGCGAAACCACGTTGATACACTTTAAACTACAGAATATTAAAGTGAGAAAGTGCGAAACTATAGTGCTAACTTGATACACTTTAAATCATAAGGTACTAAAGTGAGAAAGTACGAAACTACAGTGGGGTATTTAAAATTTTCCCTTCAGAAACAGCCTTATAATGGAAGGCTAGTTAAAGGATTGATAGATACTAGTGGATCCAAATCTAATTGCTAAAGAGAGGTTCAGTCCCTATCATTTTTTTGGGGTAAAAAATATACCGAATTTATCTGAACTATTAATAATTCAATAATTTTGAATTGATTATTTAATTTTTTAAATTTCTGATTTTATTATTTAAAATTTTTAATTTATTTGATTTGAGTCGGTGAATGATATTGTGATTTTAAAATTAATTTAATTATTTACTTTAATAAATCTGTAGTTGTAGGAGTTTCATCATATATACTAGCTAAATTTATATAGATTTATGGCGCATTCAAATTTTAAAGTCAAAATGAAATTGATTGATTCAAATTAAACAAATTAGAGAATTGGATGGTAAAATGAAAAATTTAAGAGGTTGTATAAGGGATTCAAAGTAATCTATGCTTCAGGTAAGCTGATATATTTTAACCATTTTCTTTCTTAACCAAAAGGAAAGGTAATCTTGCCATTAAGCTTGGCACCGTTTGGTTAGGAAATAAAAAATAGGAATAGGAATAGGCTCTTATCCCCTATATATCTAAACGTTAATTTTTTATTCGAGAATAGTAATTTTCAGTTATTCCCACCAACACCTTCATTTTTTATATAAAACTATCTAATATTTTTCTTATCCTCGAAACAACCTAATTTTCATCCAAATGTTATTTTTTTTATCTCCATACTTATACCTATTCCTCAGACTTATTTCGTAATAATGGTTTTTATATTGAACCAAACAGATCGTAGGGTTTGATAGAACTTCAAAATTTAGACCGTTTTTATAGTCTAAAACGAAGTCACGAGGCTCGAACTCTTATTTTTAAGACTCCACTTTCCCCAAACCTATTGTCTTAGTTACAACTATTAGATTAACTAGAAATCACTTTAAAACTAGTGATCACTCTAAATAGTCAAAATTGTCAAAAACAAACAAAGAAAAAAGGACTACTTTAGAATTGTGTAGTACAACGTGGGTCTTCGTACATTTTGATGCCTCTATTATTATATTTGTTATTATGATATTAATAGTGAGAGAGGAATTTTTTTTTTTCAAAATTTATAATTTATTAAATAACTTTACCAAAATTTTTATTTAGTCAAATATTTTTATTTCATCAAAGTCAGAGTAAAAAAAATAGATAATTAGAAAACGATGAAACCAACCCTTTTTTACTGAGAATGAAAGATTTGTGTAGCTTGGACCAATAAGAATTTTTCTAAGGATTATTTTAGAAGAAAAAAAGTTCGAGAGAGAGCTTGTTTCTGTCGCGTTTTAGAGAGAGAGAGAGAGAGAGAGAGAGAGAGTTTGTTCCTGTCGCGTTTGGGCTCGCGAGGGAGAGACGAGGAGAGATGAGCCCCGGCGCCGCGATGCGGCGGCGGAGCGCTGGAGCGGCTGCGCCGGCGCCGGCGCCGGCGCCGGTGGCGGTGGCGGTGGCGGTGGCGGTGGCGGCGCTGTGGTCGGCGTGGGGAGTGGGGGCGGTGTGGCTGGACCTGCCGGCGACGGGGGTGAAGTGCGTGTCGGAGGAGATCCAGCCCAACGTCGTCGTCCTCGCCGACTACGCCGTCATGTCTCAGGACTACTCCCACGGCCACCCCACCGTCTCCGTCAAGGTCCCTCCCCCTCTCTTTATTATCTGATTTGCTTATGATTAATTAACAATGATAGTTTAAGGGAGCTGTGGAATCTGTTATTGATTAACCTTTCGTTCTTCTGATGTTTTGGGAAATTTTGATATTTGGGAGTGTTAGGTTTGGGGATGGAAGTTTTTGAGCTGATTAATTAGATTGAAAATGATCTTTTTCGCCTTTTTGTTTTTTGTTTGTTTACTTTTAATTGCTCGGAAAATTGCTTTCTCTGATTTTTATCATGTGTAAATTAGTTTGAGGAAGTAAAAAATAATCATATTATTTGTAGTAAATTTGTGGATTCTTGGGTCGAAGCACTTTCGAAGAGTCTGCGAAAAGGGTAATTTTTTTGAGCAATTTGAACCTGACGAGGAACCATATAGTATACTACTTTGGCATTCTCTAATCTCCTTTTCGTGATTGTGTGAAAATTGTGTAAAAACTAGTAGGAGTAAAGTGGGGCTGTGCCAATGCTTGCAAAAGTATACTGAGTTATAATTTTATAAGAAATTGTTAATTTCTTTGGGCATATTCGTTTACTACGACGTGCGTAGAGCAATGCAAATTACGCTCTCGTATGTCGGCCATTAAAGACTCTTGCTGAAATATGATATCAGCTGGATCGAAATAAAAGCTCAATATGGCTTTGGGAGAAAAGCAAATCAACTGCGAAATTTGTTAAATTAATTTCTAAATATGTTTGACCTTTAAAAATAACAACTTTGGCTCTAAGAATCGTGGATAGAACTTTCGGAATTTCTATAGCAAAGATTATCGCTTTTGTTGCGGGAGCTTGGTTATGAAGAAAAGTTACTCGGAGTCTCGTCTGCTTTTGGCTCATTTTGGCATGCTTTTTTGTTTTTATAATCACCTTACACTGCATAAATTTGTTTTTCTTTAAATTACTTTTCGGATTAGTAGATTACTTTCTTGATACTTCTATTCATGCTGGAAACTGTCATGCTACGTCAATGTACATTTATTACATTTTCGGTTGCAGGTTACATCGCCATATGGAAACACTCTACATCACAACGAAAATGCCACAATAGGCCAATTTGCATTCACAACGACAGAAGCTGGCAACTACCTGGCATGTTTCTGGAAAGATAGCACAGAAAAAGTAACGACGACAAGTGTTAATCTTGATTGGAAGATTGGGATTGCAGCAAAGGACTGGGATTCTATTGCTAGGAAAGAGAAGATCGAGGTCAGGCACTTAAACACTTTTTTTTTCCGGCACTTAAAACACTTTTTTTTTCCGAACAACATGGGGGATCACTTATCCCCTTTATTGGCAGTAGCCGATTTGGGAACTGAGTCGTTTTAGGATAATTTGGGAATAACAATATTAGCCAACCAATAGAATAGTGTTATCCCGTATTAACCATTTTGATCATTGCTCATCATTACAGTTTACCCTGCATTCATTGTGCTCTTGTTTATGATGTTAAAGCAAACACAGTATTTAGTAGTTCTCAGGTTTATAACCGCAGAGTTTATCCCGAAACAAAACTGTGCCTTCATTTTTCAAACCAAACTCATCTAGCATGCATGGAATATTCGTTTTCTCCTTTGTGTGTTTATATCTTTTGCGCATAAATTATTTTGAGCTTAATCTTTTTAGGGAGTTGAGCTAGAGCTGAGGAAATTAGAAACAGCTGTTGAAGCCATCCATCATAACTTGTTGTACCTCAAAACCAAGTAAGCGACCCTGTATTTTCACCTACATGATTTGGTTTTCTGCTGACAAATTCTTCAGCAAAACATGAATCACTGTTTGTCTGGTTTGTGGGTTTCAGGGAAGCAGAGATGAGGGAAGTGAGCGAGAAGACCAATGCCAGGGTTGCGTGGTTCAGTATTTTGTCGCTCGGTGTTTGCATTGCAGTTTCTGTCTTGCAGTTGTGGCACCTGCAGCGGTTCTTTCAAAAGAAGAAACTTATTTAGATTTTCTTTTTTTCTCGATAATGTAGGCTACTCTATCATTGTATGCTGTTTAGATTTTCGTTTCATCTCGATAAGGTAGGTTACTCTATCATTGTATCTTACAATTAACGCTATTTAGAATTTTGTTATCTGTACATTAAACAATTCTTATTTGCAGAACAGATATATATGATTTTGCATTTAAATACTTCTCCCGGTTACAACAAAGTGTTTTAAGCTATAGCATCTTACACTTGCAATTGTCTCTTTTGCTCTTCTTATCATTGCTGCACAATCAGCTCACTGTCTCTTACAGTACAATAAGTTTCTTCTAATTCCGTAAAATTACGGGGTAGAAATGGGACCATTTGTCAAAGCCACAAGGAAGTCTCTGTAATCATCTTCTGGAAGAAGCTCACAAATAGCATCCTTCAGCTTCTTCCCATACCCCTTCTCATACATTGTTTTCACCTCTTCCATGCCCACTTCTATGCTCCCCAAAATAACCCTAGTCAATGCTCTTTTATCAGTTGCTGGCCCCTTCATGCTTGTGTGCACCATCTTAAGAGACCCCAAAAAGAAAAAAGAAAAAGAGAAAGAAAATAGAGAATCATTGGTAATTGACTTGAATTGTTAGCTTTGGGTAGAAAAAGAGGTACCTTGGAGTAGTACTTTGCAGGATTGTAGATGCATTTGACAACCACTCTCAGTGTGTCTTCAAATTCTCCGCAGCAATCTTTCGTAAGTGTCTGTAGATATATATATATATGTCAAGATCAATGTTTCTGAGAGTTCTATCTCAGGAACAGTAAATTGCAAAGTTAATTGTCTTTTTCGTGCTTACATTAGTATAATCATGACCATATATATGCTTATAGCTTGAGAATGCTAGACTTAGCTGTGGGATGCTCCTCTTACTAAACATCTCAAGGATCACAGGTTCGTCTACCATTCCCATTCGTCGTTGTCCTGCATCATACAATCTTTTGGCATCACATTTTGCGATATGTTGACTAACATCGTCATGGTGCGACCTATGAGAGGCAGCCAAAGCGACCAGTATCTGTTATCAAGCATAAAAACTGCATTAAATTCCATCAACAAATGACACTTGCAAGGATGTATTTGATCTTTTCTAGCTATGGAAAGCATATATATATATATATATATATGTGTGTGTGTGTGTGTGTGTTACTGTATGCATGTATACTCAGATAAATCCAGTTCAAATTACCCTTTGAGAAGGACTGTTTTGTTCACCAATGATGTCTTGGTCCAGGTTTCTCTTGCACAGGGCTGAATAAGCTTGCTTGGTGAAGAAGAGGTGGTTCGTCTTCCGTCTCGTGTAGATCTCAATGAGAGCTCTGTGGTCGACGACGCTGCATTCGAATGCATCCCTAGCCACGATGGCGTCGCGTTCCGCCGGCTCGAGCATCCACATGTACAGTATGTTGCACATCTGAAAGAAATTAATTGATGCTTAAAAGTTAGAACAACAGCTGCATAAAACTCTGGCAGGACAGTACAAGTGAAGTAGCCTAAGAGGGTTTAATGAATGAACACCTCATTCCTTGGATTGCTTATATGATTCCCGCGAAGGCGTTCGACGAGGTCCTCACCGTACATGGCTTTATAGGTCTCCTTGATTCGCCGCCTGTCGGCGGCGGATCGAAGAGCCAGAGCGAGGCCCAAGCGGTCAAGTTGATTCCATGATGCATGTATTTTTCTGCACGCTTTCTCGCACTCTGGGTTAGAGGAATGAGAAGCCATGAGGAGTGTGCTTTTACAACAAGCTCCACAGATGGAGAGAGTGTGCATCAGGAGGTGAAGCTGTGTATGCAATCTCAGGTTGCCATTTATTGGTAGTAGCTTGGAGGCCAAGGAAGAGGAGGCTGTACCATTGGGTCCACAAGATTGGATCCAGCAAAGAGAGAGGAAGAGAAAGGTAGTGCAGCTCTAAATAGAGAACATTTGGAAAGTGACCACTGTACACTTTTGGACTGAAGGAGAGGGAGTGTACTTTTGGAGTAATGGTTTTTGTGCCTAATAAACTGAGTTGTGGTTTGTTAATGGGATTCTTTCATGGGTTCCTAGTAGACTCCGAGTCTGATTCCCCACTTTCTTAGTCTCTCTGCTTTTGCACCAACTGAGGTGACCCCTAGCACACGTTAGGTTCAGGGTTAAGCTACTGTTTGGTTCGGAGTTAAAAAAAAAAAAAGTTATTAGGATTAAGTTCAGAGTTAAGTTGGGATTAGAGTATTTTTTTTGTGTTTGGCTGAGAATTGGAGTTAGTTCAGAATTAATGAAAATAGTGTTTGGTTGGAATATGCGTGATAAAAAGAATAGTGTGTAAAATAGTGTGATGGGGTGGGATTAACTAACCCCAAATGGGCTATTCCGGAATAATTCATTTTAGAGAATAAGTTGGGAATTAAGGAGTTATTCCCCTTAACCCCCAACCAAACGTAAGGTTAAGAGGTGGAATAACCCCTTAACCCCGAAGTTATTCCCAAGCACCCTCCCATCCTACTGCTCTAACAAAATAAAACACTATTTTACCCACTATCCTTTTTATTATAATTACTCCAACCAAACATTATTTTACTTATATCTGGAACCAAACATAAAATTACTCTAACCTCACCTTAACGCTAAACTTAGCCTATCTATGGAATAACAAATTTTTACTTAACCCTGAACCAAACGGTGGCCTGGGGATGATGTAATGTGGGCCTTTCTGGGCGGCATGGCCCATATTTTTTGGCCTGAAATGGGTCGGAGACTAGTCCGGCCCGGACGCAAATTCCGGTCGTATCAGGCCGAGCAGAATTTTATTTTTTGAACCTCCGGTCCAGTACTTTTTTTTTAGGTTTTAAAATTTTGGGGCATTTGCTTATATACCTTTGAATAGTTTTCAAATTTTTTATTTGCCCCTCTTAGAAGGTTAATTAATATTAAAAATAAAAATATCTTTTTTAAGGTTTCAAAATCTTTCAAATATATTTTAAATTATGTTAGTAAACTATTAAGAATAAGTGTTTTTTTTTATAAAATTGCTATTTTACACTTTGAAATTTATTATTTTATTTTTATCAAATTTTTTTTATTTATCCTTAAATTAGGGATAAAAAAAAATATTTAAACTTTTTACCTTTTTAAATATATTTTTTTATCATCACCAATTTTTCTTTTTTACCTTTAAGTTAGGAACAAAATAAATTTTTTCATTAATTTTTAACTATGGTAGAAATTTAACTCAGGTTTGTCCAAGGTTACTTACCGAGCAGGGATAGTTTTATAATATCGGATTAGTACGGGGACTAATCTGGCATTTTACCCTATTTAAAAGCGTGACCCCCCGCGTAGGTGGGAATCGCATTTCACGAACAACGCCTCATAGAGCGCAATCGAAGAGAGAACGTAAGCATAAGAGATCGAGCAAAGGGGCGTACTCTGAAGCTTCTAGAATCTCCCGATCGAGGTTCTCTCGCTCTTCTCTTCGTCGAGATTTTTCAATTTCTTTTTTCTGAAGCAGGAATTCGATCGATTAGAGGATTTCTAATAGATTTTTTTTCCTCCCCTTTTTTCCCCTTTTTCTTCAATTTTTTTTTTTGGCACTCTTTGATCCGATGTAGAAAGATATTGGCGTTACAAACCCTAATAATTACTCCGCTTTTCACGAATTCTAGGGTTCGACACCCCTCTTGATCAAATGGAAAATGTGAGTGCCCTTGCAGTATATGATCTTTGATCTTCCTTGTGATGATCTTCTGATGAGATATGGGAGTGTTGCAGTACGAGATACTGGGGAAGATTGGAAAGGGGATGTACAGTGTCGTGTTCAAGATGCGGGATAAGCGCACGGACAAGATCGTCGCCGCGAAGAAGATCGGATTTTACCGGGAGATGGACAACGGAGTCCCCTGCACAGCGATCAGAGAGATCTCCTACTTGAAAGAACTGAACCACGAAAATGTAGTTAAGTTAAGATCTTAATCATCTAATCTTTTCCTATTCTGGCATTTGTGGTTTCTTGATTTAAATAAATAGCTGTATGTGATGATTGTATTGCTGTATTTGAGGATGGTAAGCAACTGTTTGGAGATTACGTATCAAATTTTATGAGATACGTGTGTTTATAGATGAAAATCTTCATTTTTTCTGATGTTCTCGGGAGATCTAACTTTTTACCATTAGTGTTTATTATTGATTACCGAATAGTATCCAGGTATTGTAGTCAATGAAAGTGGATGATCGAGCGTGTTTTATCAGAATCTTGACCTTACTCTGAACATGCACTTTTCGTTTTCGTTGCCTAATTTCCTTGCATTGAATCTTGTGAAATCGGAATGGTGAGCTTTACAGGAGTTTCTCCCTGTGTTTTTTTTTTTCTTTTTAAATCTTGGATGCAAAATTTGTGCTGGAATTGCATTTTATGTTAAGTTTCTTGGAACCTCTCACCACACTTTGTGTTGTCAATGAAGCTTGGTTGTTCTATCCCTACCCTACTGCTTATTAATATTCTGTTTTGATGATAGGTTGGAAGAAGTAGTCTATGAGAATAATGAGATGTGGTTAATACTTGAGCATATGGACATGGACTTGAAGAAGTACATGGCTCTTTTCTGGAAGCCTACTGAAGATCCACACTTTATTAAAGTGAGATTCTTTTCCTCTATCAAGTGAGATGTTCTAGCGAATACTGTTGCAGATCATCATATGTTGTTTACACTTTATGGACATGGCGGTAGGATTTTCCATTGTTATCACGTTAGGCTACTTGAGTTTCTTTATCTTTTGATGTTCTGTTCCCAAAATATCAGGCATTTTTAGAAGTGAGAAAATTTTCTTCTGTTGTTTATGTCAAATTTTTAAAATAGGAATTGGGATCAGAGATGCCATTGGTGCATCCATCTCTGAACAACCAGTTCTATTCTTGTAACCTCCAAAGTTTGTATGCTTAGACTTAGAGCAAGGCGTTATGATAACATTTATAGAAAGAGAAAATGGAAGTGATACCAAACTGAGTTGACATTTTTACTGATAGGCTAGTGGCCCGTCCCTTCAATCATGTCCACTGCAAATTTATGTCATCTTATATACTTTCGTGTTACTCGGAAACTGCTCAAGCTAAATCATTTTGGAAACATGATCATCGGGTGCCAATATGCTGGAAATATATGATGCTTGAATCATTTGGAATTTTTCGCTGATTTTAACACAATTGTCTTCTTTTGGTACAGAACTGCAGATTGCATACTATGTGCACTTGGATTTGCTGTTCTCTTTGCTCTTCAGGCTATTTGTATCTCACAAATGATTACAACAGTCTAATTGATAGTCGAAAAAATCTTTCTGCTTTATGTCTTTTTACTAAGTAGGAAAATTCAGTGGGGCTGCTTGGTAGTATTTTGAATTTACAAAGTTTTCAGTTCAGTAGACTTTCTTGCTTATCAGTTAGCCTTCTAATTTTCATGATATGCTGTTTAGTTACCTGAAATTGCTTCTACTAGGAATTAGGCAGCAATTTCTAGAGGGTTAATGCCAACTTGATAGATTCTCATGAGATCTACTCAATCTATTCATGGGCCGTCTTACATTTTTTTTTTTGTGAAGTTTATGCTGTCTGAGCCTAACCTTATTAATATCAAAGGCTTCGGTAATTAATAAGCTTTAACTTATTTATTTTGATTCTTTTGTATATAGTCATTAGTGTCAAATACACTAGTGCAGAGGATTCAAGAAATGCATATAGACTTATGTAGCTGTATTTTAAAGAGCTAACCTGTTTATTCACCTTATGTTTTGCAGAAATGTCTCTATCAGATTCTTAGTGGCCTTTTTTATTGCCATTCTCGTAGAATTTTTCATCGTGATTTGAAACCAGCAAATTTACTGATAAATCAGCAAAGTCATGTTCTGAAGATTGCAGACTTTGGACTAGGCAGGGATTTTGATAATCCTTTCCGTATATTTACTCCTGGGGTAGGTTTGTGCGGCTCTTGTTTGTGTTGTTGTTTTGGACAGTGTTGCTATTTTGGAATAATTATTAGTTAAGTAGATGCTAGGCAATTCCTGTACTTCGATGTCAAAAGAGAACATTATTTACGAGAAGAAAAATTGTTGATTAGATAACGTAGAAGAAATATTCCTGCATTTAATAGGACTTACACTTTATGATGATGCTAGCTTGCTATAGTCATCCATCCAGTAGTGTCTCAATGCACTTCGACTTGCCTTTGCACACCATGAAGTTTCACCAAGGCACATAGCATGGCTGCTTTGTGCTTCCCTTTAGTGTCACTTCTTTGATGTTTCTAATCAGTTGCATTTAAGGAGAAACTTCTATTGACTTAATGGTATTTTCTTAAAGATTGCCCTGTTATGACGAAATCTTTTTAAGCACCTGGGAATAATGCAAGGTTAATGTCAGGTAAGTATAAATTAACGTTGAAGAAGAAATTTACAAAATTCTTTAATGATTCAATCAACATATCTTGGATCATTCATTCTGAAAGCTGAATGTGCCCTAAGGGTATTGAGGTAGTAGAATACACGCACAAAAATCTTTCGCATGCCACTTGTTTGGTGAAAAGAGACCACGTTGATTCGTGCAATTACTTTGGCTTTTGCATGATGAGTGTTCATAGAAGGTCAAGAAAAAAGACATCATGAAGGCACTCACGTGATGGTTCTAACACTCCATGAAAAGAGCAGTTTCTTACATTCGCGTAGACTGAAATTTCTAAAATTTTTGAATTCCATCTTTATTTCATGTCAATTAATGCTATCTCAATATCTTTTTCCAGATGGTAAGTTTAAATTACAGACCTCCAGAAATCCTTCTCGGATCCCTACATCACACCGCAGCAGTTGATATTTGGTCTGCGGGTTGTATTTTTGCTGAAATGGTGAACCATCAAATTTTGTTCGATGAAGACTGTGAAATTGGTCTACTGTTTAAGATTTTCCAGTAATATCTTCTGGTCAATGCTCTGAATTTTGCAACTTCGACGTGTCAGAGGAATCTCTACCGGGCTGATTACCTAATATCTTTCTTTTCCATAAAATATTTTCTTAAAGAATGCTAGGTACCCCAAATGAAGATACTTGGAAAGGGGTTAGTTCGTTACCTGACTACAAGTTTTCGTTCCCCCAGTGGCCTCCTAAGGTTTTCATTTCAGTTAACACATTAATTTCTTCTTTCAGTGCTCTAGCATGATTGAGTTCATACTTGAAAATTAGCAGGGGTTTCACATATATATCCTAGAAAAATCTTCTATGTGTATATGCATGCCCTTACGTAATTTTTAATCTTTATATACACCCCTTGGAAGTGCAGTTTATTTGCCCGCAAAACTTTACTAAAGTTGGGGAGTCTTCCAATTCATGGGGGGAGGTGGTTACCATAATCCATGTGAGAAAAAGGCTTTTCAAAATGACCGTCTATTCATTAAATTAAGTTTTTGAAGGGCATGTATTAAACTTCAGATTTTGCGCAGATTTTTATAGGCAAATGGATTACTTTGCACGGTGGTATATGTAATGTAAATACCTCGCCAAAAGTTCTATTGTTGTAACAAAAGGCTGATTGCAGCATCTTCTTTTCAGGATCTAGCAACGGTGGTCCCAAATCTCGAACCAGCTGGTGTGGACCTTCTTGCTGTAAGTGAAATACTTATTTCTCAAGTCGGGCCTATTTTTCTAGAGAAGCCTTAACTAAATCATAGAACTGCCACAAAATTTGTGTATGCAAAACATACTGCTTGCTTAGTTAAAAAAAAAAAAGAGAAAAAAAAACTCATTAAATACCAATATTTTCGCTCGACTGGTCTGCCAGATGGTAAATTAGTTTCCTGTTGGACTTCAATACAATAAAGTGTAAAACTTGATGAAATTGATGAATTCTGGGGAGATGATAGCGCTCCCAGCTTTTACTATATAACTTTGTTATGGAGAAAACAATTAACAATCAATTATGCTCAAGTACTATATATGATAACTATCATATTATGCCACTTGGAAGACTGGCTAGCAATTCTTATCCTGACTATTAGAGGATGTTTCTCTGGCTGAATACTGAGCATATCTATCCGAAAAATGTGCGAAATGGACCAATTTCTCCTGAGAACCTTTATTGCTTGTGTACATTCCCCTGCTGAGGTGTGTATGCACAATTTTTTTTTTGCATATTCAGCCTAGAAGGGCATGAATGCAAATAAACATATTTTTCAGGGACAAATGCAAACATCAACTCTGCAGATTTATTTGCACAATTTTGCATATCTCCAGCAGTCAATACGCATAAGACACTATATTGAATAATGTTGAGTCCTTACCCCCAGGTCTTATGTTGCTTATTAGATACCTACTTCCTTGACCTGGCAAGCGATGTGGAGAAAAGAAATGATATTTAGCCTATATTCCCTGTCAGGCTCCACTAAATAGTGGATATACAATATGTTCGGCATCCTAGTCTTCAACCTAATTGATAATCACACTATCAAGCTCGACTAGTCTCAAGTTTCACCTTCTTTTAAAACTATTCTCGGCCACTTGATTTGCTTTCTCAAGCAAATAAATTTCATATTCATCCATTATTATTCAGCGATAAATTTAGGTCAAACTTTATCATTCTGATTGAATGTCTCCTACACATTTTCACTGTCTGTGCTTTTTATGAACTTCTTTTGCACAGAAAGCTTGTTGCTTCTCACTTTATATGCATTAATATGTCCTATATTGCTACTACTTTCCACGCCAACTTAGCAGGGTCTCTATGTGCTCTCTCATATCCTCCATAATTTTCTCCTATAGGACTAGCATTTTGCCTGTGCAATGCATGGTCTAGTTTGATTTCAAAGGGTTTCACTGTTGATTCCTTGAATTCTTTTTTTTTGTAATCGACAGAGAATGATACGGTTGCAGCCAACCGAAAGAATCTCTGCTCGAGATGCGCTGGAACACGAGTACTTCAATGACCTCAATCTTGCATCGTGACTCTTAGCTCTCTTGGTATACATGCAGTTCGGGTGAGACGAGCTTGTATGAGCTTTCATTCTTGAACTTGTGGGAAAATTGTATCTCCCCCTTCGCTTTCCCTTCTGTTTAGCTTGTTCTGTAGATACCGTGAAGAGAGAACGCTAGTTAGTATTCCTGTCTTTCATGCTTAAAAGGTAGAGCGGCATTGCTGTTGTGAATTTGACAACGAGCAGTAGTGAGTCTTAGCTTTTTTTCACAGTTGGGGTTCATGCCCAAGTGACGTCGTATCTTCTATTTGCGAGTTAAATCATATGTTAACTGTCGAGTGTACAATACTGGCTCGTTGAAAATATCTCGCCATATGTTTTGAGGTGCATGTAGCTAACAAATTAACTTGGAGGGGCATGTTTTCACATCCGACAACTCGAATGCGGTTGGAGTCCAACCAATCAGCAGTGTGGCAATTGTGCGTTCGGTACAATGATTTTTATCTGAAATTTATTGTTTTTTTTTTTTTTTTTCTTTTTTTCAGCCATAGCTTGCAAGGATTACATATACTACCCAGGTACTATTCTATTCTTTTGGATGTTATTCAACGATAACTTATTCTTATCCAAAAATAACTTATTCAGCATAAATATTATTTTGTGTGATTGAAAGAAAGAGATTTAATTTTTAGTGTTTCGAAAATCTTGATGTTCATGATTTGATACTGTAACATATTTCACCAACCAGTTTATGTTGTTAAAAAAATGACGTGAAAATCGAATGTAGTATCTAATTTTAAAAATCTTATCACACTCTTCATCTTCCAGTATTTATAAGTTTTTCATGCAAATTATTAAGATCTCTCAAAATAAGATATTCATGCATCCAAATAAGACTTTAATACAAAAATGCTCTTTATCCTATCAAGTTATTTTTGATGATCGGGCGATTTGTATCACCAAATATGATTTACAATATTTTAAGTATCTAAAAATTAACTTTTATAATTTTTAAAAATTATTTTCTAGTGTATTTTTTTTAAAAAAAATCAGAGAATGAACAATTAAAACTGAACAATGTTATAGAATTAAAGGTTAGAACTTCTCGATTCAAAATTGGGATCGTCAAATGTTATCAAGATATCTATCAAAAAATACAATCAATTGGGATCGTTATACAGCATTAGAAACTGAGTCAAAGCCTTTCAATTATTACATAAATATACGGTTTGCTGATTTGCTCTCTCGAACATAACAAATACAACAGAATAGGACAAAAGACTTTGCCCTATTAATAAATAAGATAGGCTCTAGCAATTGAGATCCGTTGGACGCACGGTCTTATAATCCTGTCCATAAATTCCATCCTTTTTGATTCATGCAAAGATGAGTGAGAGAGGGACCTACTACTTAGTCATCAAATAAGCGGAAATTCCAATGGTGTTAAAAAAATTATTATTTATTACATGGACAAAAAAAGGGTCAAATATCAGGTATAAATTACAATAACAATGAGAACACGCGCACACAGAAAAAAGCCAACCAGAGTATTCCATGGTTTTGGAATATCACATTATTATTATATACAAGATTTGGATACAAGAGTAACGAAATAAATTCCTGAACTTATATTCAACATGCCACATCATGACACTACGGTATTAAGCGAAAAGATGAGCTCACAAAGCAAAGATTTTGACCTAATCGTTCTGTCTGTATACGTCAGAATGTGAGCAGATCACAGGCGACGGCTGCAGCAAATCTCTTTTCTAAGTCTTTCAAAAACATATTTCAAACTTTTTTTTTTTTTTATCTAATTCCATCCCTTTCTCAGTTGCTGACGAAAAACTTCACCGTCATCTATTTGCAAGTGAATGGAATTTACCGCAACTTCTTCCTTCCAAAGAATTTGAAGATAGGAGCTGTATCTGCGAAAACCAGTCTACCATCATCTGATCGGTATTCAAAATGCCAAGCTGGGCCAATTAACCACGACATTGCTGCCCCACCGAGCAATCCTCCCATCTGAAATCGCGTCTTAGTATATAGCATCTGAATGAAACCAGTTAGCTTAAACGAAAGGAAGAGAAAGTACTGCTGGACGTACATGCCCCCAGTTATCAATGCCCCTAGAGAGAAGCCCGAGAACCTGTAGAACAAATTCTCAATGATGTAAAAAACGAAACCATGAATACAAAAGCACTGCGGAGAGAAACAATTGCTTACCATGTTCAAGGTAATAACATGTGCAATATGCTGCAACTCCTGCTTTCCATCCCCGAGTAGCTTTCTATGCCTCAACAGGAAAACAGCATATGAACCAACCTGTTATGTATGAAGCGAATAAATATATATATATATGCATATACAATCTCTGTTATAAAAAGAACATTTGCAGCAACCCATTACATAGTGGACAGTTGATGATGGACGTGTAACGGAGATGGTCGGTAAAAGTTCAGAAACAGATAAAATTCTCTGATAATACGATAGCGTCAAAAGGTGTAAAATAGAGAAAGCATCATTATAAAACAATAAGGAAAGAAGAAAAGAATGGTGGCTCCCTCTCATCCACTAAAATGCCGGGATTACTACGTATAGTTATATCGATCGTCTCCAAAGAGATCATCATGTCTAATTTCATGATCGCTAAGCAAGATTCATAGATAACAGCAAGGAAGTGCAGCAAAATTATTCCAAAAAAAACTACATGTTCTTTTGCCATAGTAACATGTCTTAATATTCTGCTATAGTAAATTTTTTTTAATCAATTGTGAAAGAAGAGAACAAGTTGTCAATCATACATACCAACCCAAAAATAGCTCCTGATGCACCAACAGCAGGTAACTTGCTCAACTGGTAACTCATTACTGAACCTAATTCCTCAGACATTTAAATCCAGATTTAGAATCAAAAGAAAGACCTAACTACATGAATACTAACAGCAGTAGAATTTCCGTAACTGGGGTTATGAGTTATTATTACTTGCTAGTGCAGAAGTGAAATAAACTGCAAGGAATCGTCTAGGACCACTGAGCTGCTCTACAACCGGGCCAATGGAGTTTAAAGAATAACAGTTGATCTGCAAGTTCGAGAAATCTGTCTCACAGTTATAGAATTAATTAAAAAGCAGCATTTCAAAAGACGTACCATGAGGTGAGCAACATTTGCATGCAGAACCGATGATGTAATCAATCTCCATATTTGCCCTTTATCAATCAGGCTATTAACCTTTTCACACAATTAAATTATCATCACTAGAACAGTAGAAAACAAATCCGGAGAGCTACATTTGATCAGACAATTCTAACCTTAGCTCCCCATAAGAGCAGCCTTCCATGCGTAGCAACCTGAGCAACATAAGCCCTAGAGAAAAGCCAAAAAATCAATACATCAAAATGCGATGTTTCAGCGAATGCAACGTAGAAAGAACCTCAACTAGAAAACAATAATGAAACAAGAGTGACATATTTGACAGAAGCATGAAGAATACAAACTTGTTTGTCTGTATTATAAAACACAAAATGAAACAAGTTTTACCCACTTTTTCGACCATTAAAAATGTTAATAAAGACTCTCAAATTTGTAAAATCTTCTCTATCAAGGAGATATCGCAAATGATAAATTTAGGCACATTTCAGATTGGTGAGGTCAGATCAACGGCATCTTAGTAACTTGAAGCAGAAAGATTGCAAAGAGAGAGAGAGAAAAAAAACTCTGAGTGAGTATTTGTTATATGTGGCAAGTTTTATTGATAAATGATAATTGGTGCTGACCCAAAACCAAACAAATCTGCAGCGGCTTTGTTACAATTGTGCAGTTTCATGCCACTGTTCAATTTTATGCAGGGAATAGATTAATGGAGGAAGAAAAGGGGTAACAGAATAAAGGGAAAATACAAGATAAGCTACAATATAAATGACGGTTACATGAGCACTATCATCATACTGTAGCAGCACATTTCATGCTATAGTAAACATGAGCACGAAACTTAAAATGCCAAATGACTGTCACACTGACAACCTTGACTCTTAAACCCAACTATATCTAGTTTAAATGACTAATTACGTGGACTCGAGTTTTATTAGGACTAAGTTTCGTGACCCAAGGAGTGCTTTAAATTGATCACTTCTCCTCTTGGGCTACCACTGCAATCCAACGTGACGATGCCTTACTGCATCAACATGATGGTCAAAATAATGGGATAAATGCCTCTTGCAAGTTCTTCCAGCTTTATAGTATTATAGAACCAGCATTTTATTTACTTAAAAAGAATAGAAACTCTAGGACAACCCTGTATTACTAATTGTGCATTAGGACAAGAGACCGCCAGAAAGGAACTACTTGGAATACAAAATAAGAAGTTCAGATATGAGAAGCAGCATCAAGGTAGATAAACATGGACAGCACACTCAGAACTTGGTCTTACAAAATGTTAACAACAAGAAGAGCATTTGTCCATAGCCTCCCTTTCAAGCGATTCCCTCGAGAAGTATTGGATTGTAACTTGCCCTTATCCAGAAATTCAGATTCGTTCCCGCCAAAGAAAGAAAAGCAAGATGGATGCGGTGCTGAGAAAGCATGCTCCAGCGTTTCAAGAAGAGAATATCGCTTTAACAATTTTGATCGTCTAAACCAGATATCTCTGATTCTGTGCAAGGTGCCCAAATGATATGCGTCCTGTTCATTGTATTAATGCAAATTTGGATCAGAAAGAGATGCAGAAGCTAAAGAAGATAAAAATTCTGAGGTTTTTCGTTAGTAAGAAATTGTTGCCGTCGCAAGATGAGCACAATGTGGTCCTAATGATCTCCTAAAATGGAACAACCATCTAATAGTGTTGCACCTAATCAAATACCATGTAGTCATATAGGGATCTCTAATGCATTCTCAAGATAAACATGCCACCTCATGTGCCTTGCTTTCGATTCTCAAAAAAAAAAAAAAAAAAATCAAAGTTGGAATCTCCAGCAACTCATCCAGTTCAACACCACTAATCATCAGTTTGTAGCCCAAATTCTATAATTTTTGCTCATGGAAGCTTCACTATTTGCATGGAAATTGACTTCTTTTGACAAAAACCTACAACACCAATTGTAATTTCTAAAGTGCACGAGAAGCAATCCCCAAAGACAAAATCTTATCAAACTCGCATTAAATCTCCGTCATCTGGCTTGTGATCGATGAAATGGTAGGATTAATCTTTCGCAGCTAAGATTAATCACCACCCTACCACTTGTAGTACCATCCAACACGTTTCCCTCGCATTAATCATTCGATTCGGCGAAAATCCCCAGCAGCTCAAGATTCCTCGGAGGGAAAGGGAGAAACTTGTGAAACCCTAGCGGAGGCGGAGGGTAGGGTTTCGTACCGGGGAGGCGGAGCAGACGAGGAGGAGGCGGAGGTGATCGCCGCAGCGGCGGCGGAGGAGGCGGCCGAGGCGCGGGGCGGCGGCGGCGGCGACGAGGCCCTCCGGCGAGGCTCCGCCGTGGGGATCGGGAGCGGGGAACCACGGGAGGGGAGGGGTCGACGCCATTGTTGGAGCTTCTCCTCCCCACCGCGGCGTCGAAGCGGAGCGTAGCCGTGCTGCGTGGGCGCGAGGTCGAAGCGTATTCTATCTCTCTCATCGGGCAAAATTTTATTGGGGATACGTCCCAACTCCCAATCTGAGACCCCCAAATCCGCCGTTCGTCTTGATTGGAGATTCGCACAAATCAAGTGATGAGGGGCGAATCCTGGATTCTCCCACTGGGGACGTTTCCCTTGCGACAATAATTTGGCGGAGACCATCCTCAAACGTAATAGTTTGGGGATTCGTCTGGATCTGCGCCATGTGCCAGGCTGTAACTATCTCAACCGTCTAAAAAGCATATTATTTTTATTAGATTAAAATATTTAAAAGTTTTATTTTTGTTGGCCAATTGAGATGAGTTCGGCTCTTTTTTTTATTATTTCCAAATATATTATTATATTATTATATTTTTTAATCTCTATAACACCTTTTAGTTTTAATCTTTTTTTTTTTTTTTTTTCTATTCCATACTATTCTTTTTGTACTACTAAACCTTTTTTTTTTTTTTGCTAATCTCAACATTATTGGTCACAAATATATTATTTTAAACAAAATCTAACAAATTTATTCAGAAACATTCATTAAATAGTAAAAAAATAATTTATTAAAAATTTCTATTAAAATGGATTTTCTCGCCAGGGAGTAAGATGACTTGGGCCGGCCCATATCAGGCCCATTTACATTGCTACCCATAAAATTTCCTTCATTTTTTTATCATGTATTAATTGAAGTTTACTCCCTTCGGAGTACAGTAAAAGGCGCACAAATAAACTATTTTGTAAAGATTTTATTATGATTGCGCATCTCACTTTTTTTAATTTCATTTTTACCCTTTATATAAGTAATCTAAAACAATATTCCACAGTCAAAAGTAATCTTTTACCCAAGCCAAACTTTTTCCATTAACTTCTACACTTCTTGGGACCATTTAATGTATTAACTCTAATTAAATTTTTATGCTTCTACAAAGGAATTTAAACATTTAATCCCATAAAAAAAGAAAACCCTTCTCAGCATCATTTAATTGAGATGGTTTTTTATGTAGAAGTTGCACTACATCATTTATATGTCTCAAGCCATGCATTTAAATTTCTTATTTTAGGAGAAATATAAAAAGATTTAAAAAATATAATGATGGAATGGGAGAACTCTAGTGGCACAATTTAATTGGTTGAGGACTTAGTGATGTAGTATATCACTGCTACATTTAATTGAGATGAGACATAGTTTATATCAAATACTATCATTTTTCTTTTTCTGTTTCTTTTTCTTTTTCTTTTTCTTTTTTATCTTTTTGAGGGTTAAACTCCTTACCCTGGTGAATGTATAAGGTGAGAAAAGGAGACAAGTATATATATATTATGTTATCCATCGCAGGAAGATGCGTCGCGGTATGAGGAAACAGGCTATGGACAACAACAATATGGTCCCAGTTCACATTAAATTCCTTTTACATGCCATGTTTCATCTTATAAGTTGCATAAATAGTTTAACTTTAGTCAGATGCAATGAATGAATTTTAACTATGATCAAAGAGTTTCATGTATATATCAGCTAGCTTATATGGTTCCTGGCTTTTACCAAACTGAGTTACTGGGTAAAAGTTTATGGTAATATTGTAGAACAAATAAACATTCTTTTTTGGTTTTAACTTGTCCTTTACAAACCTTGAGATGTTTTTGATTTGATTTGATTTGGTGAAGTGAGTTCAGATTGATTAGTTTGGTGGACAATAATTATATATGCATGATAATTAATTAGCTTGTTAATGGATGTTATATATCTTATATTGTTTTTATAGAAAATTGCATCCTTTATGGTTTAATTTCTAAGCAACTGTCTTATTTTCAAAAGAATAAATATATTCTTGTTGAAGTTTTTCTTTTAAATCTAATTCTTTCTGATATGTTATGTTATTATTGAAGCAACTGTTATTCTCTAAAAACTTTAACTGTCAAGAGAATAATGTTTAAATATTTTATATTCAATACAATGTTTATTGCAGCACCACAAGATCTCGCTAAATTGTCATTAAACTTCCTCGGATAGCCTTAGACCTAGTAATACGGTTGCAAAAAGTATTATTATTGAATTATAGAATGTCCATAAATTTAAAAATTGCTTGTAATATTTTCTCCTCCATTATTTTTTAAAATTAAGGTTGCAATTAATCTCTACTAGAAAAGTATATGGCTACATATTTCGATCTCCGGCAGCGATTACAGTTATAATTTTATAGTATAAAAAGAATTAAAAATGTTTTTAAAATTTTGAATCTTTTCTAATATAAAAATAGTATTTTTAGCCACCCTAGTATCAAACTATAGGCCTCTTAACTCATCAAGAATTTTGTTTCTTAACCATTTTTTAACTCAAATATTAGTTTATAGTTTTGATTTACTACATAAATTTGGATCTTCTTGTGTTATTATAATTAGTTTAGCTGTGGATTTTATAAAATAATGTGTTCACCATGAACCTATGTATATTGCATCAAGCCACGGACTTAATTAGTAATTTTTTCTCTCAAAAAGTAAAAAATCAATCTTCCTATTTATTTATTATTATATATTAAAAAAAATTCAGATTGAATAAATTATCTGTGGACAACCTCAGAGAAAAAAAAATTCTACCCGTAGATTAAAAGGTCTTCTCTTCGAATGTACTCAGATAACCAACATTTCTAATTATGTGCTAGTTGATAGATCTATATAGCATATAAGAAAAATAAAATTATATATATATATATAGAGAGAGAGAGAGAGAGAGAGAGAGAGAGAGAGAGAGAGAGAGGGAGAGTTGAGCGAGAATCTCTTTAAGAGTCTGGCATTTTACTCTCGAGTTGTTTTCGATGATAGAGCTTTCAAATCGACGATCGGCTCCGTTAAATATGATCTAAACCATTTAAACTATCTAGAAATTAAATTTCACGCACTTTCGATATTGTTCTTGTATCCATCTAGTGAGCAGAAAATGAATGGTTGAAAATGAATATTCTTTAAAAAATGATGATAGGAGTCTTGTAATCAAGATCAAGAGTATAGATCTTGTTTTAACTAGTTTAAAAAATTTTCTAACAAAAATTCAATTGATTTGGATATCTTTACACCGTTAAACGAGAAAACGTCTCTTATCTACCATTAAAATTACAAATTTTGAAACCCTTTGATCATTAGGCAAATGATGTCGAAAATATTTGAAATTTGATTTTTAAACACTTTAAGTGGTATAGATCATGTTCAACGGGCCGATCATCAATTTGGAAGCTCTATCATCGAAAACAACTTGAGAGTAAAATGGGCTCGATTTTAAGAGTATTCTAGCTCAACTATATATATATATATATATATATATATATATATATATATAGTAAACTATACTATTATGAGTAGTAGAGCCCTACTACTCATAAGTTGTTTTTCGATGATAGAGCTTAATCGACGATCCACTCAGATTAAATATGATCTAGAGTATTTAAAACTTCTAGAAAATAAATTTCGTAATTTTTCGAAATCATTTACCTTACGATCAAAAGCTCACAAAATTGACAATTTTTAACGGCCGATATGGGATATTTGCTAGTTTAACGGTGTAAAAGAATTGAAATAGGTTGAATTTTTGATAGAAAATTCTATTCACTACCTAGATAAAGATCAATAACTCGATCTTAAATTGAAGGATCCGATTATCTATTTTTAGGACGTCGTTCGATTTCGGCCGTTCATTTTATGCCCATTTGATGGACTTTATTATGATTTTGAAAAATTACGAAATTTATTTTTTATAAGTTTTAAATACTCTAGATCATATTTAACGGAGTGGATCGTCAATTCGGAAGCTCGATCATCGAAAACAATTTATGAGTAGTAGGACTCTACTACTCATAATAGTATAGTAGCCCTACTCTATATATATATATATATATATAGGTGAGGCTACTATACTATTATGAGTATAGAGCCCCTTGTACTCATAACTTTTTTATCGTTCAGATGAAAAAATGTGCGGCTAGGATGAGAGTGGTTATGGTTAGGTTGATAGTGGGGCCCCAGAGTTGAGTGGGTGGTTGGTTGAATAGTATAATCTAACGGGTAAAAATGATTAAAGAGTAGATCTAATGGCAAAAAATTTATGAGTATAAGAGACTCTATACTCATAAGAGTATAATAATGACTCTATATATATATATATATATATATATATATATATATATATATATATATATATATATATATATATATATATATATATATATATATATATATATATATATATATATATATATATATATATATCCAAGACAAGATCATAAATAATAGACTCAAAAATAATTTACAGAGCAACAAAAGATAAGAAAACTCTTAATCAATCTACAAAAGCATGAAGTCCCGTTGTGATCGATATGAACGCCACAAACCAAACCTTGGATGATTTGGTTAATTTATTCTTCTCTCTCAGGTAGTCTCTTCGTATGATGTAAAATATGTGATAATTTTTCACCAGAATATAAGTGACAGTCTAGATTGATTTCTCATTAAAGTTTGATCATTTTTTTTAATTTAAAAAATAAAAAAAATTAAAGGTATATTAAGTAGTTAATTTTTTAAAAAATTAATTTTTATTTATAGTAAGTTTAAATTTGAATATGATTAACAAAATCATTTACGCAAGATTCAAAGGCTAGTAAGTTAGTGCAGCACCTAACTTCTAGGCCTTCTACTTACATAAAGCACTGTTTAGTACACCACCCAAAATCACCATTCACGTGATCAAAAAGCAAAAGTAGCAATGCAATTCAATCACCGACCGTCCTAACACAAGCGATTTGATGGTTGGTATCAGAAATTTTGAGTTGAATTCTAGTTAGTTATAATTTTCAGTTAAATTTATTTTTTAATAAATAAACGAAGTGAATAGGATGCTTCGTATCTCTCTCAAATAAATAAAAAAAAAAAAAAAAAAAGCGAAATGCAATCCAATCACATGAAATTGATGTGACTATTTGAAGTTGTAAATCCACAGCATCTGTAACACCTACAAAAGGAAACAACTAAGCATGTTTACATCAATGGTACCAGAAAAGGACGTCTTGTCCTCCTCAGTCAATTGGACGGCTAGTAAAGGACGGCTAGTTCTTAAATCAAGATCCCGAACGTGCGTATAATATATATATATATATATATATATATATATATATATATATATATATATATATATATATAATTTAGAATCTTTTAAATGTATCATTCCTTTTAGTCTTATTAAGTTTTTAGTCCTTGGATCTACTCTTTCATTACTAATAGCTCTTGGATCAAATACTATTTCACCTATCATCATCATCTCAACCTCACATCTCTTTCCATCCAATGTTTCAAAACTCAAAAGCATCATCTTCATGGTGCTATGCTTTTGAGAGTATTCTACCAACTCTCTCTATATATATATACTCTTCATAGTAAACGGGACATTTTACTATCGTTGTTTTCGATGATAGAGCTTCCAAATCGACGATCGTCCGCTGAACATGATCTATACTACTTAAAGTGTTTAGAAATCAAATTTCAAATATTTTTCGACATCATTTGCCTAATGATCAAAGGGTTTCAAAATTTGTAATTTTAATGATGGATAAAAGACGTTTTCTCGTTTAACGGTGTAAAGATATCCAAATCAATTGAATTTTTGTTAGAAAATTCTTTAAACTATTTAAAACAAGATCTATACTCTTGATCTTGATTATAAGACTCCTATCATCATTTTTTAAAAAATATTCATTTTCAACCATTCATTTTCTATTCACTATATGGATAAAAGAACAATATCGAAAGTGCGTGAAATTTGATTTCTAGGTAGTTTAAATAGTTTAGATTATATTTAATGGAGCCGATCGTCAATTTGGAAGTTCTATCATCGAAAACAACTCGATAGTAAAATGCTCTGTTTACTATCGAGTATTCTAAACTATATATATATATATATATATATATATATATATATATATATATATATATATATATTGAGTTTGACTACTACACTATAAATAATATGAAGCACTCGATATTGTCAAATTTTTGTCGTTAGATTCCACCCTTTTAATCATTTTCACACTTTAGATCATACTATTTAACTAACCACTTACTGATCAACCCTAGAAGACCCACATCATCCTAATCGCACATCTCTCAATCCAATGGCCGAAAACTTGATAGCACCAATAATTTGGTGCTATTAATAGCACCGTAGCCTAGTTTTATATATATTTATATATATAAATTAAAGAAAAAGAAAAAAGAAAAAGCAATGAGAATTTTGTTTTGGTTTACTGACATTTACAAGTACGTGCGGTTATGAAATGCATGCAGCCTCAATTCATTTGTTTGGTTTATAAGAGTCGCAGTTATTTGATACAAAAACAATAATATCGAGTCATGTTTTCATATTGATACAATTATAATTACAAAAATAATTTCTTAAGTGCTTCATGCGCGCGGTGGGAGAAAATAGGAAAGAAAACAAAAGAAAAGAATTAAATTTTTTATTTTACATTTTGAATTGGTATGCTGAGTGCATAAATAGAAACGATAAAAGATGATCGTAAAGTAGGTAAATCATAAAAATAGTAAAATATACGGAACATAAAAATTTGCGTGAAATTTTTTTTATAAGAGAAAATCTAAGGGCGAAAAAACAGAGAACTTCATTATTTACTACTATTCTTTTTTAATCAAGTTTCCAGAGTACGTCTTATTTTTTCTTCTAAACTAATATTCTTTACCATTTGCTTTTCATCTAAACTTAACGACAAGAATATATCATTTTAATGTAAAATTATAATGCTAATCTATATAAGACTTTCCTTTTGTTACATCTCTAATAGTGTTTGATTTGGATATAAGTAAGAACTACTTATTTCAGACATAAGTACGAATTTAAGTATAAACAGAAATTAAACTATTTTTTCTTGTTGAAAAAAAATTGGATTGTTTCTGAAAATAAAGTAAATAGTATTTGGATGGTTATATTGAAAAGAGGAATAAGTGTTATGATTTTAAATTGAAAATATTTTATATAATTAATTAAACCGTCAAAATACGAATTAAAAATAATGTAATAAATTAATAAATTTATTAGCTCATATATTATATTAGATAATAAAAATATATTAACTAATTAATTAATTATAAAAAATAATTACACTTTTCAAATTAGTTAGGAAATTATTTTAGGTAGATAACTAGTAAATAAACTAATTAGATTAATAAAAATATGAATGGTTGATCAATATAAATATTAGTTTATGGATAAACACATTAAATTATTAATAATTAATTATAAGTAATAAACTAATTAATTACTTTATTATTTAAGCAATACATAATAATTTAAGTATATTAATTAGATTGGATTAATTAATAATTTAATAATATATAGTTAAAATTAAATTTAAACTTCAATTAATCTTATTTTTCACTTAAGAAGAAGCTTGTTCTAGAAAAAATGATGAAACAACTCAGAGATATACCAAATTATACCCGTTTATTTTAAGGACCGAGGTATGAAAATTTAAGTTTAGGTATAAAAGGGCGATAACTTCTTATCCCTGTGGTTTCGCATTTTTTTATTTTAGTACCCTGTGGTTTAAAAAATATCAAGTTAATACCATGTGATTTCGCACTTTCTCACTTTAGTACTCTATAGTTTAAAGTGTATCAAGTTAGTATTCTGTGATTTTATTTTGTATCAAGTTAGTATCCTGTGGTTTAAAAATCACGGGATACTAAAGTGAGAAAATGCGAAACCACATGGTATTAACTTGATACACTTTAAACCACAGGCAACTAAAGTAAAAAAGTGCAAAACCACAGGTTACTTATAATTTGATACACTTTAAACCACATGGTATTAAAGCGAGAAAAAATGAAACTACAAGGAGGGTATTTGAAGTTTTTCCTATTATAAATGATAATAATAACTGTTACAGATTAGACTTAGTTTACTCGTGTAAAGTTGATGTTGATGCTTGGAAGTTTTGTTCACCAACAAGCCCCAATTTCTCTTTATTAGACATGATTTATCCTCAACGCGTTTTTAGCTACTTATCCAGTGGAGCTCCAGCTAGCTTTGAGGATCCTCTTTCTAAATATTATTCAGTACCAACGTTGTTGCGTGTCGGCGCTCCAGAGAAAACAATTCGTTCCAACTATTACTAAAAAAAAAGTTCCTTAGTTGTACGTACGTAAAAGTATTAAAAATAGTTTAGTAAAAAAATAT
The DNA here is from genome assembly GCA_025177825.1 of Aechmea fasciata. Classification (NCBI taxonomy): domain Eukaryota; kingdom Viridiplantae; phylum Streptophyta; class Magnoliopsida; order Poales; family Bromeliaceae; genus Aechmea; species Aechmea fasciata. The sequence continues at coordinate 13,619,656 of CM045924.1, forward strand.
TGAAAGGAAACGTTAGATTTATTAATATATTTGCATTTAGTTTTAAAAAAATGAAGAATAGTAAAGGGGGTATGTACGTACGTAAGCGAGAGCAGTGGAATTAATTAGAGAGGTGCATTTAGTTTTTAGTTTGCTTTTTTTTTTTTTTTTTTTTTTTTTTTTTAAGTGTTTTTAAATAACACGTATAAAATAATTAATTATTTTTCATCGAAAGATGTTAATTTTATATGGAATCAAATATATAGTCGAAAAGATTCTACTCAACCTGAGAACTATTTTGGGACCTATTTTATGTGTGATCAGGGGCTCCCTAAACATAGTTAATAAGCTAATTAAGTTCCGCAGCGTCCACGTTGGACTCATATGCTCACTAAAAATATATGTAGTTTTTTTACTTTATTTATTTGCATATTAGAGTCGGACTGGGCTACTATTAGTAGTAAAATCACATTATTGCTACTAGTTTTTTAACCTTTGGATCGGCTCTTATCATTATTTCTAATCATTGGATTAAATACTATAACCCATCGTGATCACTCAACCCTGAGGACCACTCAACGCTAACTATCTAATATCATCCTGACCTTACAATTGTTCATCCGAGGGTTAAAAACTTGATAGTAAAAGGGCGTTTTACTACCAATAGTATTCCAACCTAATTCTGCATATTATATATGATATAATATAATAAATATTTTATTTCTTTTGAATGCATGTAATCACTTTATGAAGAATTTTTACGAGTTCTTACCCAAACCCCGAGCCCGATCAAAAGTCTGAGACCCGAACTCGATCAAACCTGAAAATCTGAACCGAAAATAATAATTATTTGTCCTTACCATATTTCAAAACATATATATTACATTGAATCTAAATTTTTAAAATACAAATTCAAGTATAACATTAAATATTTATAGATATCATATAATCTAAAATTAATTCGGGTTCAGGTTCTCGAGTCAGATACAGATAAAATTCATATTTGAATTCAAATCCGTCAAATTTTTGCGATTTACATCAGTATTATCTGAAACTATATCCGTTTAATATCAGATAAATTCATTATATTCAGATTCAGATTCAGATCATTTGAACAAAATTTTAGGTATCTATATCTATTGACATCACTACGGGAATAGGAAATGTCTAGCTATACACCCCTTTAGGGGTGTACATCCTACAACTACATAATCGAACTGTTGTAAATTGGGCACCTTTTTAAATTTTTCAAAGGAGTTTTTTATGGGCCCTTGGATTGTAGGTTGTAAGATCTACAACTCCAAGGGAGTTGTACCTGTAGCACAGCTCACGGGAAAATGATAAATGTATTTGTGGACGCATGAAATTAAGTGTGATAGAAAGATATATTGAAAACATTTTCTGCTTTCCAGACTGCCAACTCGATCCGGTACTTTCAGTCCCCACCCCTACATCCCGGAAGCTGCTGCCGGACCAAAAAGTATTCGATCTCTCTAGATCGAAAGTGGCCGCTAATTAATTCCAGCAAGCTGATTTGGGAATAGGACCTCGCACGTGTACGGTTCACAACACCTCCTCTTTTAAATTAAGACTTGTATTATTATTGTATAATTAATATGACCCGTACGTTCTTACATGTCATGGTGATGGGTCAACCTAGAAATTAATTAAGGTAGAAACCTTATGTAGTCAACTGAAACGAGAGCATGTGTTCTCACTTCTCTTTCTTATCTCTGTTTCTTTTTAGTTTTTTTCTTACGTACAAATAATAGAATATTATAACGTTTTTGTTTTTACCCCGGAGAAAGATAGGAATTAATTAATCTACATATTTTGTTCTTAATTATTTTAGAAATAAATTAATCAGTTAAAAACGTAAAATAATTAGACTTTGAAATTGATACCGGGGATACTAAGGATCAAGTATACTTAATTTTTTAGCCAAACCGCGGTAGGGACTATCAATAGTAGAATATAAAGTTTTGAGAGAAAACAGAGAGAAAGAAAGAACTGTATGTATGCTTCACGTATAAAATTATATTTGGTTTAAAATAGTTTGAATAAGAATAAAATACATATCTTCGAACAATTACGCAGGATATCGGTATCATGATCATAAAAATTAATTACTCCAGCTATGCATTAATTCAATAATTAATCCCGCTTACGTAGATAAAAGATGCATAGACGTGATAAATGGGTTACTTGTTGAAAATATTGAAGAGGTATAGCATATATATATATATATATTATGGACTTTAATAGCATATTGAAGAGGAATAGCATATTATGGACTTTAATATAGCATGTTATTCAAAAGTGCAACAAATGTATTTAATATACACTACACTCCAAATACTAAAATTGCCTCTGGATTATCCTAACTTATTATGTACCCAAATACAGTCAAGTATTTGTTGTTAGTCTAAATTATACTTTGGTCATCAAACTTTAATTTATTATAAATTTTAGCTCTAAATTATTATAATTAAGTCTTACAGTCAATTTTAACTAATTGACTAAATATTGATATTTTATTAATATGGTAGTAATTAACCAAAAATGCAATTTAGCCTTGCTATTACATGCAGATAACATAAAAAATATTTTTGTATTTAATTTCTCCAATAATGTTACTATACAATGAACCTTTTGCGTACCACTGCTACATCTGGTGTGGCAGTAATTACTCAGCATGGCCAGCGACAATGTATCGAGTCAGAAAAGCCAAAAACTATTTTACAAAACAAACTGCGCGCTTTGACATATATGCATAAACCATTCTTCTACACGTCAGCGTCACGCAGGCGGGGACGGGGCGAGATGTTTAAATTGAACACGGTAAATCATTCATCGTGTTTAGACACGGTGAATGATTCACCATGTCCAAATGTCCAATACAAATATTCCGAACTTAGTTGTATTGAATTGGCTCACCATGATAAATATTCTCGTTCGTGTTCGCTATAATAAATTTTTGTTAGGAGCCTATTTGCAAAAAAAAAAGCCCAAGTACGAGTCCTCTAAATTATTATCTAGCACTTAATTAGTTATATAGTTATTAAATCCATGTTTTGATGCTTCCCTTTACCTTCTCTCTCCCCTAGTAGGTAATATTACTACTCATGTGGGATCTACCAAACCTATGATCTCTATAAATAACTCACTCATCCTCTCTTTTCCTCCTCACACATTCAAAGGTATATACATATATATCAATAGCTTGTAGAACTAAAAAAGCACACTATATACATACATATATATTACAATTGATTGTGATCACTCTCCCTACATGGTGAAGAGCGGCGACGAGCGGCGGAGGCAATACAAGGGCGTCAGGATGAGGAGCTGGGGCTCGTGGGTCTCCGAGATCCGGGCGCCGAACCAGAAGACCCGAATATGGCTCGGCTCGTACTCGACCGCCGAGGCCGCCGCCCGCGCCTACGACGCCGCGCTGATCTGCCTGAAAGGCGCCTCCGCCGATCTCAACTTCCCCGACGCCTCCCCGCAGTGCCAGTTCCCTGCGGCCGGCCTCATGTCACCCAAGTCCATTCAGCGGTTCGCCGCCGCGGCCGCCGCTAATGCCAACGCCAATGCCAATGCGGGGCCGGCGGCCGACCGCCGGGCCGCGCCGCTGCAGCCGGCTCCTCGGCCGCCTCGTTCGGGCTCGGCTTGCTTCGGTGATAACGCCGTCGAGACGGCGAGTCATGAGCCGGACGAGTCGTCGGACGTCGGTTTCGACGAGTTTTTCCTGTCGCCGAAGTGCGTCGATTTCATGCTCGATCAGTGCAATTACAACACGTTTGATAATTGTGCTCAAGCGGAGGAGTACTGGGAAGAGGAAGGGGAAATTCGCCTCTGGAGCTTTTGCTGATCATATTTATTTATTATTTATTTATTTATTTATTTTTATTATTATATATTAACTCTGGTCTTATATATGTTTAAAACTTATTTAAGTTGTATGTTTAGTTAATAACTATATATATAAGAGAGCTTCTATGGAGCTAATGTTTTAAGGAAGTTCCATGGGATTCTCCTCCATAAGTATAATGCTGTAATATCTAGATATTCATGCAAGTACATTAGAATGTGATCAGACTTTTGTTGTTCCCCTTTTTTTTTTTTTTTTTTTTTTTGTATCATATATTTTGTTTGTGTTTGAAATTGGTGCATGCATGGCCTAATTTATTTTTTTAGAAGTAAAATCCAAATGATTTGATCGATATATCGAACTATTAGCGGGACACGTACATTAGACTTACTGAATCGATCAAATTCAATCATATGTGAAAATTAAATTTAATTAATGGATCTAGATGTTAACCAAAAAAAAAAAATCAATTTTGTTGAGAGAATACTCTCAGGGAGTTCTTCTAACTCTGTGTTCTGTGGGGCGTCGAAGAGGAAAGAAAAGACCATAAAGTGGAACTAAACTAAATCACCAGTTATAATTATAATAATAATATTTCATAATTAACTCTACAAAATTTTTCTTTTTTTTATTTGGTGGTGATAGTTTTCACCTGGCAAAAATATATTGTTCGTCTGATTGGCGTATAGAATTAGTAGTTTTTTTTTTAAAAAAAAAAAATCAGATTTTATGAAAAGATAATGTACGTTTTCATTTTCTATGTTTGTTTAAGCTAAAGAATAAGGTATTCTCTAATATAATTTTTTTGAAAAATAATTTTTCACCACAAACACCCCATGCATGCAGGATGATTTGACTGGGTCTTTAAATTATAATTTATTTGAGACCCTTTTTCTTTTCGTTTGAGAGCCAATTAATACTTAGTACATAATGAATCAATGTATAAAGATCTCTTAGGCACAATAAACTGCTTTATACAAAGAAAGAGTAGAAAATAAAACAGAGAGAAACAACAACAAAGACATGTAGAAGCATCATCACATCGGTATTATTATCGAGAAGATCGTGGGCCGGCCCATTAATCCAGTAGTCATCATGTTCCCGCCAAGCCCACGAATTCAAACCTGCATCTCTCGTGCCGTTGTTGGAGCCGCCATCGCCGCAGCCGCCGCCGCCGCCGCTGGGTAGCTGAAACCGGCAAACAGGGCACGAGTTATGGGCGGTGAGCCACGGCACGATGCATTCGGAGTGGAACACGTGCTTGCACGGCATCTCCCGCGCCTCCGCCCCGGCCGCGAGCTCCTCCTTGCACACCGGGCACTGCAAACCACCCCCGATCAGGCGGCGGTCGTTGGTTATGTAAACGGTCGGCATTGATGCGATGGCCGAGGCCGGCGCGGGGGGCAGGCCCGGGCGGTCGTTCCGGGTGAGCTCCTCGATGAGAGGTTCTATGTCGGACCCGGCGAAGTAGTCTCCCGGGTGGACGGAGGGAGGGATAGAGCGTTGCGGCGGCGGTGCCGGTGCCGCGGTCGGGATATCGTGGAGAAATCAGCCGTAGCAGAAGGGGCAGAAGATATCGGAGGAGAGAATGCGGACGACGCGGAGGCATTCGTCGCACCAGAATAGGCGGCCGTCGTCGTCGGTGAGTGGCATGAAGAGATAGAGGAAGAGATTGTGGTTTTGTGAGCAGATGATCCAGGAGGTGGTAGGGTGAATGAGATAATAAACATAGGATTGAAGGTGTATTTAATTATGCCAAGGATTGCTTCTACGAGAAGTAGAAACCAACAAAAGTTGTTGCTTGCCGCCTAGAAAACGAACGAGGGAGGTGCTGCAGTACTCAAGAATGAAACTGGAATGACATATTGTTTTGATGTTTTTTTGAGAAAAAGATAATACGCCACCCGTTTCATTCATTGATTAGGTAAATTAAGCTACAAGTGCGGAATAATCAGGCCCCGAAATACGGTAAAAAAAAAAAAAAACTTAAAGACTCGAGCAGAAAATCTCACTCCTTTATGAGCAGAAATTTCGTATTATTTAACCGTTAGCGTGCAGTCGCAGTGGAAGAAGTTGATTTTAGAAACACTCAAGTTTGGTCGACCCAAATATGTCCTAAGTGGTGCTAGCTCAAAGTATTTGGGCTCAAGCGCGAATGATTGCCGTTGGATCATTAACTCACAATCCAAGCACATTTGGATTCCTTAATGGGCCTTTGTTAGGTCAAATGGGGAAGGCTCATGTAGGTTTAGAATCCCATATGGCCCAGTTATCCAATGAAGATGTAATAATAAATGCAATTAATCTTATAAACATGCACTCTATTTCCCCACAAATTGACAAATTTGAAAACAGTGGAGATGCAAACAGCAAATAGTTATTTACTAGTATAGTAACCCGCACGATACGACGGATCAGTAATTAAAAAAAAAAAGAAAATACTAATGAGGTATATATTTACAAATTCTTAAACAAATATATAAGAGTGTTAAAAATTTCATTAGCACAAAGTTGCATTAGAACTTACAGTAGTACGGAAGTAAGAAACAACAAATAAACGTAGAACAACCATTCCAAACCGCCATCACTTTTCCGAGAAAAAAATTGTTTTAATTAAATAGAAAGAGGAACAAAGAATTAATGATTCGGCCTAATGCAGCAGATATGAACCCGTTCAATTTAAGTAAAGAAAGAAGAAAATCCGGCTCAGTTCAAGTAAAGAAAGAGAAAAGCATGTGAAGGATTGATTCGGTTCGGGGTGAAGCCTGCACTCAGTAATAATTGGTTCAAATAAAGAAAATATGAAAACATATAGAGCATTCGGTCCGCTACTTATAAATCCAACAGGTTATCCCACATTATCCGATGTGGAACTATAGGATGTTCTCGTCAGCCCAACTATAGGATGTTCTCGTCAGCCCGACGCAATCATATATTCAGATTCACCAGACGATGTGAGATCTATCTCATACTTCCGGCTAGTTATCAAGCTCTGATACCAAATGTAACGATCCGACCCGCTGACAATAATAACTCGTTGGATCTAAACCACCAGCCCAAAATTTTTAAACCCAATTATTATGTCTAGTGTGTTCACTACTCATAAATTCAACAGGCTCTCCTACATTATTCGATATGAAACTATGGGATGTCACAGGTGAAGCTTATACTCAACAATAAAGAGAATGTTGCCATGTACGTAGCAAATTAATGAAAAATAATGTGTAAGGCATAGATATTTGTAACTACAGGAAATATGCTTAGAGATTTTAATGTCCAATTTGATAGGGATATTCCTATTCATATTCAGATCCATATTCATATGCAATATCAAGATAAAGCAACTAGGAAAAGATATAAATATGCTAGTTGGTGAATTGATTGAGTTCTGACCCAAACAATGCGCTCGCAGTTGAACCACCCGATTTTCATCGAACTAAAGAGCTTTGAATCGAATCGATGTACTCGGACTTGGTCAATTTAGGAATTAATCATAGTAACAATTCAAACCTTATATTAGATAGACTTGGTCAATGTTTCTAAATCTCTGGAACGTATCAACCTACTGCTCAACAGCTGGACCGCGCTTGGCTCTGAAGCCCTTCTTGTACTCTGAAGTCTTTTTGTACCTTCAACTCTGCCCCCCCCCTTTTTGTTTTTGAGTGCCGCCCCGTCGGAGGCCTAAGCTGCTTCCAATCTGTATGTTCAGTTCATTTCATTTAATGAATGAAGCAGGTAGCTTGCTATCTATTTCTCAAAAAACCCGTCGGAGGCCTAAGCTGCTTCCAATCTGTATGCTCAGTTCATTTCATTTAATGAATGAAGCAGGTAGCTTGCTATCTATTTCTCAAAAAAAAAAACAATTCAAACCTTATATTAGATAGAGTTGGTCCATTTGTGAGCCTAATTACAATCAGCTTTAAATGCTTATTATTCGTCAAATTTTGACTTTTATACGATCATCGAATTGACCTTATCGTTAGAATATAATTAATTTATTCATTGAAGGAAAGAAATTTGAATATCCAAGGTCTCATCAGTTGATAGATTCGTGTCATATATGATATATTGATATTTTTACACATCGTTTGGGTGCCTCGAACTTCGCGTCTTTCGTGTGAAGCAGTGTAAACCCAATTTTTAAAATCAAAACTACCCTGCTTGCACCTAACAATTATGATTTATGAATCCTACCAAGCCTACACCAACTTTGAATTTGAACTTCATCAAGACCCTTTCAATGCTACGCTTAAAGAGGTGTCCAAGTTTCTAGATAACTTGCCAAATCCTATCCTAATACTATTTAAAGAGTCAAATGTAATCTTATTTGTTAGATGTGACTCGAAATTGGTATTCGACTCAAGTTCGAATTTTCGACTCGCCGATAGTTTCGCGGTGCGACCAAATTGAAAAAATATATTTGCGAAGGAAAATGAATGTCTGTGGTGAGTAGCGGAAGGCTCGGGCCGACAGGCCCGAAACCCGTTATGAATTTTCTTTTTCGTTTTTGTCCTAGAGGCGTGAGATTGTGGTCGGTTGTGATCTGAAGAACATTATATTCCCTTTTCCGTTCCATAGTGAAGTTCTCTCCTCCCTCGCCCGTGGTTATTCTCTGCAAAGGATTTTTCACGTAAATCTGTGTGTTTTTCATTTCTGCTTATGGTTTGATTGTGTTTGTGTTCGCCATTTTATTTTCGCTTGTGCGTTTGTCATAACATTATTCTTTTATGGTATCTGAATACACTTTGCTTTTCAAAGATGATACAACTCTACGCATCAAAACTCATTTCTACGCAAGAAAGCGTATCATTCAACTGTACTAACCAGTAATGTCGTTGGTTTCTATTTGTACATAAATAAAAATCAAATATTATGCAACTCATGGTAAAATTAAGGTTTCTGGAAAAAAAAAAAAAAAGCATCTGAGCTAATAACTGAAAGGGCATCTTTCTCACTCACGATTCACGAATCATCCCCTGCTGTAAATTGTGAAACCTTATTGCTCGCTTAGTTTTGCTTCTCACAATGGTTTTCCCCCTTTGTTTGTACTTGAATTATTTTCCGTACACTATTCAATTAATAAATCCACCCGTCTCTATCTCTCCGTGATGTGAAATTAAAGCATGCACCTGATGCATAAGCACATTTCAAAATATTTTAAACCTACTCTAATTAAAATCAATGATTTTTTTATTGCTGTCCACTAATTTTCTTATTGATCGTCCAATACTCTTTTTTGAATACAGTTAATTTTTCAGACTATTTTTATTGTGTAACCAAGCACACAATTATTATTATTTTTTTTTTTTGAGAGAGAAAGGTAGCACACTAGCTTCATTTATTTTATTTAAAATAAATTTAGTTAGAAATATGAATCAATTAGGATTCGAACTTAAGTTTCGAGTACCAACCACCAAGTCCTTTGCCACTTGTTCTAAAAACAGTCGGTAAATGCTTCTGATTTTGAATAGACGATTTTATCATCTTATGATTATATATACAGTACTGTAGAGAACTCCTATAGGTGCATATGAGTAGTGTACATTAAATGGCCCAGATGAACTAGTTTGTAATAATAGGCAATAATAATAATGCAAATTTATTTACCATCATATACAAAAAAAAAAAAAAAAAAAAAAAAGGTACACCAAGCGCATGCAATATTTGCTCCTCTCTTTCACTTGTTACGCGGCCATGTGCCTCACCTGCCCACCATAACCTGTCCAGTTGCGAGTACCGATGCCAAACCCAACCACTTCTCGTGGTCCAAAAGTAGGCGCGACTCCGACTCGTACGGACACGAATCACTCCTTCCAGATGATTTTTTTGTTTCCCGGGCACGACTTCCAAAGGCCGAAACGGGTCGGCGGGTTCCGAACCCGAATCCGAACCCGAACCCGAACCAGAACCCGTGTTCGGTTCGGGCCCTATCGATTCGGATCAGGCGCGCGCGCGCGCCGCCCAGCCTAACGGTCAAACACGTCGCTCTGATGTGTGTCGTTTAATCGGATAAGAACGACGTGGGTGTAGAAAAATCACGCGAATTTTAGTACAAACAATTATTCTTTGACAATGGCTCACCCCGCTCCAATTTTCTTTTTTTTTTTTTCTTTTTTTTTTTTGGGGGTGCAATTTAAAGTTTCCCACTCTACAGAAATCAAATAGATCTCTGGAAGCTGCATTTTTTAGTTTTTAGCAGCTAGGAACTGAAAGTTTCATAGCCAATCAAAATTAAAACAATCGATCGTCTCTAAAGCAAGTGGTAAAGAATTTGATAATTAGTATCTGAAATTTTAAGTTTGAATTCTAATTAATTTACATTTTTAATTAAATTTATTTCTAAATAAAATAAACGAAACGGTAGCGTGCTACCTATTTTTTTTTTAAAAAAAATCAAAATTAAAACAGGTCACATGCGCAAACTTGCAAGATGTTCTGACCTAGAATAGCAAAATTGCAGAAATTAAACAACATATATCGAGCGGAGCCTTCATATTTCTTGGGTCTCGATCATATTTTTATATTTACTTTTTTAATAAATGCTGCCTCTTAATTTTTTTTACTTAGGGTATTTTTTGGTTCACCTATTTTACACTATGATATCTGAATGAAATTTATTGATTCTGATAGTTGTTGTTTGTTTTATAAGAATCGAATTCAAATTCTCATTCCACTTCAGAATGGAAATGACTAAATCTATTTATAATCAAATCCGACTTTGAATATTCGATTAGCTCATTCTAAAGTAAATTATTCAAAATCTTCTTTCATCAATATCTACCCCCTCTTCCTTCATCACTTTTCTCTTTCTTAATCAAAACTTTATCTCAAAAATTTTAAAAATTCATTCTCATTTCCATTCCAATAATGAACTAAATATTTTAGATGAATCGTTATTTTATTTTTTATTCCAAAACAATTCAATTCTATTTTTCATTCATATTTCAATCATGAACCAAACATGCTTTTAGTATAGTCTGATTTATTTGGAAAGTCACAAATTTTCGTCTTACTTTTAGTTGATTCACATTTTCAGCTAAATTTATTTTTTTTAAAAAAAAAAAACAAAACGAGAAGCATGCTACATTTCTCTCGCTCTCTCAACAAAAAAAGAAAAAAAAGTTATTACATACAGCTCCTTGTAAATATATTAAATAATAGATATATCTCTACAAAGTTTAATTTTTTATATTTACTTTTACAAAAATTCTAATATTTTTAAATATATCTTTACGGTTAGAATCCATTAGAAAAATATAGTTAATTATTTAATCTTGATTAGTGAATGACGTAAATAGTGAATGAGGTAAATTGACCTTTTTTTTACTTTCTTATATTATTTTTGATGGTAAAAAAAAAAGAAGATGACTGTTTGAAGTTTTCAAAAAAATATTTCTAGATAATTATAACCGTTGAGACTTTTAAAGAAGCATATTTTTATAATAAAAATATTATAAAAAATAAAAAATACTAAAATGGTAACAAATCAGAAAGACAAATATGAATATCATTAAATTTTTATAAAAATAAATATAAAAAATTAAATTTTATAGGAATATATTTAATTTTTTTTTTTTGAGAAAAAATGTAGCAAGCTATTCGCTTCATTTATTTAGAAGGTAAATTAAGCTACATGGGTGAGGTAACTGAGCCTCTACGGTTGCGAAAGCAAAGAAAACACGGATGTTGTTCACAAGGTACAGATAAAAACGCTATACAATCAACAAGACCTATCTACCTATGGAACAGAAATTTCACTGAGCTATCAATTGTTTGAATTTATGTATGTCCCACAGAAAGGATCTGCCTAGGCCTTCGCAAAAATCACTCTGTTTCTAGTCTCCCACGCTATCCACCAGCAAATATATTTACTGTTTAATATGTTTATCAGCAACTTTATAAATTTAACCACACGAAAAAAAGAAAAAAAAAGTGTCACTTTAGAGATACCCCGTCAGCTGCCGAAAGGTGTGGTGGATTGATTCAAGATCCGAACTTGCAGCCCCACATCGTCCGCTCATTTTGCGTTTACCCAATCCACTTCCAAAATCAACGGTCCATAATCCATCTAGCCCATAACCCATCCATCCGACGGCCGACGTAGCGTGGGCCCCAGCACCCGACGAGGACTCGGGAACCGAATCCCCACTCTCCCGCTCCCCGGATCCGAATCCAACCAACGCACAGTGTATAATTTTATTATTTATGCCCTTCCATTCACATTTCATTACGGATATGCCCTTCAAATTTTGAAAACTTTATTCGTCCAATATATAACTAAGTATTCGTTATTACCCCTTCTAATTGACTATCATCAATGCTCTTTCAGTTAATAAAATAAAAATAATAGATTTTATCATTTGAAATAATTTAAAAAGTTTAAATTGAACTGAAAAAAATATTCAAATTATAAATTAAATAAAAATGCTATAAATTGAACAAAAATGCGCCTATTATATTTTTCAAGTTTTAAGGATAGCCGTCAAATTATTATAAGAAAAAGGGAAAAAAACACTATAGGCTATTATAAAATATTCCACAAAATTTTCTTTTACTATTTTTTTTTTATAAAAAATTTAGTATTTACTTTTAAGTTATTTTGATTAGTGAAATTACAAATTTTATAAATTTGAAATCCTGTTTTCAGTACTCTAATTTTATGCAGTAGAATTATTTAAAATTATTAATGTTGGAATATCTAATTTATTTGATTTAGTTATTAAAAAGATTTAAATAATATTAATTTTTAAAAAAATGAGGTTGAGGGACCATTTCAAAATGGTCTATACTTGAGGGGCCTCGTTATATAATTTTAAACGGGTCACCCCCGGTAATTATAAGATCCTTTCGTCGCATCTCCTCACCACCTCTCTCTCTCTCTCTCTCTCTCTCTCTCTGTGTCGCGTAATTCGATTTCGATCTCAAATACTCTCCTCTTTCGCCCAGTCTCAACTCTCATCTCTTCTCCTCCTCTTCCCTTTCTCTTCGCCATGAATCCCCTCTCCCGAGCTCGAACGCGGATCCAGTGAGAACCGAAACCGTAGGAGCGGAATCGAGGAGGCGGCAATGGAGGCGCCGAAGAGCCATGGCGCCAAGCTCTCGCGCACCCCCTCGTCCCTCCTCCGCTCCCCCACCCTCCGCTCCTCCTCCTTCCACAGCCTCTCCGCCATTGACGACGACGAGGAGGTCGAGAAGAAGAAGCCCCACCGCCCCCCCCCCACCCCCACCCCCAACCCCCCCCACCCCCGACCCCTCCTCCCCCTCCTCCTCCCCCTCCCCTTCCTCCTCCTCATCTTCTTCCTCATCTTCTACCTCCGTGACGACTCCCCGATCCTCGGCAACCTCGTCCTCGCCTCCGCGCTCGTCGTCCTCGCCTCCGTCGCCGCGCGCAAGTCCCGATCCCTCTGGCTCCGCCGCCGCGGCGGCGCGCTCCGGCGCGGCGAGTCGGTCCAGTGGTTCATCGGGGACGCCGACCGGGGTCCGCGGAAGGAGAAGAGCAACGGGAGGGTGGTGCGCGAGGGGGTGGAGTTCTACAGCAATGGCGATTGCTACGAGGGGGAGTTCCACCGCGGCAGGTGCAACGGGAGTGGGGTTTACAACTTCTTCGCCAAGGGGAAGTACGAGGGGGATTGGATCGATGGGAAATACGATGGGTATGGGATCGAGAGCTGGGCGAGGGGGAGCCGATACAGGGGACAGTATCGGCAAGGGCTGCGGCACGGATTCGGCGTGTACAGGTTCTACAGTGGGGATAGCTATGCGGGTGAGTGGGTGAGTGGGCAAAGCCATGGAATTGGGGTTCAGAGTTGCTCCGATGGGAGTTCCTATTTTGGGGAGTTCAAGTGCGGGGTCAAGCATGGCCTAGGCTACTACCACTTCAGGTAATATCACCATTCTTAATTACTTCTCGGATTACTCAGTGGAATTAGATCCCTTTAGAATTTTGGGTTGCCGATTGATTGGTTACCTAAAAGATCAATGGAACAGTGGAATATTTGCTCGATCCTCTTTAATTGCTTTCAAATTTTGTAGTATTAATTGCCGATTCCTAGTTGGGTTAACAAATTTAGTTGCAAAGGTTGGGTTGTCGTTGTTTGGTGATATTATTGTAGGGGGCAGTTGCTAGGATCGCTGGATGATTTCTAGTATTTCTAAAGATAAATCGAGGTATCAAATTCGGATTAAGCACAATGAAGTGTTCGATATAATTTGATGATTCAAGCTAACATGGAATGGATGAGAGATGCAATTGGTGTTTTTTTGCTTGTTAGGTCATAACTTTTCTTGGACCATCAGTTTGCCTTAAGATTTTCATTATCTTCTGTCAAAAGTCATGTGGCCTTTCCTTGTTTGAAGGTCATTGCAAGTAATAGTCGTATCTGAATGCTTGTCCCTGTGTTGGTGTCTTATATTTTATTGGCTTCATCTCAATAGCTTTAGCTCGAAGCATTTGGGTTGATTCAGTCATGAAAACAAGCAAGAAATACATGTTGTTTTGATTAAAAAAACACAGTATTGACCCTTTCCTTTTTCTGCTAACATCTTTTGACTCAGATGAACAAGTGTGGACAAATTTTTTTTTTTTTTTTTTTGAGAAAAGGTAGCGTGCTACCGCTTCATTCATAAAGAAGATGAATTTGGCAAAGGGGAGAAGCAACTAGGCTTCTTCGAATCGAAAAAAAAAAAAAAAAAAAAAACTACTACACACAGCGGTTCTGCCACCAAAGGAGGAGGGAACGAAGATCCGCCAACAATTGTCTCACCGACAAATTTTTTGAAATACCGCTTTTAGTGTGCTAACACTGCATTACTATTTCTTTTTTCTCTGATTTGCTTCTATTATTGAAGGGATGGATTGCTAATAGTGAAGTTCTAAATATTGTAGGAATGGTGATCGATACTGTGGAGAATACTTTGGAGACAAGATTCATGGTTTTGGTGTCTACAACTTTGCTAACGGTCACTGTTACGAAGGTTCGTGGCACGAAGGCAAGAAACAAGGCTTCGGAATGTACACATTCCGCAACGGCGACACAAGATCAGGAGAGTGGGACTCTGGCATTTTACAGAACCCTCTCCCCCCGTTGGACCCTGCTGTTCAACGATCTGTGCAGGTACCTTTGCATTCGAGCTAATGAACTTAGAGATGCCCCAGCCTCCAGTGCTTCCAATTTCGTGCACATCGGATCTGCTTTGAGATCCACGCATGTCTGCTTAAGATCCATGCCCGTCTAATGGCATTAAGATTCGCGATTGGATCCCAAAGTTGATGTGCCTTTAGTTTCAATAGAACTCTCTTTCTTCTAATTTTGTTTCTGAAACCCCAAAATTTTTTGTTTGAACTAGGCTGCTCGAAAGGCTGCGGAGAACGCAGTTCGCCTTCCGCGAGTTGATGAGCAGGTGAACAAGGCAGTCACGGCTGCAAACAGAGCCGCCACTGCTGCTCGAGTTGCTGCCATAAAGGCTGTGCAGAACCGTATAGATGGCAAGTTTTGCGACACCAATGTCTAAGGCGGCTAAGCTTTGGTTCTTTCTTCTTTTTTTTTTTTCTTCTTCTTCGTAAGATGTATATTATGCTATTTAATAATTACTAATCCCTGAGTTTGCGACCGGGTAGGCAAATACTTATCCGAGTCAGAGAGAAAGAGAGAGAGAGAGAGAGAGAGAGAGAGAGAAAGAGAGAGAAAGAAGCTAACAATTTTAGATACATCATCCCTTGTTTCTCGCAAGCTGTATCTTGTACGTAAGTCTTCGTTTCAATTGAAAAAGTATTTCCAGGAGCTTACTTATACAGAGTCTGCTTCTCCGTCTCCAATACTTGTAGATGCTCCAGTTTTATTAAGCTAATGGTGGAATGGATGATATCCCATGTGCTGTGATTCTTACTTGTAAATTTATGCTTGGTTGTCCACATGGGGGTTGTAACTTTTTCTCAAGCACTTGCTGGCCCCCTCACCTATTTTTAGTACCTGTTATGTTTGATTCACTCATTCTTCTTCTTGGTCTTGGCTACTGCATCTGACCCCTACTATGTTCTTACCAATGCTTTTAATAGCTTATGGTCCACATTGTAATTCGTTTTGAATTCACAGCATTCAAGGCATGAGAGAGTGGAATGAGAATATAACACAACTGCTCCCCCTTTTCCCTCCCTCCCCCAGTAATATCTCCTCTCAGGCTCAACCACTCCCACCTGCTGCACTCTTTGCTAATTCTAGGCTGTGTCTGATAACGATGTGCGAAGCTTCCTCTTTATAATAATACGACACTATTTGCTCCGTGAAGTTTCGTTTCCTTCTCTTTCTTTCTTTGGCCTGATTGGAGCTTTCGCACAAGTGCTTTTTAGTTGAGCCATTCCATTTGTCGAAACACTCTGAAGAAAATCAGGAGCTCATCGTATGCTTTTCGGAAAAGAGAACTGCTCTAGGATCCAGACACTTGAAATTATGATAGCGAGGAGCTCATTTCCACATCCCGCGTGCCAAAATATTCTAACTTTTATATTTGTCAGCTATTTGTATGTATGCTGCTTCTCGAAATAGAGAAGTGCTCAGAAGAAAATCAGGAGCTCATCGTATGCTTTTCGGAACAGAGAACTGCTCTAGGATCCAGACACTTGCTTGAAATTATGATAGCGAGGACCTCATTTCCACATCCCGCGTGCCAAAATATTCTAACTTTTATATTTGTCAGCTATTTGTATGTACGCTGCTTCTCGAAGTAGAGAAGTGCTGCAGCAGCTAAGGCACTTGGGAAGGATGTTAGCGACTTTGTCGATCCCAATGCCAGTATGGTGGCCCTACCAATCTTCAACCATGACTTGTTTTGTTGCAATCATCTTGTCAGGTTCATTAATGCTGGACTCGCAGGGGATATCTTATATTTCTTCCTCTTATCTTCTTTGTCCTAACCCTGGCCTTAATTATATATATATATATATATATATATAACAGTTTTCAGATCCTTGCAACAAGGGATGCTCTTGTCTGAGGAAATGCCTTTCCCAGCTGTGTGTGGACAAAATTATGCATGTAGTTTATTACAATGTTTGACTGATCCTTTCTGGTAGGTAGTGTCTTGGTAATCTTTGAATCTTAATCTCCGTCGTGATCCGATCGTTATGTCCCAAACACAGAGTTCGGTGAAATCGGGTTATTCTAATGTAACTCGATCGGAATCACTGTTATCATTCCCTTCGAATAGTGTGTGTTGTCTTTTATTTAATCTCCACTTAATCATGTAATCACTTTATTATCTACCCATGCATTATTATGATCAAACAAAAACATGCAACTCAATTGGTTCCTGGTGTTCTTAGGATATAGAGCAATCATAGAGGGATAAAATAAGCTTTTCCTGCTAAACTAATCTCAAACTCTAGTAATATATATGTATAGGACAAAACTCTCACCAGTGAGTTAAAACGAATAATAATAGAATAATAATAGAGTGAGAACATCATATATAAGAAGGGGCCATAGAACATGAAATTTACTCTTCTTTTTTTCTCCTTTTTTGACTAATGAGAATTACGGTTCAGCATGAGCATTTTTGAAAGGAATAGGGTGGTCCTGGTGGTGTTGGTTCGTTTAATTCATCAATTTTGTGTATGAATTGTTTTTGCTTGTGACATTATTGTTTTGTTTGGATTAGGAGAGTCATTATGGAGTGGACGACTCTTTGTGTATACATTTCACAAAGTCATACATGGAATATTTATCTATATCTGGGGAGTCGCTTTTGGAATAGTTTAAAGTAGCTATCATATTGTCACACTACTTTGCAAGATCTCAATCCATGTGCATCATCTAAAAAGGAAAAAATATATATATGTGTATATATATAATGCATCTTTTACATGCCCAAGTAGAAAGAGTCTCCCCAGGAAAATAATTAATGGGGGTGAGAAAGAAAAAAAAACTTTATTTTTTGTCTTCTCCCTTATGATGGTTTCTCTTGGCTTAGTGCTTAATTTCATGCTTCTTTTTTTATTTTTTTTTTCCTTGATTTAGGGATTAAAGATGAAATCATGGCAAGGTGTTTTATTATCTATATATTGTTGATCATTTAACCTCGTGATAAATTTTGTTCAGATTAATTAATATGATGCCGACTTATGTTAAAAATTGATTCAATTCAATTCAAAAAAAAAAAAAAAAAATCTAAGAACTTTGTCATTTTATCGAACATAGGTTTTGGTGCTTGTTTAGCCTAGTCATTTCTATTAATTAGAACGTTTTAACTTACATTAAAAGTTTCTAAATTTGTGCCGCGGTAATAAGCTAAAATGTTATATATCGGATCAAAAGTTGCTCGTTAAAAGCGCTGCTCAAACAACATTTCATCGCATGGCGAGCCCAGGCCAGTGTAGAATAAACCGAACTTGAGACGAAGATCAAAGCACAACACATTAATTGTTGGAAAATTGTAGTAATTTGACATGGGGAATTACTGGTGATTAATTCACTAATTAATGAAGGAACATGAACATGAAAAAGTGAATAGAAGTTTGCATGAGTAGTCTCCGTCGATCTTTAGTACGTTACTGCAAAAGTGACTTTTTAATGCGCTGCGTGTTAGCTGGCTGTGATGATGGTGTATAAGAATTCACAATCACATGAATTTTGTTAAATATAAAAATCTTTAAAAACCGTTTTCTAACCGCTTAAATTTTTAGAGTATAACGGTTGTTTCATATGGTATCAGAGTAGGAGGTCCTGAGTTCGAGTCATGCAGGCTCTTAGCATATTAATTTCCTCCCATTTAATTCAAGCCCATGTCATGAGCCGACTAAAAAGTCTTTGAGTCCCTTATACCGAATATTCCGTTGTTATCTGACAGCTTAAATTTTTTTAAAAATTAATAGTTATTTAGAAAGTATCAAGGCCGGAGGTTCTAAAATTTGAATTGAATTTTATCGGACTCCTCGTCTCACTTTTTTTTTTATATTTGATTTAAATTCATGTTTTGAGTTTATTAAAAAGTCTTGAACTATCTAGCGCAGCTGGCAAAAGACCTAATGGTTGGTCAGTGTTGACACGATTTGGTCTTAAACCAAAAACTAAATCAAACCAAATCAAATAAGATTATTTGGCTCAGTTTATATGGTTTTTTGGATAAGTTCGGTTTTCAAATTTACTAAAGTTTGATTTTTAGTTTCTGTTTGGTAACCGAACCGAACTGAACCGAAAACTAAATTGTAATAAATTTTTAACACTTTTTATCTAAACTATTTATTAAAATTTTATATTTACGATCAAATCTTGATCATAAATCAACACATTTTGAAAAGTTCTATGTTTATAATTAAATATTTTGTTGTGTAATTTTATATTAATGATTCAATTTTGAATCTTAAATTATAAATTAATTCATAACAAAAATAAAAAAAATCTTAAAATTAAGTACAAAATCGAACCAAACTGAATTACACTCCTATGGCATTCGATGTCGCAAGTTCGAAATTTAATTATTTCATATTTCTATCTGAGTTCGTTTATTAAAAAAATAACCCAAGTAGATAGTTTGCTATCTTTTTCTTTTCAAAAATAAAAATCTAGAACCCAAACGAAAACCATTAATTAATTTGAGCCATAGCAGTTTCGAAAATCCAAAAAACAAAGCAAAAAAAGAAACAACGAAATAATAAGATGAGATTCAGAAACGTTTGCATACGAGGAAATTGAACTAGAAAAATTATTTAGCATGGTTTAAAAAAAAAAAAAGTGTTAAGCTAAAAGAGAACGAAAACGAAAATTACTTAACTAAAGTTACTTAGACATACCCTAATAAAAAGAAACTGCTCAGTATATCATTATGAATAAAAATTTTAATCAACCTCACTGTAATAGAAAATAACATCTAACTAGAAACACTGTTTAATTTATATTCATAGGATCCCTGTTCTTATAGGTTCTTCATTATTATTATTATAATAATCGGACTTGGATTTGGAATTTTAATGGGTTCCAGCTTAATTGGACGTTTGGACCCATACCCAACCTAGAATGGTACTTTTAATTTGTGTTATTTTAATTGTTTACTTATTTATTTATTTATTTATGGGAAAACTTCAAATACCTCTGTTGTGTTTCACTTTTTCTGCCTTTAATATTATGTGGTTTAAAGTGTATCAAGTTAGTATCTATGATTTTGCATTTTTTCACTTTAGTATCTTGTGGTTTAAAGTGTATCAAGTTAGTACTTTGTGGTTTCGCACTTTTTCGATCACTTCAGTACTCTGCGGTTTCGCACTTTCTTATTTGATACAAAATTAAAATTACAGGGTACTAACTTGATACAAAAATAAAATTATAGAATACTAATTTTATATATTTTAAACCACAGAATAGTAAAGTAAAAAAGTGTGAAACTATAGGATACTAATTTGATATACGTTGAATCATAAGGTACTAAAATAAAAAAGTACGTAAGGGAATTTTTAAAGTTTTCCTTTATTTATTTTGTGAAACAGCTATGTATTATCTATGACTCAGCAAAATTGACCACTTTGATCAAATCCATATTGCAGTGCTTAACAAATTATATGTCACGGCACCAATGTACGGATTACTACGAGATTTGACTAATTTTATTAAAATATTATATAGTCTTACTCAACAGTTTAAAGATGACCAAGTGTGACAAATAAATAAGATTTTATGTATCGAAAATTATGGCTCTTTTTTTTTTGTTTTGTTTTTTTGGATTCTATGTAATTTTCTGCTATTGGATCGATTTTTCTTGTTTTCTTAAAAACAATTTTGAATTTTACAAAGGATGTTTGATGTCTTTTTCGGGATATTGAAAAACCAAAAAAAAAAAGAAAAAGAAAAGAAAATATTGTAATTA
Organism: Aechmea fasciata; assembly: GCA_025177825.1. Taxonomy (NCBI): domain Eukaryota; kingdom Viridiplantae; phylum Streptophyta; class Magnoliopsida; order Poales; family Bromeliaceae; genus Aechmea; species Aechmea fasciata. Next base: position 13,640,360 of record CM045924.1, read on the forward strand.
TACTATGGAATTGAAAAGAGCTCAAACTTTTGAATGTAGTACAGTAGAACAACCTAGAGAGAGAAAGAAGTACACTTGTGAATTAATGTAGAATTTTACAGTCGCGTATAGAACTGCATGCGCGATTGCAAAATTCAATCGAGCTGTTGTTCTTGTATTTTGCAGAGGTTCGTATAACACTTAGGTCAAATACTTAGTTAGGACCTGTTGGGTTACTTGGGTATTGAGATTTATCTAATGTTAATAGATAAAACAAAGTTAAGATGACATGTTTTTCCATTTGTCGTTGAATTGTAAAAAATATATGATAATTTTATACGAAATGCAATATTACGAACGAAAATAAACAATTTTACCATACTTTCTTGCCGTAGATAATGCAATGTTTTTTTTTTGAGAAAATATAGCATGCTACCTGCTTCATTCAATGAAAAAATAAATTAGGCTATATTGGTGAGGCAGCCAGGACCTCGATGGAGGGGAGAAAAAAGAAAAAAGAAAAGACATCTAGCAGTTTATGCACATAGCTCCCAGGATTTCAGCAGCTCCTTTAATCTGTACATCGCCACGAGGGGATCTAGTTGGATGTTTCGAAATATTAAATCATTCCTCGCCTTCCACATAGTCCACCAGCACGTAGCCAATTTAGGAAGGCTATGCCTCATATTCTGCAATCGGTTCTTCACCATCAACCTATCCCATATATGAATAACATTGTCTCCCAATTTCGTCGCTTGAATATTCTCTACACCCATTACTAAGATGAACTTAGTAAAGACACACTGCGCAAGTAGATGGTTGACTATCTAGTCGTGTGACATGCATAGCATACGTGTCATATCACTAGTCCAACCTCTCTTCGCGAAGTTATTAGCTGTTAAGAACCTCTTCTTGAGTACTAACCAACAAAACACTTTAACCTTGAGAGGTATACGTAGAGTCCAAATTTTGTTGGCACGTCCGTCCCTTATACCTCTGTCATTCAACATGGTATAGACCGATTTCACCGAGAATATTCCGTTGGTCGACTATCTCCAACGTATGGTATCCGCTCCTTGCGTTACGTAGTATCTAGTAATCCTATCCCTGAGTACCGAGAGTTTTGCTCCCAAACCGGACCTTATAATCAGTTCATCACTCCACATCCTAGTCCAATTCCAGCCTTGACTGTTAAAGCAATCCTTGACCTTAACTAAGTTGTGTTCCGTCAGCGCGTAGATCTCTGCCGGAAAAGCCAAATGTAAGCAGGTGTCCGCACACCATCTGTCCGTCTAAAAGTCAATAGAGTTTCTGTTACCCAGCAAGTGGGACATGCCCCAATGAAACAAGACACCGGTGTTAACAACTCCTTTCCACCGGTATAAATAAGGGCTGAAGCTTTTTTCCTCCCTCAAGGGTCTTCATCTTTGGTAATACATGGCTTGGATAACCTTGATCCAATGCAACTGTGGTTCAGTATGGAATCTCCACCACCATTTGATCAGAAGTGCCCAGTTCATGATAGCTATATCCAAAATGCTCAGGCCCCCATTGAATTTTACTCAAACAGACGCTCTTCCAAGCCACCAAACATCCAGAGTTGCTTTCACCGTTCCAGAAAAAATCTCTACATAAGGCTTCAATACGTTTGGTCACCCACTTAGGCGCCTTAACCATAGATAGGAAGTAAAGGGGTAAGTTGGTAAGGACAACGTTGACCAGTATGAGATAATGCAATGTTCTTTCAATTTCGAACACAATCTGAGCCTTTCTCAACTCCAGGCTGTGAGCTCGGAATTTGTCACACATGGGCTCTTTAGCGAAGCACAGCAAAAAAAGAAAAGGACAATCTTTCCATATTGGGCTATATATTTGGGCTGGCCTATGGACCAAGTTCAAGAAACTATTCTGATTCTTTTGCAAAGGCCCATGGGCTGTTGAGGGAACGAATTTTAGCCCAGTAACCTAACAGAGTAATCTTGGGACAAGGAAGAAGACATTTGCATTCCTTCTCAATGTCTAAAGCTAAAAGTGTTTTTGTTTTCTTTTTTAGATTTAAAATTTTTTTTCTTAAAAAGAAAACCCAGAGTTGAAGTACTTAGGACTGTTTGGTAGGATGTAGTTGTAAATACAGTGTAGTTAAAAATACATGCAGTTGAAATTATATAGGACGATATGGCACAAGTGCCGCAACATTACAAACAGCTTACAAATTACAAACAGCGACGTATACTTTTACAACCATTAAATAGAGGAAATTAAAGTGCCCGTACACAGAATCAAAGTCGCTTAATTTAGATATCATCCATACTAGTAAGCAGATCCAAAGCAATATCCTCCTCCTCCAGAATCTGTAACTTGCAAGGTTGATATAAGCTGATAATTCTATCATTAATCTTCTGGATGGGTCTCGCGTTCATCTCGAAGCCCTGCACATCAGCAGTAGCAGAAATAAGCGTAAAAACTCACAATCCTACAACTTTTGGGAGTTAAACATGCACATGTACTGAAAAAAAAACAAAAATCATTTTAAACTTATGTGTTATAAGCTTGCGTTCGTCTGTGTGCGCATGTGGACGCATGCGTGCGTCTCCGTAAACAACAGGTTCGATCGAAAGGAGGATCGATTCGCTTGTGCTAACTTACATCATGGACAGCTTCTCTCAACAGATGCACCTGCTTCTTCGACACCGTCCGCACCTGCCAACATTTCAAAAACAGGCTCATTTCATCCTTCTACCTTGTACGTTTCACCAAACTGCGCGCACCTACTTAAATGACACCAGCAACCACTATAACTGGAAATGGAATAGAGAATTAGAACACGCGGCGGCGGCGTAAACGTTTTCGAACCAACCTTCTTGATGACGGTCCACACCACCCCCTCAGTGCAAGGTGGGGTTGTGAGCGAGCCCATGTATCTGTAATAGCTCCTGCCTCCCCTCTTTATGCTACTCGGATCCACAACTCCAACCTTTTCCTCTACTTTTTGTGTGTTGCTGATCTTCTTTATGTATGGCTCCAACTGTAAATGCCCAGATATAAACATTTAGAAAAGGATTAGTACTATAATGCTAATTAAGTTCGGCAAATTTTATAATCGGTGCAGAAAAATATTTAAACGGCTATAACTTTCCGCTCATGTATCCGCTTTTAGTGTGCAATTCCAATTCGAAAAACACCGAACGTCCCTGGAGCAAGTGGCAAAGGGCTTGATGGTAGGTACCCAAGATCCAGGTTCGAATCCTAGTTGATTCATATTTCTAGCTAAGTTTATTTCTAAATGAAATATACAAAGCGGGTAGCGTGCTATCTATCTCTCTCAAAAAAAAACTCTAATTCGAAAAACAGTTTTCAACATCAACGCACCCAATTGCGAAGCCATTCCGCCTGATCGAGTTTGGGATCCGAATTCAACTGTTTAAGCCTTCGAATTTGCACTTTTAGATTATTCTTAAAAAGTTTTATTCAGGTGTCGTGATGTTTGGTTAATGTAATTGGTTTTAGAGTCCATAAATATTACTTTCTTCTTTGGCGAAGAATTGTGTTGTTCGTATATCACTCCTTGCGTTCGCGTTTTTGTGCTTCTTTTCTCTCAATGTGATTTTTGTCAAGTATAAAAATATATAAATACCGTTGTTTAACATGTTAAGTTTGGATTCCTAATATTATTAATTTTTTCTTATTTAATTTAAGTTCACGTGCGCTATGTGCCTTACAAAAAGTCTCGAACAAATTTATACCCCTCTGATTTTTAGTTATCTTAATCTGGGCAATAAACATACCCGTGCTATGAACGGATCGGATCGACCGGTCCTGTACAGAATCCCGACCACGGCGATCTTCTGATCAGCGCTCTGATGAACCATGTGCATCTCCAGGGAGTATCTGCATGCCCAAATCACACGATTCAAGTAGAGATCATTTACTCGATAATAATAATAATAATAATATAATAATATATATTGAGTAATAAACAAACACTTGTTAAATTAGTAGATCAATGTGCGATCATGAGCAACTAATTAATTAAATAATTAATTAATTACCTCCGGCAATTAATGGTGTGCTCGGAGGGAGAGTGCCAATGCAACTGTTTGAGATCATACTTAGTCCTATTGATCCATAGCGCCCCTGCGTCCCCGTCCCATTGGAGCTAAACCCACGTACCACCAAATTAACAAGCTTATAAATAAGGGAATGTACCCAGAATTAAACAAAACCCAAACTAATAAAAGAGAGGGATATTAATAATAGAGACAATTGATTAGATATTTTTGAAAAATTTGTGACTTTTTGATTTATTTTTCTTAGAAGGTTAATATTAAACATATATTTTTTTTTATATTCCAAGTCATTTCAAATATATCTCTAGAGTTAAAAAAATCGTTGTTATCTTTGTGAAATTATTATTTTACTCTTTCAAATATACTTTTTTATTATCATCTATTTTTTCTTATTTGTCTTTAAGTTAGGGATAAAAAAAATATTTTAATTTTTCTTTGTTCCTTGTACTATCACCAATTTTTCGTATTTACGCAAAAGAAATATTTTATTTTTTTTATTCTAGTAGAAATTTAACTCACGTCTAACCTAAAATAACCTACAAGAATATTTTCGAATAAAAAAAGAACATATGAAGGATATATTTGAAAAAAATAATAAGCTAAAAATTTTAAAAATTTTGAGGAATATATAGATGATTAATCCTAGGGTACACCTAAGATACCACTCCTATAATTTCACACTTTAGTATTGGTTTAATTAAAATGTATCAAGTTAGTGTTCCGTGGTTTCATTTTTATATTTTTTTTATTGATTCTACTAATTTTTTTTATTAAATCAGTGATAAAATTAAAACTAAAGAATACTAAAATAAATATTTGATAAATTTAAATAGAGCTCTCTGATCACTAATAAATACCATAATGTCGTGGCCGCGATTCTTTAAGGTGGCGTTAGAAGGCGTATAATAACGCTGCAGCTTCCCCAGCGAAGGGTCTATTTGAACCCTGCTGCAGAGGAGATCGATAGGGGATTGCGCGCGACCCTCCCCACACGCCGCCCATTCCTCGTGGATCTGTCCCCAATGCTGAGGCCCCTTTGGGCTATCTTCGTCGTAGCTAAACTCCTTCTCATTATCTATCCAGAAAAAAAAAATAATAAATAAAAAAAAAACTAAATTATATAAAATTTTTCTATCAAAATTTAATTTTTTAATTTTCTTCCTATTATTTAAAAATTTACATTTTGTTTTCTTATAAAATGAAAAATATTCACTTCGCTCTCTACCGTTAGTAATCCGTTAGGATTTTCTTCATAAAATATTATTATATATTTTTTTGTATCAAAAATGTCCGCGACCTCCTCTCCTGTGTATATGATGATGGGCAAAATAGTGAGGAACAAAATAATCATTATATCATTACAGTTCACACTGTATCTTTGTGAATATTTTTTATTTTATAAGGAGGCAAAGTGTAGATTTTTAAATGACGGAGGAAAAGTGAAAAATCAGATTTTAATAGAAAAATTTTCTGTAATTTAGCCAAAAGATAATTCAAGTAGAAACCCAAGAAGGGAGTTAAACAACAACACACCAACTTCTTGGGAGGTGGAAAAGGGGACGGAGAGGAGGAGGAGGAGGAGGAGGAGGGAGACGAGGGAGATGGTGGTAATGAGATTGCTGAGGAGGGGCATGTTGTTGCTGCTGCTGCTGCTGCTGGAACTAAAACTGCTAATGTTGTGCAAAAGAGGTGTTGCAAAAGACGCGGATGAGAATTGCAGTGGATGTGGTGGGGTGTGCGTTGTTGCTATTTATAGTATTCAGAGCTGTGAAACCACGTGCTTGTTTAAACGAAGAGGCAAATGAGAGAGAGAGAGAGAGAGTACTAAACTAATCTACATAAAAAGGGATAAACTTTAAATATTATTCACATGATTTTATATTTTTTTTATCTTAATATCTTATAATATATTTAAAGTGTATTAATTTAGTATCTTATAATTTTTTTTTTCCACAGCTCCTCCGCTAACATTTCGTTAAGTTATATACAAAAAACTTCGGATATCCCACCTAACATAAATTTATCGAATATTTACTTTAACACTTTTTAGCTTTAATTTTATCACTAATTTAACAAAAAAATTAGTGGAGATATATAATAAAAGAAAGTGAAAAAAAAAATCGCAGGATACTAAATTGATACACGTTAAACTATAGAATATTATAATAAAAAAAATGCAAAATCACATAGGTGATATTTAAAAGTTTTTTCTAAAAAAAATAATCATCATACTTTTTTTATTAGAAAATTTTCTGTATAATACTTACCTCATATAATTTATACTCAAATAATTATTTTTTAAAAAAATATAAAAACTATTTTTTTAAAAAATAAAATAAAATTGGTGAATTCAGAAAAAAATTTTAATATAATTATTGATTTGTAGAAAGGTTACGTATCTCAAAATTTTCTTTTATAAAATAAACTGACATGTGGGGCCCGCTTTATTTAAGATGAGTGAGAATGTGTTTAAAAAAGAAAACGTTTTCGCACAAAAAGACAAATTGATGGTGTCGGTGTGTTGACATTTTGGTCACGTTCGGATTCAAGTAAAAAATTGTTCATTTCAAAATTAGATACAAATTCAGATATAAGTAAAAATAAAATTACTTTTTTACTTAGGTAAAGATTAAATTATTTTTAGAAACAAAATAATAGCGATTTGATAGTTAGTTTGAAATAGTGAGAATAAGAGTAATTACAATTTTAAATAATAATATCTTATCTAATTATTTAACATAAACATTTATTAAACAATATTTATCTAATTAGATTATTTAGGCTATGAATACTGGATAAGATAATAGATAAATATAGTAATTAATTAAATGTAAAAAAGTTAACTTTTTAAGTAGTTAGTAAAATGTTTTAGTTAGATAATTATTTAAGACATTAATTAGATTAGTCAAAACTCAAAATATTAATGGTTTCTCAATATAAATATTGATTATTGGATTAAAAAAACTAAATTATTAATTTTAATTAGCTAATTAATTATAAATTATAAATTGATTAATTACTTTACAATTTATTATTTAAGCAATAAATAATGACTTAAATATAATAAAATTAGATTTCGAATTTAATTAAGTTTGTTCCCAGTTGGAAATAAGCTTTTTTTGCCGTTGGGTGGGGAGAACTGTTCTAAGATTACATAGGCTTAAGGACTACTATTTTCGAAAATTATTATTATTACCGATCCGTCAGAAGTAAGCGAAGGGTTTGATGGTTGGTAGAGATCTTAATTGAATCCTAGTTGATTCATTTTACTAAGTTTATTCTAAAATGAAATAAACGAGGCGGCTACCTATCTCTTTCTAAAAAAAAAAAAAAAAAATTATT